>SJYX01005111.1:60884-71278 GCA_006410675.1 Oreotragus oreotragus
GTATGGGGATGATCTGGAGGGATGATGTGGGGTGGGAGGTGGGAGGGGGGTTCATGTTTGGGCGTTTGTGTACACCCGTGATGGATTCATGTCAATGTATGCCAAAACCAATACAGTACTGTAAAGTAAAATAAAGTAAAATGGAAGTTCTAAAATAAATAAATAAATAAATAAAAAATACTCTCACTCCAGCATCTAAACTGGTGTTTGACTGGCTACCATAATCTAGTCAAGTTGACACATGAAGTTGAAAAGCCTTTTTCTTCTTTTTCCCCTTCCACTCCTTTTCTTCATCAGCCTCCCACTGCACTAATGCCACAACGCTCCCATTCAGCTCATGAACAAACGTCAACCATCTCACACAACACAATGGTTGGCAAGGATTTGTAATCCAAGAATTTGGGGCTTCTTAGATTGGAAAACAAATTCAATTACTATCTTGAGATCTAGGTGATAGGAAAACTTAAAAACTAATAAGTCATAATTCTGTGACATTCTTTTTCCTTCTCATACTTGATTTATTATGCCCTCAATTGATTACTGGGCTTCCCTGGTGGCTCAGTGGTAAAAAAAATCTTCCTGTCAATTCAGGAGACATGGGTTCAATCCCTGGATCAGGAAGATCCCCTGGAGGAGGAAATGGCAACACCACTCCAGTGTTCTTCCCTGGGAAATCTCATGGACAGAGGAGCCTGGCAGGCTATAGTCCAGGGGTTGCAAGAGTCAGACACTACTTAGTGACTAAACAATGACAACAAATTGATTACTATAGAAGGGTAATAATATTAAGCTTATTACTTACTTGGCTAAAGAACATGCTGTAAATTGCTAATTTCAATAACCTGAGTCAAAGTGTACTGAAGGCAAATGATTTGGTATTTATCCTTGATTTGCCTGGCAAGCAGACAAAGATTTTGCTGGTACTTTTTCTTGAAAAAATCAGACAGATCTTGGTAATGGAAAATGAGATAGGAACCAAAGGAAGAAAAACAGTATATCAGTTTTGACATGGAAATTTCTATAGGATATGAGGGTGAAGAAATTCTGCTAATAGTTGAGTACATGTTCAATGCATCTTGAGCTCACAGAACAAGCATCAGTATAAAGTTACTTTTGAAAATATTTAATGTATAGATTGAGGTCATGTGAATGACCAGAGGGAGGCCTAAAATAATAAAGAAATGTTCCGAGAGAACAAGAGGAAGCAGAGGAAGACAATTTAGCACAGCGTACCAAGGAGGAATAGTGATGAATGAGAATGACAGTGAGATACAGAGAATGAGAACCAGGATAAAGTGGTGTTACAGAGGTCAAGGTGGTAGAAAACTTCAAGATGAGAGGAGTGTTCAATAATATCAAACATCAAAAGGAAGTTATAAAAAGACCATGTTTGAAAACATCCCATTGGGTTTGAAAATCAGCTGTGAACAAGTGCCTTTTGCTGGTGTAGCTTAAATAATGATTTAAATCATGTCCTTTTAAAAAATGGAATGTAGAGAGGCGGTCCTAAGATGATGGCAGAATAGGATGGGGAGACCTCTTCCCCCCAACAAAAGAACATTTGAACACTGAATAAATTCCACAAAATAACTTTAAAATGCTGGCAGAGGACATCAGGCACCCAGAAAAGCAGCCCATTGTCTTCGAAAGGAGATGTTTTATCATTGGAGCTGTATGGATGGAGAAATCTTGAGGTTACTGTAAGAATAAGACTGAAAAACCAGACGTAGGAGGCTTAAGTCCAAATCTGGAGAACACCAGAGAACTCCTGACTCCAGGGAACATTAACCAACAGGAGCTCATCAAACGCCTCCATCAGTTCAGTTCAGTCGCTCAGTCATGTCCGACTCTTTGCGACCCCATGAATCGCAGCACGCCAGGNCACTGAGGAAGGCTTTCTTATCTCTCCTTGCTATTCTTTGGAACTCTGCATTCAGGTGGGTGTATCTTTTCTTTTCTCCCTTGCCTTTCACCTCTCTTCTTTTCTCAGCTATGTGTAAGGCCTCCTCAGCCAACCATTTTGCCCTTTTGCATTTCTTTTTCTTGGGGATGGCCTTGATCACTGCCTCCTGTACAATGTCACGAACCTCCGTCCATAGTTCTTCAGGCACTCTGTCAGATCTAATCCCTTGACTCTATCTGTTATTTCCACTGTATAATCATGAGGGATTTGATTGAGGTCATACCTGAATGGTCTAGGGGCTTCCCTCATAGCTCAGTTGGTAAAGAATCCACCTGCAATGCAGGAGAACCTGGATCAGGAGATTCCTGGGTCAGAAGATCCGCTGGAGAAGGGATAGGCTACCCACTTCAGTATACTTGGGCTTCCCTTGTGAGTCAGCTGGTAAAGAATCTGCCTGCAATGCAGGAGGCCTGAGTTCAATCCCTGGGCTGGGAAGATCTCCTGGAGAAGGGAACGGCTACCCACTCCAGTATTCTGGCCTGGAGAGTCCATGGGGTCACAAGGTGTCAGACATGACTGACTAACTTTCACTTTCACTCTGAATGGTCTAGTGATTTTCCCTACTTTCTTCAACTTAAGTCTGAATTTGACAGTAAGGAGTTCATGATCAGGGCCATAGTCAGCTCCTGGTCTTGTTTTTGCTGACTGTGTAGAGAGCTTCTCCATCTTCAGCTGCAAAGAATATAATCAATCTGATTTCAGTATTGACCATCTGGTGATGTCCATGTGTGGAGTCATCTCTTGTGTTGTTGAAAGAGGCTGTTTGGTATGACCAGTACGTTCTCTCGGCAAAGCTCTGTTAGCCTTTGCCCTGCTTCNTCCATCTTCAGCTGCAAAGAATATAATCAATCTGATTTCAGTATTGACCATCTGGTGATGTCCATGTGTGGAGTCATCTCTTGTGTTGTTGAAAGAGGCTGTTTGGTATGACCAGTACGTTCTCTCGGCAAAGCTCTGTTAGCCTTTGCCCTGCTTCATTTTTTACTCCAAGGCCAAACTTGCCCATTATTCCAGGTATCTCGTGACTTCCTACTTTTGCATTTCAGTCCCCTATGATGACAACGACATCTCTTTTTGGTGTTAGTTCTAGAAGATCTTGTAGGACCTCACAGAACTGTTCAACTTAAGCTTCTTTGGCATTAGTGGTTGGGGCATAGACCTGGATTACTGTGATATTGCATAGTTTGCCTTGGAGGCTAACAGAGACCTTTCTGTCATTTTTGAGGTTGCACCCAAGTACTGCATTTCAGACTCTTTTGTCGACTGTGAGGGTTACTGCATTTCTTCTATGGGATTCTTGCCCACAGTAGTAGATATAGTGGTCATCTGAATTAAATTCGCCCATTCCAGTACAGTTTAGTTCACTGATTCCTAAAATGTCGATGTTCACTCTTGCCATCTCCTGTTTGACCACTTCCAATTTACCTTGATTCATGGACCTAACATTCCAGGTTCCTATGCAACGTTGCTGTTTACAGCATTGGACTTTACTTCCATCGCCAGTCGCATCCACGGCTGGGCATTGTTTTCACTTTGGCCCCGTCCCTTCATTCTTTCTGGAGCTATTTTTCCAGTCTTCTCCAGTAGCATATTGGGCACCTACCAACCTGGGGAGTTCATCTTCAGTGTCATATCATTTTTGCCTTTTCATACTGTCCATGGGGTTCTCAAGGCAGGAATGCTGAAGTGGCTTTCCATTCCCTTCTCCAGTGGACCACGTTTGTCAGAACTCTCCACCATGACCCATCCGTCTAGGGTGGCCCCACACGGCACAGCTCATAGTTTCACTGAGTTAGACAAGGCTGTGGTCCATGTGATCAGTTTGGTTAGTTTTCTGTGACTGTGGTTTTTGTTCTCTCTGCCCTCTGATGAAGGCAGGGCCGTCACAGGGCCCTTGTGAGAGTGAGATGAGGGAGACTTGACACAGACCGAGGTGGGGAGGCCCTGGGACCACGGGATGGAGGCTGCAGTGACGTGACTGCAGGCTGGAAGACACAGGGGCAGACCCTCCCCCGGAGCTCTGGCAGGACTGGGCCNGTTTCACTGAGTTAGACAAGGCTGTGGTCCATGTGATCAGTTTGGTTAGTTTTCTGTGACTGTGGTTTTTGTTCTCTCTGCCCTCTGATGAAGGCAGGGCCGTCACAGGGCCCTTGTGAGAGTGAGATGAGGGAGACTTGACACAGACCGAGGTGGGGAGGCCCTGGGACCACGGGATGGAGGCTGCAGTGACGTGACTGCAGGCTGGAAGACACAGGGGCAGACCCTCCCCCGGAGCTCTGGCAGGACTGGGCCCTGCCGACTCCTTGACTTTGCCCAGTGGCACTGAGCTCAGACTTCTGACCCCCAGGACTGGGAGGGAATAAATATCACTTTCTTTAAGTCACAAAGCTTGTGGCAGTTTGTTGCAGCAGCCACAGGAAGCGGATACATATGCCAACCCTCTCCAAGGTTCTTGCAGGCTCCAGCTGTGCTAGTGCACAGGGCCTCTGCTCTGTGTCTCTTTAGTGGTGGTCACTGCAACAGGAAAATGCAGTTAGTGAGAGACGTGTCCTTTCTCCTGGTATGCAGTCCCAAAGAGTACAGGCGGCCTTGTTCGCTGCTGTTGTGTCCAGGCACAAGCTATGGAGCCAGAGAATCATGCTGTTCAAGAGGCCCCAGACTCTCCCCAAACTGGGCACTGGTAATGGAGACAGCGCTGGGTTCAGTGGATGAGGCATAGGCTACAAACCAGGAGATCAAGACTTGGCAGCCTCATGTCTGAAAAGCTGTATTAGTCCCAGGCCATTGGATTTCAGGACAAGGATTATTATGAGGGACCTTAAATAAAAGGGCCAGTTCATCAAGAAAACATAACCATTCTCCGTAGGGTGCATCAAATTGGAGAAATTTGGAATACATGAAGCAAACCTCATAGAAATGAAATGAAAAATCCACAGATCCACAAGAACAGCTGGAGATTTCAGCAATTCTTTCTCAATAATTAATAACAAGTGCAAGGAAAGTCAGAAAGTATATGGAAGACTTGAATAATTGATTGACCACTGCAGAATAGACTTCATTTTATGTGCACAATAAATCATTGATCAAGATGGACCATATGTTTGGCCACAGTACACGTCTTAAGAAATTTAAAAGGACTGAAATCATAGAGACTGTATTCTCTAATCCAGTGAAGTTAAATTTGAAGTAAAGAACAAAAATATGTATAGAAGATCCCCAAATATTTGCAAATAAAGATGATATTTCTAAATAACTCATTTGTTGTTGTTTAGCCACTCAGTCCTGTCTGACTTTTTGTGACCCCATGGACAGCAGCACCCCAGGCCTCCCTGTCCTACACTATCTCCCTGAGCTGGCTCAGACTCGTGTCCACTGAGTCAGTGCTGCCATCCCACCATCTCATCCTCTGTCGCCCCCTTCTCCTCTTGCCCTCAGTCTTCCCCAGCATCAGGGTCTTTTCCAGTGAGTCAGCTCTTCGCATCAGGTGGCCAAAGTATTGGANACCTCATAGGTTCTTTGAGAATTAAATCTGACGTTTATGAAGCATTCACCTCAGTGCAGGGTATATAGTAAGTTCTAGAAATGTCAGTTGCTTTTGCTATGAATTTAGCTTCTTAAGTTCCTTGTGAGAAAACTGAGGGCCGGAGGGTATTGGTGGCTTGCCCCAATCCACAAGGTTCAGACTGATGGCAAAATATGGACCACACACCAAATCTTTCTGCCGACGTTCCAGTACATTCTCCTCCACATTCCATGTTGATGCCCATTGTGCCCCAGGGTTGGTCATCAGCTGATGGGCTCTCACTTTCCTTCTAGCCCTACAGAATCAGTGACGTTAAATGACAGACTAGTGCACACAACCATTTCTCAACGTTTGGTGTGAACGGTAAGGAATATGTTCATGAAGGACCCCGGGCTGCAGACGATCCACTCGGGGCTCACGTGGGTTTGGTGGCGACAGCAGAGAGCAAAGCCATGGTCTCCAGTGCAGGGCATCTGTGTCCTGAGGGTGACTAGCTCTCAGAGCTGAGTGCAGTTTAAGGATTAAGGCCGGCCCTTTCCTGCAGGGCATGGTGTCAGGCACTCAGGTCATCTAGAGCTGTCTCTAGCAGCATGACAGATGTCAGGCCACTTTTGCTGGAGCCGATGACTTCCTCTGTGATGTTCCCAGCCTGGTTGTAGAATCTGAGCCTTAGATTCCCTTCTTAGGGCTCACTCTGATCCTTCTTAATCCCCCATTCAGCTTCCCTCTACTTTCTTTTTTAATTTAATTTTATCATTGGACTATAATTGCTTTACAATGTTGCATTAGTTTCTGCTGTACAATGACCTGAATCAGCTATATGTATACCTATGTCTCTTCCCTCTTGAGCCTCCCCCCAATTCTCTTCTCGGTCATCAGAGAGCACTGAGCTGACTTCTCTGTGCTATACGGCAGCACCCCACTAGCCACCTATTTTACACATGGGAGCGTACATATGTCAGTGGCACCCCGACTCCAGTGCTCTCGCCTGGAAAGTCCCGTGGACGGAGGAGCCTGGTGGGCCGCGGTCCATGGGGTCATGAAGAGTTGGACACGACTAAGCGACTTCACTTTCCCTTTTCACTTTCATGCATTGGAGAAGGAAATGGCAACCCACTCCAGTGTTCTTGCCTGGAGAGTCCCAGGGACGGGGGAGCCTGGTGGGCTGCCGTCTATGGGGTCGCACAGAGTCGGACACGACTGAAGCGACTTAGCAGCAGCCGCAGCAGCAGCCGCAGCAGCATACACACGTCAGCGTTACTTTCCCAACTCATCCCGCCTCCCCTTTTCTCTCTGCATCCACACATCTGTTGTCTATGTCTGTGTCTCTATTCCTGTCCTGCAAATAGGCCCATCAATACCATTTTTCTAGATTTCCATAATTATTGTGTAATTATATGATATGTGTTTTTCTCTTTCTGACTTACTTCACTCTGTATGACAGACTCTAGGTCCATCCACATCTCTACAAATGACTCAGTTCCATCCCTCTGTTTTCTAAATCATCTATGTGCTCTCATCCTGGAGAAAGGGAAGTCAAGCTTGTTTAATCATCAACCTCTGTCTACTTTCAACTCCTAGTCAACAGACTTGGTCCTAAGGTTGCTCCGTGTCTTAAAATCTGTCTCTTATCCCTAGAGCTGGATCTGTTTGGATGTCTGAGGTTTCCAGAAGACTCGCCAGAGGATGAATGGGGTGTCGCAGGAGCAGGTGTCAGATGGTAAGCAATCCTGTTCTTGCCTTATTTGAATGTGAACTTCATCCTCTGCTACATGCTGGTGAATCATAAATCTCAGGGTCTGACACCTTTGGAGGTCTGAGGGAATGAAGCTGCTGCCAGATAAAAAGTGTTTCATGCAAAGAGATGAACCAATGTCAGAATAAAAAGTTGATCAAGGTGTATGTTAGAGGGAAAAAACTGTCCAAATCAAATGGCTTTGGGGATGTGCACAGCTAAAGCAGTTTTCAAAAGCACCAAGCCTTCTCTCTCGCTCCCTGGTTTTTAACACATGTCCTAGATTTATCACCCGAGTGGCATATCTATATGCACTGTGTAGCGCTCTGTGCTTCCTTTTCCAAAGGATTTCCGTTCTTCAGACTTAAAATCACCAGGGAATTTAGGAGGAGTGAAAACTATCCCCAGAAGGTGATTTGATAACCCTTACATTGTGTGGCTCCCTTTACGTCGTGAAATGCTTTTCTGTGCATTTTCTCATCTTTTTCACGGGCACTGAAGGTTTGATACCATGCAGGGGGCAGGAGACTAGTTCAGGTCTGTATGGGGCTGTTTTACAAACCCCTTCTTTCCAAGTTTTAATTTTCACATGACAACCAAGCGTTTCATGAGTCTACAGGAGAACAAAATAGACGCATGATGAGGAAACCACTCATCACAGTGCTTCAGGAAAACTGTCCTGTTCCAAATGTTGGCTCTGGAAAACGCCCCCTCACCTTGGGAACTGTGAAGGTCTCACTCCTTTCAGGGCAGCCACTGACCCCTTATCCTTCCCCTGGATGTGCACTTTTCCTTCAACTCCACATGCACCTGCCTCTGCTAGTATCCTGGCCCATTCACACTACACTCCCCTTCTATGGACCACAGGCTCCTTGACGGCAATGCCAATGTCTTGGTTTTCTAGGGTTTTTTTGGACATGGATCATTTTTAAAGCCTTTATTGAGTCTGCTATAATATTGCTTTGGTTTTATGTTTTGGCTTTTTGACCACGAGGCATGTGGGATCTTAGCTGCCCGACCAGGGATGGAACCCACACCCCGTGCATGGGAAAGCGAAGTCTTAACCACTGGACCAGCAGTCCCCAATATCTTGTTTTTTATCTTTCCTGTTCTTACAGGGTGAGGCACTGGGAGGGATTCGGTATATATGGAATGAAGGGTCAGAAAAGTCCATGGCCAACAGGTACCTTACAGAAAGTGTGAGCGTGAGCTGGTGGAGTCAAAGAATCTTCTGAAGCAGTAAGCTGAATACAGCTTTTATCACTTATGAAGTCAAATTCAAATACGGCAGAGGAGAAGGCTCACGAAAAAGACTCCCCTGTTAGAGAAAGGACAATTAAAAGGACTCACAGCATAGGGAACCTGGAAGGACACAGCGGTGAGCGACGTTAAGGCTCCTCTTCTAGCTTCCAGAAGTTGTCAGGGCAGAAAGACAACGGGGCAAGGAGAAGGAGCCAGCGGTGCCCAGAGTCAAATGCTAAGTCAGTCAGCGTCAGTCGCTCAGCTGTGTCTGACTCTGCAACCCCATGGACTGTAGCCCTGCCACATTCCTCCGTCCATGGGGATTCTGCAGGCAGGAATACTGGAGTGGATTGCATTCCCTTCTCCCAGTATATAGGGGCCTTTAAATTTAAACTACCATAGCCTGAGGTTAACTACAGGTATCAGAAAGTAAATGAATGGCTTCCTCCTGACGCCTTATACCCAGGCAGTTAAGGCTGGAGTAAAGCCTCTTGTCTAAATTCCATGAAGTGCTGGAGTCTGAACTAAGGTTACACAGAAGCTGGGAGGAGTTTGTGCTTTTAAGAAAGATGGCCATCTTTCACCTCTCAACTTTGTGATTCCCAGAAGAGTACAGGGGAGCTCCGCTGGCCCAACCCTCTCACCAAAAGAAAGTAAATAAACTATTATAATCTTTGCTATCATTGAAGAGCATTACTTGTAACTCCCAGGAGGCAGCAATAAATAAATTGTACCTACATGCTCTTTCGTAACATTAACAGATTTTCAAGACAATAATATATATACACCAAGGGGAGGCAAAATGGTGTATGCGTATCCTTACGTGCCTGCTAAGTTGCCTGTTATATTTGACTCTTTGTAACTCTATGAACTATACAGCCCGTATTGGAGTGGGTTGCCATTCCCTCCTCCTGGGAATCTTCTCGACCGAGGGATTGAACCCAGGTCTGCTGCGCTGCAGGCATATTCTTTACCACTGAGCCACTGGGGAAGCCCATATGAGTATCCATGAGGTTTCAAATTTTAAATTTTAATAGCGGAAAAATGAAGGAATATCCAAATAAGAAAGTCACGAAAACACAACATAAAAGAAGATAATTAATTAGCATAGCCGTAAGGAAGTTTTGTAATTTTAAACAACAAAGAGAACCCAAAGCAAACAGGAAACACAAATATCAGTGACATTAAACACCAAAAAGCAAGAGGAGTGGGAGTCAGCTTAACCTCTGCCAGGGGTTCACTGCTGGCTGAGGCAGGAAGAGGTTTAAAGGAGATTAAGAAAGATAAACGATAAGCAGTCTGCCGAGCTACTCTTTATTCGGCTGCATGCATCCAGCCAAGTGGAGGGTCTGTGAGCAAGCGGGCTCATGTGCAGCCAAGGGAGCCAGGAGGACAGGGGACGGGGGAGTGCTCGCTCTAGGATGTGATGGAACTTTCAGACCCCACTGCTCCCACCTCACCCCTACAGTGAACATGAAAGGAAAACCGCCACCCTCAGACTCCAATCTGACAATTCCTGGATCTTCTTCTTTAGTGCATTAAAAAAAAAAAAAAAAAAACCCAACATGTCAATAATAATTTTTCTGGCCTATTGTCTTAACTAAAATATCCCTATTTATTCTTAAAATGACCAGACTCCAGAGGTTGGACATTAAAGGCCACTGAGTCCACCCCTCAAGTGGCCACCCGGTCTATCATCACTTCTAGCGACAAGGACCTCATTTCTTCCTGAAGCAGTTGTTACCATCCTCGAGCAGTTCTGATCATCAGCAAATTCTTCCTTCAGCTCAGTTCAGTTCAGTCGCTCAGTCACGTCCGACTCTTTGCGACCCCATGAATCGCAGCACGCCAGGCCTCCCTGTCCATCACCAACTCCCGGAGTTCACTCAGACTCACGTCCATCGAGTGATGCCATCCAGCCATCTCATCCT
>SJYX01005111.1:71379-99202 GCA_006410675.1 Oreotragus oreotragus
CAGCACGCCAGGCCTCCCTGTCCATCACCAACTCCCGGAGTTCACTCAGACTCACGTCCATCGAGTGATGCCATCCAGCCATCTCATCCTCGGTCGTCCCCTTCTCCTCCTGCCCCCAATCCCTCCCAGCATCAGAGTCTTTTCCAATGAGTCAACTCTTTGCATGAGGTGGCCAAAGTACTGGAGTTTCAGCTTTAGCATCATTCCCTCCAGAGAAATCCCAGGGTTGATCTCCTTCAGAATGGACTGGTTGGATCTACTTGCAGTCCAAGGGACTCTCAAGAGTCTTCTCCAACACCACAGTTCAAAAGCATCAATTCTTTGGCGCTCAGCCTTCTTCACAGTCCAATTAGATGGAGCTAAAATTTGTCTTTCTGAAATATCCACCTTTGGTCCCTGGGGAGAGAACAAATCTAAGCCGTCTACCATATGAGGGCCTTTCAAACATTAGAAAACGCCATTATGTACCAGTCCAGTCTTTTCTACTATAGGCTAAATATCCTTTGTTCTCTTAACCTTTGATCATATCGTTTTAAGCTTTCTCATTGTTGGGGCTACCTTTCTCTGAACTCAGTCCAGTTTGTTTTCTGTCTCTCGGCATACTCACTGGACATGTCACATGCTGTGGTTGGCAAGCACCAGTCACCGTGAACCATCCCCAGGTTTTTTGCGATTGCTGCTGTTCACTGTTCAGTGGCTTAGTTGTGTCTGACTCTCTGCGACCCCACGAACTGCAGCACGCCAGGCTTCCCCTGCCCTTCACTGTCTCCCAGAGTTTGCTCCGACTCATGTCCGTTGAGTCGGTGATACCATCCAACCATCTCATCCTCTGTCGCCCCCTTCTCCTTCTGCCCTCCATCTTTCCCAGCATCGGGGTCTTTTCCAAAGAGTCGGCTCTTCGCATCAGGTGGCCAAAGTATCGAAGTATTTTGGGATTACCACACGGTTTGATCAGGCAGCTGAAGGCCAAAAGGAGTACTGGTCACATGTACTGAGCGAACATCTATGATGGGATGGGTACAGGAACACTTTACATACATTGAGTTAAGTTCTGAAAACTAGCCTGTGTGTAACGGCTGCCATACTTCCTGTTTCACACCTAAGGCCCCAGAGACACAGAGAGGTTAATTAACTTGTTTAAAGTCACAGAGTAACTGGCAAGCCGTCCACTGAGTTCTGATACACTATATTTTGATTGACGCTGTCCAACATTCCAAAGTGTGGCGCTCTTTTTAGACCTCCGTTCCTTCCTTCAATGTACTGTATTCGTCATTCCTCCCAGCTCCATGCGATGTCCAACTCAATAAACGTGCCTTTTATAACTTCATCCAAGTCATTCATAAAATTTTGACCAGGACAGAACAATGGCTTGGTTGCCTAATGACTCTCGGCTCCTTTTTTTTTTTTTTGAAATGACAGTGGAAATTATTCCATTCGACCAAATTATGAGACTTTATTTTAAAAATGAATTCACTGTTAAGTTCCTTGAATGCTTGTCACATATTTCTTTGCATCCCACACAGCTAGTTAATACTGGGTAAAAATTGCTGAAAGAAGGACAGTGTTCTGAAATATGAAGCCCGAGGGAGGGCTCAAGGCAGGTGGCTCACACACTGCCTGCAGCTCCAGAGTTAACAGGCCAACAGTTTCTCCACTGCTGGCTGCTTGGTCATCCTCCCAGCCTCCTTCTGTGGGCTCTTTCATGCTTTCCACAAGCCATCAGCGCAGTGAAGAGATCTGGAATGTGATGCCTTACAGACAGGAGACCTAACCGGACAAGGAGAATGTCAGAAGATGAACCACGTCTACAACTGGCTTTATTAAAACTGGCTCAGGCAGGTCACTGGTAATAAAGTCATGATGGGAAGTTATCTGTCCACCATGACGGAACAGGAAGCGACGTAGCAGCAGCAGCAGAAGCTGCTGTAGAAGTAAAGAGAAGCTGGAGGCATAAGCCTCACCTCTGAGGATGCCATCATGCATTACTCCTACTCCAGTTCTCAGAACATAATGACCCCACAATACCAGGGGGCAGCCCTGGTCTGAGAACCACCATCCAGCTCAGCGTGCCAATGCGGAGGGTCAAAGCCTATTCCCAGATCTGCACTCACAGGAGGAACAGCTCTGATTCTATCTTGAAAAATCTTCTCTTTTGACACCAACATTATCAAAGTCTCTCCTCTAGTTTACATTAAATACCTTGAAGTACACTGGATTAAAGAATCCTGAATATAACGTTAACTTCAAAAAGAATAACAGGCAATGGGTATTTCATAAGGATCAGGAACAATGTCAACTGACTAACACACATTGTCTCCTTTAATGGTCACAACGACTTTATGAAAAATATACTAAAATTATTCCCAATTTACAGATAAGTAAACTGAGGCAGGGAGAGGTTAATTACCTTACTTGTAATTAGCAGAACACTGAAGCTTGACTCCAGCACTGTTGAACACTTACCCTCTTAAATACAGTATGTGTTAGTCCAGGTCTTCCAAGAAATAGACACCAAGATGGTATTAAAGGTGTCAAGAATTTTTTTTAAGGGAAAACACTTGCATGGGAGAGAATGGGGAGAGAGGGGTCAGATGGCAAAGCCAAGTGCCCTTTAGATTAGAGAGGGACGGTCAGTGGGAGGGTCTTAACCTCACCATCTGGGAAGCCCCCGAGTCCTGTCAGCCGTCAGAGGAGCCCTGTGATGGGGGGAGCTGGGGGCGCCAGGGAAGGTCAGTCCATGTTTGGGTGGAAGCGGCCTCTGCAGTAAAGCAGTGGTGGAGCCCACACAGTAGGGCCTTGAACTCCAGTTCAAGGTCAGCCAGACACAGGCTCTCATGCTGCCTCCAGGAGGCCTCAGGAGAGAGGCCCTCTGTCTGCTCTTAAGTGTAAAATGGAGGTCGCATCAGAAGGGTTGTCGTTTGTCAGTGAAGACCTCTCAACACCCACAGCCGGAGTGGCTGGAATCACTAACCCTCAGGCCGTGGAAGCAGAGGGACGTGACCCGTGGGAGTCTTAGTGGGACCCTGGGAAAGGAGGATGGACTTGTTTCCTCCCAGCATCTGGAACAGACACCCTTCAGGCTAATCTCTCTGCTTCCAAAGTATGTTCTGCAGATGATTTCCCAGATTCCCTGTAAAACATTTGGGAGAGGGGGTTTTTCATGGCCATATTCTAGAAATTTCCCAGAGAGGATTTGCTACGTGTGGATATCATGGAAATAAGTGGGAGAGACCCAGGGATGGCTTCTGGTTGAGCAGACACTGCTAACACACAGCCCTTTAGTCTTCTCTTTCTCATATTTTTCTCTTGTTCCATCAAGCCAACCATTGCTCTCCCACAAAATAAAGTGTGAAGATCCACTGTCGGTATTTTGTTGGAACCCGAGGAGAGTCAGGCTCACCTGCTCACTCTGGCCGCTGCCCTGCACCCATCCCGTCAGGCCTGGGTCAGGCACCACTTCCTCCTGCATCTCCTGAGCTCCAGCTGCAACCCAGTGATGCTTTGCTGTCTGCCTGCATGTACATATCCACCTGAACATACAGAAATGTACATAATATACACATACGCATATAAACCAGCTGGAACTAAAGCTGAAGGCCTCCCTTTTCCCTGGCAGACCCGAGACCATCATGCAAGTCATCTCTCATTTTCCAGCCCTTGATCTCCTGACCTCTCTGTGCTGTTACGTGCTGGCCACCCTTGCACCTCAGGATGTCATTCCTAGCTGTCTTCAGACCCCCTGGAATCCCAGCTTCTTCATTCTCTTCTCCTCTTTACTTGCCTAATCCTTAAATACTGGTGCTCCCAAAGGCTTGACCTTGGCTGGTTCTCCTCTCCACATGTACTTTCTCACCACAGGATTTTTTTTTTTTTTTAGAGCTTCCATTTTACTTTATTTTACTTTACAGTACTCTATTGGTTTTGGCATACATTGACATGAATCTGCCACGGGTGTACACGAACTCCCATCCACTGTTCCCACCAGAAACTGTAGGCAGCCTTGGCTCCTCCTAATAGTTTTTCCTCTTGTCCCCTGCGACATTGCCTTCCATCAAAACTCCGACCAACCTATCATAAAATAGCCTCCCCGCCACTGTTTCACTGGGTTAAGTTTACTAATACGTATGAATGTCTGTCCAATGCCACACAATCAGTCAGGTGTTTTATGTACATTATTTCACAAGCCTTACAACAATCAAGCAAAAAAGATCCTATAAATTCCTATTCAGATAGGGAAACTGAACTCACAGAGATTTAGCTCATAGCCTAGAATTTAAATGTGGTCAAGAAGGGTCTTTACTTTGAATAGAGGTCTCAAGCTCCAAAGAGCAGGCTCCTTGACAGCTCACCATTAGCCCTTGCGCCGACTCCCACCCCCGAAACACTTGCTTCTTCCGCCCAGTGAGGGCCTCCAGGGATGGACAGAATTACTATTTCCAAAAATGAGTATGACTGTGTCTCTTCTTTTTTAGAAGACTCTGTTGATTACACTCCACAATTAAGTCCTTTCTAGCTAGTTTGGCCAGTGGTTACCAGGCTTGTTTGAACACTGGAATCACCTGGGGAGTTTTGAAAACCACTGATGCCCGCTTCCCACCCCAGAGGATGTGAATTCATTGGTCTGGAAAGTGGCTGGGTTTTGACGTTTGTTTCATAAAATCCCAGGTCATTCTAATGGACAAGCAAGTTTGGACACCACTGAGTTAGGAACCAATGGCCCTTCTGTTTTGGCTCTTTCCTAACTCTTCAGCAACTATGGATTGCCTCAGCTTCAAACCCTGCTGTGGATTTAACCATCCAGCTCTCTGTCCTGGGGTCCTTCCTCTCTTAGACCAGCTTCTACATCCTTTGATTTTCAGCTCAAACGTGCCTTTGAGCTTCTCTGCCCTGACCACCACCCTGCCCTTTGCTTTCGTCACCAGCCACGCACACTCCCCTGTAATCTAGCTGTTTCCCCGGTAGTTTCCCCAGACGTGTGCAGGTAAGGCTGGCTACTCCTTCTCACCTCTTTGTATCTCCTTCCAGAACACACTGCCCAGGATGTGATCTGTGCGTGGACGGATGGATGAGCGAGTCAGTAAATACCTATTCAGGATGTGGAAGGGTCATTTGCAGAGATTTGGATGGACCTAGAGGCCGTGTCATACAGAGTAAGTCGGAAAGAGAAAAACAAATGTCATCGTATATTAATGCATATCTGTGGAATATAGAAGAATGGTACAGATGAACCCATTTGCAAAGTAGAGACGGAGACACAGTCACAGCGAACAAACGTAAGAACACCCAAGGCGGGGTGGGAGGGTGGAACGAACTGGGAGATTGGGATTGACGTATATACACTATTGATACTATACGTGAAATAAATAACTGATGAGAGCCTACTGTAGCACTCAGGGAGCCCTCCTCAGGAGTCTGCGGTCACCTAAGTGGGAGGAAAACCCAAGGAGGAGGGGATATATGTATAGGTACCCAGGTGGCACTAGTGAACATCCCACCTGCCAGTCAGTGCAGGAGACGCAAGAGATGCAGGCTCAATCCCAGGGTCGGGAAGATCCCCTGGAGGACAGTGTGGCAGCCCACTCCAGCACTCTCGTCTGGAGAATCCCATGGACGGAGGAGTCTGACAGGCTACAGTCCATAGCATCACAAAGAGCTGGACGTGACTGAGGCGACTTAGCATGCATGCACAGAGCTGACTGACTTTGTTGTACAGGGGAAGCTAATACTACATTGTAAGGCAACTATACTCCAATAAAATTAATTAAAAAAAAAAAAGAAATCATACTTCTGGACTGTCAGACTCTGGAGACCAAAATCTAGGTTGCAACGTGGAATGAAAAAGCTTGGGGTGTGGAGCAGTATAGACATGAGTTTGAACACTGGCTTTAGATACGAGCTATGTGATTCTTCTTAGGCTGTTGACGTACATGGAATTTCAGTTTCCTCTACAGCAAAATGAAAACAATAATAGTTATACCTTCATTATTGGGAAGGGGAAGGTAGAAACTGGTATTTGTGAAATGCTCAGCATAATGTCTCACCCTCAAGTATTAAAAAATGTTAGCTTTATTATCACCTCACTAACTTTGGTTTGTTCATTTGTGTACTGTGAGATTTTTGGAATATTACATACTTTTTCTGTCTTTTTCTCATCTATGAAGTGTGCATAGTAATATTTATTTCTCAAAAGGAAGGTGAAAGTCTTCACTGAAAGAGTTTCAATTGTTCCACAAGTGTACCATGTTCATATTTACTTCCTAATTTCTGTTCTTTCTTCTACCTTCTGTGATAATACCAGAGAAAGCATTTTTTCTTGTACCACAAACTCTTGACATGCAAGGGGGGGACTATATCCAGAAACATCCCTGCACCCAAATTTGCAAATACTACCAGAACAGCTATGTTTCCCCAGAAAATATAACCAACTGTGACTGAATATTTCATAAGGGTCACACCTTCAGATCCATAATGATTTGACCCAAACAGGACCAAAGAACTTTTTTACAGCTTTTAAAATAATACCTGCCACAAAAATAATTTCACAACACAGGTGTCAGTGACACAACTATTATAGTAACATCAGACATGAACTCCACCAGATTTGTAAAAGCTAAACAGTAGAGACGGATCATAACATTCTCATCTCATGAGCACGGCTTTGAGGTAGACTACAAACAGGGAAACAGAGGTGGAAAGAAGATTCAGACGTGGGCCATTCTGGGCACATTCACTGACTCTCATCTGCTTGTCCCTCATAGTGGCTTCAAATTCATACTCCAGGGACTTCCCTGGTGGTCCAGAATGAAGGTGGGTCCTTCATGCTGCACGCCCAACGAAGGGGCCTGGGTTCGATCCTTGGTCAGGGAACGGAACTAGACTCTGTATGCTGCAATAAGACCTGGCACAGCCAAATAAATTTTCAAAAGACGGTCTTAAAAAATCCATACGCCAGCATAATTATTATTTATTAATACCGATACTGTAGTTCTTTGGCTTTGTTGTGATGAGTAAAAATCCTGAATAATATTCCTAATCCTAGAAGTCAACTAGGTTCATTCACTGTTGCCCTACAGTGTTCATCAACACATTTCCAGGCCAAGGGACAATGCTAGGTGGGGCTAAAGGACTCAAGGTCCCTCCAATTCCCTGCTTACTAACTTGATCAGGAATAGAGCTAAGTATGGATAAAAATATTTTAGTATTTTGGACAACAGTAATACAAAGTTGCATCTTAATTTTTTTCTTTTGCTGTAAAGATAACTTCTTATTCATTTTCTTCCCTCTTAGATAACTCAAATATTTTATTCAGAAACAGAAAAAGGATTTCTGAAATGGAGGCAAATGATAAATATCATTAGTATTTTCTTCAATTCTACAAACTGTATTTCTGTGAAATTCAAAATATCTTTTCATCTTTAATTCTTCAAATAGTGTGATTTCAAATAGAGCAACTGTCCTCTCTTGGTCTAGCTAAATCTTCAATATTTATACTGAATCATCTATGTAAGTTATTTCTCAATATTCAATATTCTAAAAAGTAATTTTTTTCTTCTTGGGGAATCAGAATTAACCTTTAATTCTGTTCTGTTCTGAGGAGCACAATGGAATGCTTCATTCTACAAGGGTTCAGATGCCAATATACAGCAGGCAGTTGCCACAAGGTACAGAATTGAGATGCGGCCAGGTGACCTTGAGAAGAAATCATTTCCAGTCCTTGCTTTTAGCTCCAAAACCATCATTCTTTTGCCTTTCATATCTCTTGTCACTGAATTATAGAGCCCTTTGGCTTCTGGAGAAGCAGTTTTTTCCTCAATTCTCTAACTAAACACAATAATAAATTGAGTCCCTATCTTTGTTAGAGGTCTGGCCTTTTCCCATCTTTTCATCAACCCCTCTTGCATCTGTTTGGCTCCTCCCAACACCCCCTTCTGCCAAGTGAACTGAGCAAGATTAATGACAGTGACTTAAACTCACTCCTCCCTGAGCCCACCTCCTCTTCACTTATGCCCTTAGACACAGGCATTAGGGGCCCCAGCCTTTACAGGGCCCGCTGGGGTCTTCCTCTGGGCCCCTCTCCCTGCCAGGGCAGGTATTTGGCAGGGCCAAGGAGAGAAGAGCCCACGTCTTCCCTTCCAGACTGTGTTCTGGACACCTGGAACCCTCAGCTTCCCTCTCCAGAGAGCCTCAGTCCGCCTTCCCAGGCCTTTGTTCTGGAAGGTGGGCACACACCTGTGTGCACTTTCAGGCCCTAAGAGTGGACAAGTGTGCGTGGAGGTGTGGGCCGGAAAGTCCCCTAAGTGTGGGAGGCCCCTCTGATATAGCACAGAGCCAAGGATGGGGAGAGAAGAGGGTCGTCCGGGGAACCCGACTGCTGCAGAACCGACTGCGTTTAAACCTGACTGTCTCAGTAGCTTGAAGTTACAGTTGTCAAAGCCAGAGGATGGAACATATTTTACTTAGAACAAATAAATATGAAGCATACATTGGAAAAAAACCCAGTGCTGGGAAAGACGGAGGGCAGGAGGAGCAGGGGCTGACAGAGGATGAGACGGTTGGATGGCATCGCCAACTCAATCAATGGACATGAGTTTGAGCAAATTCTAGGAGCTAGTGAAGGACAGGGAGCCTGGCATGCTGCAGTCCATGGGGTCGCAAAGAGTCAGGTACGACTCAGCAACTGAACAACAAGCAACAATAATATGGTGTGTAGCTCTACCTCTATGCTCTTGTCCTGGGCCCATAAATGTTAGGGGCAGGCCTCATTCTCCTCACCCAACAGTCCTCTGGCAGATCTCCTGCCAGCGCCCATGCCAACTCTGCTATGATGACTACACAGAGTCTGGAACTTTCATGTTTTTATTTCCCGTCCTGTCAACCAGGCCTCCTTTTTCACACTAAAGTGAAAGTGAAAGTGAAGTCACTCAGTGGTATCTGACTCTTTGCGACCCCACGGACTGTAGCCTACCAGGCTCCTCCGTCCATGGACTTTTCCATGGCAAAGTCCATGGACTTTTCCAGGCAAGAGTACTGGACTGGGTTGCCATTGCCTTCTCCAGGGGATCTTCCTGACCCAGGGATCGAACCTGGGTCTCCTGCTTTGCAGGCAGACAGACACTTTACCATCTGAGCCACCTGGGAAGCCCCTTCACACTATTCCTCTCCCTATTCAGATTCAGTTCCTGACAGAAGGCCCTGGAGTTAACCCATAAACAGGGAAGAGAAGCTGTGGTATGTCCCACTGGGAGGTTTGGTGAAGCCTGGGTCCTCCTGGGTCAGCCCCTTTCCAACCTGGAACCCGCGTGCAGTGATAATCACATATAGACAGGTGACACCTTTTTTCTTTACGGATTTTCCTCCCTCCTCCCTGTGTTATTTCATTCCCCTCATTTCTAAAATGTGTTTCAGACAGAGGGAGCGGCTGGGATGGAAGTCGGCCAAGCAAGGATAGAGGGTGGGGGAGCAGTGGGCAACTCCGGTTTGACGCTAATGATTTGTGTACGATTCAAGGTCAGAGAATGATATGTGAGGCTTGCGCGCCCACCCACACAAGCACACACAATTTAGCGCTTGATTATATCAGCATAGAACACTAATACATCTCATGCTGCCTTGTTCACTTGCCTCTCCAATTAGAAGAGAACTCGGAGGGCAGGGACCACATGTTAAGCTGCCTTTGTCCCCCAGAACACCCACCACCTTATTAGGCACATAATAGGGATTTGATAAATATGTTTTGTTAAAAGAGGCTTGTCTCCATTAATGAAATAAATGCGTTCTTCAAGTGTTCTGAATCGAGTGAGTTTTTCGTAACGAGATTTCCCTTTTAAGGCTACTACATTTGCAATGGGAATATTATGGTAAGTTCTTTTACAAAGTGGATCATCACTCCATTTGGGTTGTCATATATTTGTAAATTCTTGAGCCTAAACCAGGGAATCTTATACTGGGGGTGGGGGAGGTGAGTGCCTATGAATTCCCTGTAATTGTATCCATATTTGTTTTGGGAATGTGTATTTTTCTGGTGATATTGTTGGAGCTTTCACTGTATTCTCAGAGGGATGTTCTACTTAAAAAGAAAAAAAAAACTTTAAAATCTGAGCTTGGAAGGTATTAAGGAAGTTGGTCTAAGCTTCTGGGAAAATAATTCAGCAGCTTTGGTATGCAGAAAATACTAACTAGAGCTAACATCTGTTGAGCCTCTGTTCCACACCAAACATTTGATATTCAGCATAGTTCATCTTCCTTGCAAGGTAGGCATTATCATCTCATTTTACAGATGAAGAAACTGAAGAGACCTGCCCAGGCACATAGTTATTAAACATCCAAAGTGAGATCTGAAACAGGATCTGTTGGATTCCAAAATAGGAAAATTTTCACGAACTGTTTCTGTCTCGCTCTGATGCCCTACCTAAAATATTAATCATGATAACAATAAATACATTAACTTTGGGTAGATTACTATTGTCCCCACTTCACAGATGGGAAAGCTGAAGTTAAGAAATACATATGAGAACCGACATGTGGACAAAGAGGGTGAAGGGGAGGGTGGGATGAATTGGGAGAGTGGCGCTGACATATAACACTACCATGAGTGAAATAGATGGCTAGTAGGAAGCTGCTATATAGCATAGGGAGCTCAGCTTGATGACCGAGAGGGCTGGGATGGGGTCGGAGGGAGGGAGACCCCAAAGTGAAGAAGTGAAAGTGAAGTCACTCAGTGTCTGACTCTTTGCGACCTCATGGACTGTAGCCCACCAGGCTTCTCCGTCCATGGGATTCTCCAGGCAAGAGTACTGGAGTGGGTTGCCATTTCCTTCTCCAGGGGATCTTCCTGACCCAGGGATCGAACCTGGGTCTCCTGCATTGTAGGCAGATGCTTTACCATCTGCGCCACCAGGGAAGTCTAAAGTGAAGGGATATATGTATGTATATATAACTGATTCACTTCACTGTACAGTAGAAACTAATGTAAAGTAATTATACTGCAATAAAAATTCAAATTAAAAAATACATATGAAATTCTAATACAGATGATAACTTGCTGATAAGGAAAGGGGCTGGTAAGGAAAAGGGGCTAGTGTTCACAGTAAGGTCCATCCATGTCTTGGGCCCACTGCTCCTCCCTGCCTTTCACAGCCCCTTGTTCCTCACAACTCTTACACAAAAATCATGTATGAGAGTCCCCGTGACTATCTCATGAAAAAATGGTGCCCAGTTTCAGTATACCATAATACTTTTTAACTGGAATTCTAGATGCTATTTCTGATACATGACTGTACTTAGGACTGTTTAGGAAAATAGCGACTGGGCCCTCAGATGTAACAGTCCCCCTTCAGATCTCAAGGAATACTATTATACATTTAGCAGGAACTCAGAGACAGTACTGTTGATGCTGGGTATATATGGAAGGTTGGCCACAGAACTATCCAGAATTCATTTGATATTATGAATTCATTCCACTTAGCTACTCAACTTGATACAATGAAAGTAGATTGATATATGAAAGCACTGCTAGCTCTTTGAGAGAAAATACTATTGAAATTCAGGTTTAATATGTAACCTGGAAGGCAGTTTTGCACAGTAATTAAGCAAAGCCTGGGCCCTGAATTCAAAGAGATATGAGTTCAAATCTCCACCCTCCCACTGACCAGCTATGTGCCCTTAGAAAAAAAAATCACTTGACCTTTCCAAGCTTCAGCATTCTTACATTTAAAGGGAAATAATTATACAGTATGACAAGTTCTGTGAAGATTAAATGAAGATGTGTAGATAGGTTACGTAGAACAATGTTTTAAATATTGTATTTACTTTTAAAAGAGGTAGCATATTGGCTTTTTGACTTCATGTCTAAAGAAACAGGATAAGGAATTTGTAGTATTTCTCCCTCAAAACCAAAACAGGATAAAGGATACAAATAAATTCTTCTCTTTGAGCCATAGCACTGGTATTAAAAAGAAACTCAATCCTGACCAAAAAAAAAAGTTCACAGGAAAAGATTCTAAAATAAGTCTTTCCCTGTGCATAGGTTTAACCAAATTTCCTTCCTAATTATATTTATTACTGTTGACATTTTATTACTTAAAATAATTGTGTGTGATCCAGAGAGGTCCACAGAGATGGGTGGGGCATGCTAAAAATGTGCTATGGTCTTTCAGTATAAGTCAACGTTGGAACTAATTACAGTGTATCTGCAGGTTGGTTCCACATCTGCAGATTCAACCAACTGAGGATCAAAAATATTTGAAAAAAAAAAAAATCCATAAAGTTCCCCAAAGCAAAAGCATTTGCCTTGCAGCAACTGTTTACATAGCATATACATCGCAGAGGTATTATAAGCAGTTCCCTGGTGGTGGCTCAGACAGGAAAGAATCTGCCTACAGTGCAGGAGACTCAAGTTTGATCCCTGGGCCAGGAAGATCCGCTGGAGAAGGAAATGGCTACCCACTCCAGTATTCTTGCCTGGAAAATTCCATGGACAGAGGAGCCTGGCAAGCTACAGTCCATGGGGTTGCAAAGAGTCTGACGTGACCTAACAACTTAACAACAGGTATTATAAGTAACCTAGAGTTGATTTAAAATATCAGAGGATACACACAGGTTACAGACAAATACTATGCTATTTCATAGAAGGAACTTGAGCATCCTCGGATTTTGGCATCCATAGGGAACACTGGAAACAGTCCCTGTGGATTCCAAGGGGTAACTCTATTTCTACCCCATGTTGGTGTGGGAACAAGGCAAAAGAAATAGAGATTGAAGAGCCTTATTGGGTCTTCCTAAATTCTTGTTTATATAGTAATTCAGTATATGTAAGACAAAAGTCTTTAAAAAACCTAATTTTCAGTCAGAAAAGAAGTGGTTGCTGGCAGCAGAGTGGAGCTATATGAGTGCAGAAAGGTGGGCACCCTTCTCTTCTGCCCCAGCCGACAAGCAGGCCGATTAGATCCACCGAGTTGGTGATCTGTGTTTTCAAGGATCCAAAGAAGGCAGCTTTTTACAAGTGATGCAATTTTTGTTTTTCATATGCTGTCTCCTTCCGTGAAAGTGACAAGGAGGTTGAGGTATCTGTAGACTGCTGGAGATCAGAAGTCTTTGTCCAGAGATAAAGACGCAGAGACCTGGGAAGCTGGGTGAGAATAATATAAAATGGTCTGCTGGCACACTGATGCAGTGTGCTTAAATGATGCTCCAAAGTAGGAATCCTCAAGGATTTTCAGATTCTTGCTCCATGACCCAAAGGCCAGCAGACCAGAAAAACAGCAGTTTCACAACCAACCCAAACCAAAACCACAACCAACGAAAACCACCTCCCACTCTCAGCTCCAACAAAAGGCACACAACACTCACACAAAAGAAGCATCTCTCTGGAAAACGGGGTGGGGGAGGGGTGGAGGGAAAGAGACACAGGAGAGAGTTGCCATCTGTTTTACCAGTTAGTACATTCCAGGGGAATAAAAGCGGTTCTGAAGCCACTGCTTTGGCAACAGCAGGACAAAATGAGACCAGACCATCAGACACGCTCTTCAGATGTCTTTTTTGTCCCCATTTCACTCTGTCAATGTTAACGTGGAGGCCAGCCTGCGTAACACTTAGGAGCTCAGGTTTGGGTTCCTACAGCCTTTATTTTAGTTCCTAGTTCCAATGCCTACTGTGTGAGCTTGAATAGGCTACTTAACTTTACATGTCTGAGTTTCCAGGTCATTTGAAGATGACATGAAATGATTCATGTGAAGCGCTTAGCACCGCACAGATCTCGGCACTCAAGGCATTCCATGGATGGTAGATATATCAACCTTTAGATCAGAGCTTCTCAACCTCAGCATTACTGACATCTTGAACGGGAGAATTCTTCATCGTGGGAGGCTGTTCTGTGCATTATAGGATATTTAACAGCATCCTTGCTCTCCACCTACTAGATGCCGGGAGTAGCTCTCCCCTCCTCTAGTTGTGACAACCAAAAATGTCTCCTGATATTGCCAATTGTCCACTGGGGGACACGGAAACAAAATGATTCCTAGTTGATCTAGAAGATGAGGATAACTCAATTCTCCTCCTAAACATGCACATATTTAAGCCCCAGCTTTAAAAAATTCATACTCTTTATTTTGAAAGCCTAGTCATGAATCACTCAACGACTGGGGGGGTCTTACTTTTCTCATCCTAAGACCATCATTTCAAGAATCCCTTTTATTCTGACCTTGAAAATTGTATTCCTGGTTTTTTTTTGCATTTTACCAAGGACTTAAAAATGAGGAAACTTATATGAGGAAACTTATACAAGTGCTACATCTTCAACTGGGGAAACCAGGAAATACAGATAAGCTAAAAAGAAAGAAGGGAGAAAAAAAAACAAATACCATTTATAATTCCAGCAGTTAGAACTAACTAGGGTTAACACTGGGATGAGTGGGTTTTTACATATTTTTCAATTATATATATATATGTGTGTGTATATACACAAACACACATGTACATGTACATTCATACAATACACACACATACACACAGGTATCTCTTATATGCTTCTCATACTTTTCAGTCTCTATTTCTAGCTATCTCCAGACCTAGCACTGCTGCTGCCGCTGCTAAGTCGCTTCAGTCATGTCCGACTCTGTGCGACCCCAGAGACGGCAGCCCACCAGGCTCCCCCGTCCCTGGGATTCTCCAGGCAAGAACACTGGAGTGGGTTGCCATTTCCTTCTCCAATGCATGAAAGTGAAAAGTGAAAGTGAAGTCGCTCAGTCGTGTCCGACTCTTCACGACCCCATGGACTGCAGCCTTCCAGGCTCCTCTGCCCATGGGATTTTCCAGGCAAGAGTACTGGAGTGGGGTGCCATTGCCTTCTCCAAGACATTATACATTTCTTCTCCTGTACAACTTCCCTCAAGAGGTGGTTTGTCACTTCATACTTTCAAGTAGCACCTGGGTGTAAAGAAATCTGAAACTCACAGCTTTAGTCCTGTTCTCTTCCACCGAAAGACATCTTTAATTGAATGTCCAACTGACACCTATACTAAATAGTGTCAAGCTATCCCCTTTGGACAACTCTCTCTGCCAGTAACGGATGGCTCTCCTCTATTTTGTAAGTTAGAGACTTGGATGTGAAATTTGATTTCTGCATTTCTAATTTGTCCCAAGTCATGCCCGTGGTCACTTCCACTCATCTCATACCTTTTCTCTGACTCTGTTCCTTGGGTCTTATCAGTCAGGTCCTAATTATTTTGTTCCAGGTATGCTGTTTCATAGGATCACTCCTGCCAATCACTTGGATCAAGATAGCACTCTCCTCTTTTCAGAAACTACAATGACTACCCATTGCTTCTTGTATCACAGGTTAGATCTTAATAACGGACTCCAAGGGGCTTCATCATTGCCTCGGTCCTTCCCAAGGCCTCATCTTTTCCTGCTTCTCAGCTTACACATTTTATTCCTTATCAAGTCTTCACAGCCCACAGTTCCCTGACTCCCTTTCCTGAGCAACAGTCCATTAAAAGTAAAGTGTATCAAAGCACAGGGCTGATGTCTTTCAAAATAGAAGAAAAACTAGAGTGTTAATAAGTCATCCTATGCTTCTATTTCAGTTACCAGTTGTAGGTAATTATTTATTACATTAACAGGTGTATCTTTTTTACAAGTTGTTCATATATGCTTGCTTGCTTTCTTTTAGTTTCAAAAACACGTTTCACCAGTTTGGGTGGAATGTATTTATAATTCTAGGAAGTCAACCCCATTAAATGATTTTCTTGTAGCAGTATTTCTCATCAAGGCACATGCATTCACTTAACCCAAAAGACAGCTAGTTTTCTCCATTAAAAGGTATGCAGAAGAATAACCTTTGAATTTCATCATTGTAACGTGGACACCGTGTCACTCTGTTAAATATAAATAGGAATATGTATGCTGTTATTAAACTTTTTTTTTTTTTTTAATCTAGCTTTTACTAGAGGATGAACTTCTTAAGGGCAGGGACCATGCCTTTTATGTCCTTTGTGATTCTCATAGTAATGGAACTCTAGCTTCATTCTTGTGCAATTGGTCCTCAGTAAATTTTGTTAGGTGATTCATATTTGAAGGGGAGATGGAAAGAAAAGCCTGAAGGACTTAAAGGATTTGCGTGCATGCATCTTGCTGTGAATAATCAAATGTGGAGAGAGATGGCTAAGTGGACAGCATGGGGCATGGAGGGTTTTCACCCCTGAAATATGCAATAATAGGAAGTTACACTGTGATTGACGGCAGCACCCAGATGGTGATAGGGAAGACAAGGAGCCAGAGGATGTGTGGGAGGAAGTCTAAGATGCCCTGGAATTGCAGCAGCAGTAGGCACTGCTTTCAGGTGCAAATACTTCAAGGAGGAAACCCAGCACAGGGGACTAGGGGGAAGGACAGAAGCCATGGGATAAAAACAATAAACGCTTTCAAGTGAAAAGATGAGGGAAAGAATTCTTAAAGCAGAAGTGATCAAATCACTTAACTAACAAGGTTGGGTTTAGTGTCAATGAGATAATTGCTCAGACTCTAGGTCTTCTAAAATTGTATTTCCTACTTTAAATAAAAGCAGAGGCTTCTTCGCATTAGACTACAGAATTCTACACTAATTCTCTGCCACTAGGGATATTTGACATTAGATCTGGGACTGCAAAGTAAAAAAGAACCAAATGCCTGGTGCGTTGGAGTCTATGATTTCCTGCCTCCTCACTCCCCTCCCCTCCTAACTCTGATGCCAACCCACATATCCCCTAGATGAGTCTGCTCAGCTTTGCCAGCTCTGTTTTCCCCAACCTAAGCATCTCTATGCCAACACCACTGAAGCACTTTATGAAATGTCAAAAGCCTTTCATGGTAATTATGGTGCCCACAAATATGTCCAAAATTTGTGATGCTCCACTCAGAGGGTAGAATTCCCTTCCCCTAGAGTGTGACTGCACTTAATGATTTGCCTCAAAGGCACAGAATAATGAAGAGGTGTAGGCATATGACTTTCATACTGTGTCATAAAAGGTATTATGACTTCCTCCTTGCTTCTTCCTGAATCACTCACTCTGGGGAAGCCCAGCTGTGAGAACACTCAAGCAGCCCTTTGGAGAGACCTACGTGGTGAGGGGCCGAGGCCTCGAGTCAGCTGCCATGTGAGGGACTCCCAGGAAGCAGATTCTCTGGCCCAGGTCCAGCCTTCAGACGACTACAGTCCAGGGCTCCAACACAGCTGCAGCCTTATGAGAGATCCTGAGTCAGACCCACCCAGCTAAGTGGCTCCTGGATCTCCTCAGAACTGCTTGCTGTTTTAAGCTGCTAAATTTCGGGTGTAATATGTTACACACTGATAGATAAACTCACATCGTGAAATTTCCAATAGCGCTTTTATTTATTTTGGAGTGAAGTTTTAAAAGTTTTAGTAAAATACCTGTTTTAATAACTCCCCAGAGAGAGAGAGAGAGAAGTTTTAAAGTAATCATAGCTTTCATTATTTGGGGAATACTTGTTTACTTGCTTCTAAGACATGAGAAGGTTAGCTGTTCTACGTTTCATTTGAATTAAATCTCATTTTCTTTCAAGCTTCTGAATTTTACAAAACAAATGATTTTCCTCATATCCTAAGATTTCAGAAATAATCAGACCTCAAATAGTCTAAGAGATCTTTTTAAGTTAAGGGATGGGGAAATAGATTTTTCTCTTGAGGTTTTTGCTCATTTTACAGAAATGAACAAAAAGTATACATATTCATGTGTTAAAATATGACAAGTAAGTCTAGTTTTAAACAGAGGTAATTGCAGGAGGAACAATCTTGTCATGGCCAGGATGAAGGAAAATTCTTTTTATCAGCACTTAAAACTTGCTAACTGTGGCTTTTAAAAGAGAATATTAATACACTTTTGCCATTTTGTTTGCAGTCTCTGTCCACATAATTTTCATATATATGATAATGTTTCTCCCAGACTCTCTCCATCTTTGTATGCCCAGAACCTAAGAGTTTCAGGTATATAATTAATGTCCATCAAATGAATGAATGAATGGAGGTAGCTTAGAAGAAAACTGAAAGACAGTTATACTCTCCTAGAGGATTAAAAAGGTACGAATAGTTTATGATTAATATTTTAAATTAAAAATGCAGATAGTACATACTGTGGATCTGATACTATTCTAATGCTTCACATAAATGAAGACACGGAATCATCATAACAATCCTATTATTACAGTCCCCGTTTTCCAGATGAAAAAACTATAGAGCTCAGAGAGAACTTATGCAACCTGTCCAAGGAGCTCAGAGAGAGTTTATGTAATCTGCCCAAGATCCACAGATAACGAAATGATGAAGGCAGAATCTGAGTATCTGTCCTAGCTCCACAGTCTGCTCTTGACTTCACATGAGTTCACACCAGCCAGGTTCTCAAGTCCAGAGAAGGTGGAGGTGGTGGGCCAGGCATCAATGCCTGCTCTGTGGCTTTTGGGGGAATTGTGTTTATTCACAAGTTTCTCTCCCTAGACTGCTGATTTAACACTCTGCCAACTGTCCAATTATTCACATTCACGTGGCGCTAAGTGGGTTCTTCTCCAGCTGCACACCTTTTTTTCTCAACATAATTAACAAAGCTCATCAAAACCCTAGAAAACAAGCCCAGAGCACCAGCCACTCTCATTGACATGTTAATAAGGGGTCAGGGGCTCCTGACCCACTGCAGGATGTTTATATGGGGTTTGGATGAATAAGGGGAAGTCCCTGTGTTACACACACACACACACACACACACACACACACACACACACACACACACACACGGCTGCAGAAGTATCTAAGGGTTATGGGCCACACAGAGCAGGTGAATTCTAATGACGAGGACACAGAGCCTGCTGCGTGTGGCTCACTGGATGGCTGGAGGGCAACAGGGGGCACTAGTCTATTCTGTCCAGTTTAGGGTCACAGAGCAGTTAAGAGGTGACAAAAAGAATCGGCGTCTCTCAAACAGCCAAAACATATTCCTCCTGCTTCACCGCTTTCATACTGCCAATCACCTTTCTGATCACTGAGCAGACTTTTGCTGTTGTTATTTTAGACCTGTCCGTCCCATACTATGGCCACTAGGCACGTGTGCTATAACGACGTGGCCTGCACAAATTGAGCTGGGCTGTAAATACAACAGACAAATCTGATTTCAAAGACTTGGTCTAAAAAAACAATGTCAAATGTCTTACTAATACTTTTTATATTGATTACACATCAATATAACCTCATATTTTCATCTATTGAAAAAATAAGAATGTATTAAATAACATATACTATTAAATAAAATTATATGATAAATAATATATATTATATATATATAAACTTTATATTTTATGTTGGAGTATAGCCAATTAACAATGTTGTGATCATTTCAGATGTACTATATTTTTATTTATATTACATCATATTATAATACAAAACATAAAAATATAAATATATTAAAATTAAAATATTTTATAAAACTATTTTATTAAAAATAAAAAATATATATTTAACTTAATTTTGTTTCTTTGGGTCTTTCATGATGTGATGAATAGGGATTTTAAAATTCTATGGCCTGTGTTTGTGATTTGGATGCTGTTTCAATGGGTGGTGTGCTCTCGAGTTTGTATGTCCAAACCTGTCACGGCTCTAAAAGGCTGATTTTCTCTGGCCTTTTCTGCCACAGCAATCTTAGAAGTGATATTGAAACTAGCTATGAAAATCCAACTACTGAAACGAACTACGACTGTCTTAGAGGTGATATTTAGAACTAGCATTATCTGCTCTGAAGGCTTCTCTACAGTCGGACACGGCCCACCCTGCATCCCAGGGCCTTTGGTCAGCGTGCAGCCTGATGCTGTCGCACTCCAGGCCCCACCAGGCACAGCACAGTCTGGCACTGGGCCACACACAGAACTCTTGATTCCTATCGCACGGGCCTGAGAGGCTGACTCTCTGTGCCTCATGGCTTTTCGGGAATGAGTACGTGTGTCAGAGCCCTTGTCTGTGGTTACAGAATTCATTAATAATGCAACAGCATCCAGTGGAGTGTGCAAGGGGGCTGCCATCACACCTGGGGTGCCTGGGAGGCTCCAGCTCAGAGGGACTGACCACTTCCCAGGCACCCCAGAGATGACCTTCTCCTTTGAAACACTGTCTAACTTCAGTTGGCACTGCAAGCATCCGTGGCCTAATAAGCTGGTTAATGTCCTCTGTATGAACTGGCTGAAGCTCAGTGCAGAAAAAAAGCCCAGATAAACTCAAACATCTCAGATGCAAAAGCAATTAGGGAATACAGGTATGTTGATAAACCTCTTCTAGAAAATCATAATATTAATAAATGAGAGTTATCAGTTTGGATACTACATGGGGTCGATACTTACTCTTTAGTAAATGAAAATGTATACCTACACTGCATAATCTCATGAATCATATTAACTAATCATGACAATGTATTAGCAACATAATTAACTCATGAAAGGTATTTTGATTCTTTATGCACTGGGTCAGATGCAAACCATTTGGTGTAATAATAAAGATTAATTCCGTAGAAACTTGCCCAGGAACCAAGATATTATAGAATATCTTTGTATAGGAAAAGGTTTGTTTTTTTTTTTTTTTTTACCAAATAAAAGTCCAGAGTTGCTGTAACTACTTAATGAATCATGATGTATTATGTGTGAAAGCTTGGAACTCTGTTCTTCTGGTATACTTGCATAATGACTATCTTTATAGAGTACTTTCTTCAAGTCACAGATGTGACCAAGTAAATCCTTATGATAAAAATATTAAGCAAAAGGAACATATAATAGTCTAATACTATTCTAAACAATGAAAACAACCATTATCACAATCATATAAATTTATTGACAATTAAATGCTTGTTAAAACAAAAAGCCCAACTCTAAAACATAGGAGGAGCTATCTGTGGCTCAGTTTAACACAAACTTTTAAAAGGTGCTATGAGCTTGTTTCACATCTTTTGCTGAGCATGGAACCTGTACCTTAGCGAACAAGAAATACAAGCCAGCAGAATAAGATAAATAGTAACAACTGTTTGAGTTGTTTTGTATTCAAATAAGTTTTGATATTTAGATGTATATATAACAAGTCTGTCACCTTTCAGAAACTATTATACCATCTAATATTTAACTTTATGGTCATAAATATATGATTCATTTCCCTTTCCTCTTAGCATATATTTCACTCACCAAGTTCTATTATTCCTTTCCTCTAAATGCACTGTTTTTCCTTAAAATTTAAATGCACATCCTGATGGAGATTCTTACTGTCTCCTACTTCAAAGAGTAGAAAGTACCCTAGCTGTTATCCCATGCATTTCACGTCACTGTTCTCCAACAGCCTGACCATCATCTGTATCATCTCTTAAGGAAAAATTCATTATCTTCCCGAGAATGTCTTTCCACCGACCCTCTACCCATCCGACTCCTAACTCAAGCTTACCTCCCCCTTGGAGGCTTCTCCTTTCTACTCCTTGCAGTCCTGACCCTTGCCCTCTCTCTGCCTGTAAGCCTTAACAAAAAGTAAAAGTGAAGTCGCTCAGTCATGTCCAACTCTTTGCGACCCTGTGGACCGTAGCCCACCAGGCTCCTACATCCGTGGGATTCTTCAGGCAAGAATAGTGGAATGGGTTGCCATTTCCTTCTCCAGGGGATCTTGCTGACCAAGGATGGAACCCAGGCCTCCCGCATTACAGGCAGACGCTTTAACCTCTGAGCCAAGATGGCACTTAACCAAGACACATGAAAATAGAAACAAACTCAGATTTAGGGGTTTCACTGGTGGCTCACTGATAAAGAACCTGCCTGTCAAAGCAGGAGATGTGTGTTCGATCCCTGGGTCAGGATGATCCCCTGGAGGAGGAAATGGCAACCCACTCCAGTAGTCTTGCCTGGAGAATCTCAGGGACAGGTGAGCCTGGCAGGCTAGAGTCCATGGGGTCTCAGAGTCTGACACGACTTAGCAACTACACAGATTGACTTGCATCGTAAGCCATCTCATCTCCCCAACTAGACTACATACTGCCAGACACTAGGTGACTTTATTTTGGTATCTCTTCTTCGTCTAAATTTGGAATTCTAAGAATTTCAGAAGTGAATACACTCGGGGAGAGCATGCCTGGTCAGGTTTCACAATTTTATATACCTGTGATAGACCTTTAGGCTAGTGGGCTCCTGTCAGGGCAAAAATAAAGCCAGATCTACTGTCTTACATGTGAATGCAGTGAACATCACTGGGCTGGGGCTTAGGATTCAGTGAATGACCTTGCAAGGAAGGAAATCTCTGACTCTAGTGCTACGCCGTGGTTCATCATGTCTGACTCTTTGTGACACTGTGGACAGCAGCTTACCAGGCTCCTCTGTCCATGGGATTCTCCAGGCAAGAATACTGGAATGGGTTGCCATTTCCTTCTCCAGAGGATCTTCGCAACCCAGGGATCGAACCTGTGTCTCTTACGTCTCCTGCATTAGCAGGCAGGTTCTTCACCTCCAGCGCCACCTGGGAAGCTGTGACTCTGGAAGTAGAATGAAATTGAGCATCTGGCTAAGTCAACACCTCTCTCAGAGCCCCGGAACATTTGGGAAAGGTGCTTGGATGCTGTTCTTGACCTAACGGTGTCAAAACACAGAACCCCAAATTGAGGTCCTACTGACATGCCTGCCAGCAGTCTTGCTTTGAGGAGGATGTCCCCAAAGAGGTCCTCAGTAAGCCTTGTGCTTCCGCTAATCTGCACACTTTGCATGCCATGGTAGTCTCTCTTCCCACAGATCTTGAAAAAAGTGACGATATATACAAGGCAGGGCCCTCGGTATGCCTATTAATAAAAGAGAGGACTGGATAACCAACCCTCTCCCTGGGAGACAAGGGGAAATTCCACTCTTCACCATGGTCAGGGGGCGGCATGGAGAATGAACTGTTTTGTCTTATTAAGAGAATCAATAGGAGCAGTTCCATAATTTAAAAAACAGCCAGGATCCTCACGACTTCATCTCTTAAAAATATTCACTTATCCTATAACTAATGAGAACCTGTTGCATAGCACAAGGCACTCTGTTCAGTGCTCTGTGGTGACCTAAGAAATCCAAAAAGGAGGGGATATAAGTATATGAATGGCTGATTCACTTTGCTATCCTGCAGAAGATAACAACATTGTAAAGCAACTGTACTCCAAAAAAAAGAAATGTTTTAAAAACTTACTATATCCTGAAAAAGAAATCTGGTAAGCAGAGTAGCCTGATTTTTCCATCTTACTTTAAATGTTACAAGTCTGAGACCTTGCAGAGCTTATAGTTCCACAGACAATAATTTAAGCATATGCAAATATCGAGCAATGAAATAAACACAGGTTGCTTTAATTGCAGTTCAGAGTTATATTAGGCACCACTTCTCCATTAGAAAATGGTGGTGGATGGCTTATTAAAACGCACCTTTCCAAGCCTCATCCCAGACCTACTGATTCCACGTCCTTAGCAGCGGAATCTGATTCCCTGTATCTTGAACAATTTCCCTAAGTGATCCTCAGGAGCCCCCCACCCCGCCCCAAGTTTCAAAATGACTGTTTGACGGCTTGTAAGCTCTCTCAGTAAACAAGAATATTCTCATTCCACAAAACCTTTACAGAGTATTCTCAGAGGGGGCTAATTAAAACCTCTTTCTTCCACAATACTATTATAAAATGAATTCCTTCCCTAAAACTTCTTTTTCTGCTGTTTACTCTTAGCCTCATATTTCTAAGACTGACAGAATATCAATCAGGATTTTCAAAATATGTCAGTATGTGGATGGAAATGACCTATTATACCCATCATTTGGAACATCTCATTTACTGTATGGAGTTTGGTAGCGCTTCTGCCCATAGGTTTCCCCTCCGCTGGGAGGCCCTGGATTCAGTCTGTGATGAGGGTTCTGTCAATATTTTACCTTGCATCTGACTTGCCAGATTCTATTGGCTTAGTCAGGGTCATGGAACTTAAATTGTTTTTCTAGTCCTTGAAGTCAGTCGATATTTTCGAGATCCTAAAAGCTACCCAACGGTTATAATCACCAGCTCTTATTCTAAAATAGCATGATGATCATGTGACTCTTCCCTGTCCCTCTGAATGTATGTATTTGACATGTAAATTTCATGTCAAGAGAGTACTTTAGCATTCCTGAAACCAGCACTGTTAAAGTCCAATATGTTAGAAGTAATAATGTGAAATACGTTGTACCACATACATTTCAATATTGGCCAATATTCAATATTTAGAAAGTCACCGAGCGAGCCTCTGGTAGATGGACCATCCTCATTAATCCTGGATTTCTCCAACTCCCTGGTATAGTGACAGTAAAGGAATAAAAATGATATAAGCATCCAAAAACAAAAGAGGATGGGAGATGGAAATAGCCATCAAGGGTGTCAACGAAATCTTGGAAGCTGAAAATCAGATGGCTGAGTGGTGATAACTGAGTTCTTTAGAGAAAGCTAATCCTTACTCTTGGTTCAGTTCAGTTCAGTCGCTCGGTCGTGTCTGACTCTTTGCGACCCCATGAATTGCAGCACGCCAGGCCTCCCTGTCCATCACCATCTCCCGGAGTTCACTCAGACTCACGTCCATCGAGTCCGTGATGCCATCCAGCCATCTCATCCTCGGTCGTCCCCTTCTCCTCCTGCCCCCAATCCCTCCCAGCATCAGAGTCTTTTCCAATGAGTCAACTCTTCGCGTGAGGTGGCCAAAGTACTGGAGTTTCAGCTTTAGCATCATTCCTTCCAAAGAAACCCCAGGGCTGGTCTCCTTCAGAATGGACTGGTTGGAAGCCAAAACTCACCCAAATGGGCCAGGGTAAGGGTGTTGTAAAGCCTCAGGTGGCAGAAGCACTTCTGAGTGCCAGCACACACAGAAGGAGCATGGCTACATTTGTGTTTTGTGAAGCGGTGGACCAGCTACACAGCTCCAGAAGAAGGTGTCTGGAGAGGTGAAGCCACCAGACTCTGGAATCCTACGTCCCAGTTCTGGCTGCAAGCGAACCGAGAAGCCGTACAAAATTGGGAGATAAAGCGAGAGCCTACAGAAAAGTTCGTGAAATACACTTTGCCATCACCACCACCTGCTGATTCCCTTCCTCTGCTTAGTTCCAGAAATCCAGCCTCGACATTCACCACTCTCTGTGATGACACTGAGAGGGTCTTTTCTGACTGGCGCTGCGGTAAAAATCTGCAGACACTGACCCAGTGACGTGGCTGGGTTTCTAGCTCAATCCCGCTATAGCGAAGCCCCACATTTGACAAGCCCTAAGTGCACAGAGCAATGAATTAGCTTTATCGCGCCTCACTCTTTAAATAAACAAAGAGAAAAGCTTCCAACATGAAAGAAAGAAAAATAAAATGAGCATATGGAAAAAGGGTGCTTAGGAGAAACAAAGGCAAAGCAGGGAGTACAAGGAAAATTAATTTTAAAATGAGAATTAATATCCTTAGGTTGAAGGGGATAAATCAGAGAACAAAGAAGAGCTTATGAAAATTTAAAATGGATTCTTTACCAGCTGAGCCACAAGGGAAGCCCAAGAATACTGGAGTGGGTAGCCTATCCCGTCTCTAGGGAATCTTCCCGACTCAGGAATTGAACTGGTGTCTCCTGTGAACTGGTATCACAAAATGTGATAAATAAAATGGTTAATTTTAGAGTTGGAATGTAAAGTTAAGAAAATCTCACAGAACACGTAACGTGAAAGGACAAAGATATGGAAAACTGAAAACATACGAAAATTAGAGAACAATCAGGAGGTCTGCTACATGATGCGGGGAAGGCAATGGCACCCCACCCCAGTACTCTTGCCTGGAAAATCCAATGGACGAAGTGGCCTGGTGGGCTGCAGTCCATGGGGTCGCTAACAGTCGGACAGACTGAGTGACTTCACTTTCACTTTTCTCTTTCATGCATTGGAGAAGGAAATGGCAACCCACTCCAGTATTCTTGCCTGGAGAATCCCAGGGATGGGGGAGCCTGGTGGGCTGCCGTCTACGGGGTCACACAGAGTCGGACACGACTGAAGTGACTTAGCAGCAGCAGCAGCTACATGATGAATAAAAGTTCCAGAAAGTTAGAAAGAAACGGAGAGAAAAGAGAAGGAAGAAATGATCAAAGAAATCATATAAGAACATATCTTAAAGACACATTTCCAAAAAAAGAAAAAGGTCACAGTACCAGACATAGTGGATGAAAAATAGCTACATTAAGGCATATTGTCATGAAATTTCAGGGATAAAGTAAGATTTGAAAAGTTCTCAGAGTGAAAAAACAGATTATACACATAGAGGGGGAAATCCAAATGTCACTGGACTTCTCACCAGTATGAAAGCCATAGGACGATGAAAAAATGCCTTTTCAGTTCTGATGGAATATGTTTTCTTCACTACAATTCTACATCTGGCAAACTCTGACTCAAATGTGAGGATAAAGACATTCTCAAAAATCATTTTCATAAAAACAGTCTCCCTGAATTGGGAGATGGGATTTGACGTATATACATTGCTATGCATAAAATCGATAACTAAGGAGAACCTCTATAGCACTCGACTCAGTGCTCTGTGGTGACCTAGATGGGAAGGAAATCTTAAAAAGAGGGGATCTATGCATACGTATAACTGAGTCACTTTACTGTAAGCAGAAACTAACACAAATTGTAAAACAACTGTACTCCAATAAAAATTAATAAGAAATTATCATCAGAGCTACTTTGAACAATGAAATAAATCACTGTTTCTCACCTGTAATTAGCTTTAAGAGAACAATAAGACTAAAAATGAATGAAGTTTTTGAAATAAAAGCCAATGTCCCGTACACCCTTTCTTAAGCACTGAGAATGTGCTCTACCAATTAGCAGGGTTAAGCCAAGAAAGAAGAGGAGGGATCAAGAAAACAGACACTGCAGCACAGGAGGGGATGAAATAGTTCAGGAATGATAGTGAAGGGTGAAGGCCAGCTGCATGACTTCAGTTAGGCAGCCGGCCAAGAAACGTGTAGGAAAGAAAACTGGAATGAAAGTCTATAAGTCTTCAGGAGAGACATTGAAGAAGAGAAAGAAACCGAGGGAGACAGAGAGGAGAAAGAGATTGAGAGAGAGTAGGAAGTAGGAGGTGGGAGGAGAAGGGAGGGAAGGAGAGAAAGAGGGAGAGAGAGAAAAAAGGAAAGAAAATAATAAAGATCATTTGAAGTGCTTGATCCCATTAAAAGTTTTACAGGGTCAGAAAGGTTGAGGACACATTGAAAGTAGGAGCAGAGATGAAAAAAAAAAAAAAGAAAGCATTAGTCGCTCAGTCGTGTCTGACTCTTTTGTGACCACATGGGCTATAGCCCACCAGGCTCCTCCGTCCCTGGAATTCTCCAGACAAGAATACTGGAGTGAGCTGCCGTTCCCTTCTCCAGGTGATGTTCCAGACCCAGGGGTCAAACCCCTGTCTCCTGCGTTGCAGGCATATTCTTTATCATCTGAGCCACCAGAGAAGCCCAGGGAGCAGAAATAACACCAATTAAAAACAGAGACAGTTATAAATTCCAGGGAAAACAAAAAGTTACATAAGAAAGGAAATACAACCACAGTATACTGCATAGCTAAACTCTGAGGCACTATGCAAAAATCAGTCACGTAAATACAGAATATTTTCAAAGTCATAATTTGTGATCTATCTAGTTCTACTGAGAGTATGGGAAGAGAAAAAGAGAGACAATGTGAGGCGGGGGTTGCTTGTGAGGAGGTCGTGCTGCTGCTGCTGCTAAGTCACTTCAGTCGTGGCCGACTCTGTGCAACCCCATAGACAGCAGCCCACCAGGCTCCCCC
>SJYX01005111.1:120924-151013 GCA_006410675.1 Oreotragus oreotragus
CTTTTAATTTCATGGCTGCAATCACCATCTGCAGTGATTTGGGAGCCCCCCAAAATAAGTCTGACACTGGTTCCACCTGTCTCTTATACACATCTCCCTGTCCATCACCAACTCCCGGAGTTCACTCAGACTCACGTCCCTTGAGTCCGTGATGCCATCCAGCCATCTCATCCTCGGTCGTCCCCTTCTCCTCCTGCCCCCAATCCCTCCCAGCATCAGAGTCTTTTCCAATGAGTCAACTCTTCTCATGAGGTGACCAGAGTACTGGAGTTTCAGCTTTAGCATCATTCCTTCCAAAGAAATCCCAGGGTTGATCTCCTTCAGAATGGACTGGTTGGATCTCCTTGCAATCCAAGGGACTCTCAAGAGTCTTCTCCAACACCACAGTTCAAAAGCATCAATTCTTCGGCGCTCAGCCTTCCTCACAGTCCAGCTCTCACATCCATACATGACCACAGGAAAAACCATAGCCTTGACTAGATGGACCTTAGTCAGCAAAGTAAGGTCTCTGCTTTTGAATATGCTGTCTAGGTTGGTCATAACTTTTCTTCCAAGGAGTAATGCTCAGAAGTATGTTAATGAGGAAATGCTGAAAAAGCCATACTTTCTTTAATTTTACCCAATTGTCACACAAGCATTGTACATGTGCTTTAGCAGGAGACCTCAAGCAGACAGAGATACATCATGAGCAATTACACTCTGATAAGTTTACTAGGTAATTTTCTTTCATTGTGAACATCATGGTAAAATTGTGGCTAACACAGTACCTTTCATAAATACAGGCTTCACTTAACAGAACTAAAATTTCTTATCTACTAGACATAATCTTTTTCTCAAAAATTGCCCTTATCTCCATCAAACACAGCCAAACCAAGGCTATTTTTTTCCCCAAAATAAGTCTGGTCCATTGGGCACATAGGCTCCTCCTTATTGAGGCAGAAGGAATCTCAGACTAAATTTTTAAAAGGCTTCTCAAGGACAGGAAAGCCATACCATAAGCTTACCATCCAATTCTGCCTTGGTGGATTTCTCTTTTCTAAAAGTCCCCAAAATATTAAGATTCTGCATATGTCAGGAGACAATCTTTACCACACATCTGATAAGACTGCTTAGGACCCAAGAGTCTCTAATTTCTGGAGGGAATAGGCAGAGAGAAAGGAAAAATATTTCATCTGATGTGAACAGATGACTCATTGGAAAAGTTTCTGATGCTGGGAAAGATTGAGGGCCAAAGGAGAAGAGGGCATCAAAGGATAAGATGGCTGGATGGCATCACCGATGCAATGAACATGAACTTGGGAAAACTTCAGGAGATGGTGAGGGACAGGGAGTCCTGGTGTGCTGCAGTCCATGGGGTCACAAAGAGGTGGGCACAACTGTGTGACTGAACAACACTTAATAAGTGTCTTTTCCTTAAACTAGCTTACAATAGCTAAGAATTTCAGTTGGTAGAGTAAGCCACAAAAGTGGTTGCTTTAAGACCAAAAGTCTTAAAGAGAATGAGAATATGGACGTGATTGACTCATGTGGTTGAATTTGAAGACTCTGGAGAGTGGTCCTTGGCTCCAAAGGTAAAAGTGATATGGTGGCTTTGAATCAAAGGCCTACTGAAATCAAAACCTCAAAGGACAGAATGACTGGTGGGCTCAAGAAGAATGAAAGGTATTTCTCACTGGATTAGAAAACTTAAAGGAAAAAAATATATAGGCTCTGAGTTATAAATTTTTATTCCAAAGCATAATGGGAAATTCATAACTGCTACAAAAGAACCTTATTTTTTTGTATCTGCAAGGTAGACATAAGCAAAACTGAGAAACAAAGTCTGGCCCTGTGGGCTATTGAATTCATCCTCATTTCTAGTCCTTTATATGAAAATTAGAACACTGAATGCCACCATGAAAACTGGATTGGCAATATTTGGGAGGAGCTAGTTGGCTGAGATTATTGTAAATCCCCAAATTCCACTGATACCCTGTGTGCAGTAGAAACATGTCATTTCTACTCTATCTGAAGGCTGTGATGCTTCAGGTAAAGAATGACCTCATCTGGGGTCGGAATGACCTCACCTAAGGTGGTTGCATTGCAAGAGGACAGTATTCTCCTCATATCCCATATCCAACATATCCCATTGCATTTAGGCTGACCTCCAGATCAATCTAGAGTCAGCTCAAACTCAAAGTCAAATCCAGGAAAAGGGCAAAATTCTAAAAATAACTACAGAATTTGCAAATTCATCAGCAAAATCCTGGAGAAAATGTATTGAATGCATTATGAAGGTACTAGGAACAAAAGGCAGAAGAAGATTTAGTTCAGGCTGCACCCATCAATGTGGATGTGCTCACCAGAGATTCTGCATTCTGTGCGCTCTACAGCTAACTGTGGTTCTAAATGTTTGCCTGTTTGATTGAGTGAAACTGGACTAAATGGTGATCTGCACTGAATGTAGTGTAAATGCCAGAAAGTTCTTGGTACAATACAAAAGAATAAATCCATGGAGAAAGATGAGAGTGTTGGAATATATTTACCATGTATGACCTGCTCACCCAAACCTTTATTATATTTTTCAAGATGGCACAGAGGACACTTCCCTCAATAAAGCATTGAGAAATACACTGTAGTTCCATGTGACAAAACTTTGAATCAAGTTCAGCTCCCCTTTCTCTCCCATCCCACATCTGATTCACCAGCAAATAATGCTGGCTTTGCCTTCATAATACATCCATAGTACAAACATCTCATCACAACTACTGCTATGTCTCCCCTGGATTACTGCACTAGGCTTCTGATTGGTTTCCCTGTTTCTTCTGTTATTGGTCCCCTTCATGCTGTCCTCCAAACAACAGAGTGATCCTCTGCTGTGTCTTTTTTCCAATAATAACTAATTTTCTAATTCTCTGTCACCAACTAGATGTCCTACAATTCTATTCAATTCTGACATTAACTATCAGAGTTAACAAGACCTGACAAGATAAGGCTTCAGTTCCACAGGACTATTTCCACTTCAGAAACCAACTATAAATGGGATCCCAGGCCGCCTGCACATCTACCTGGCCAACTACACATTCAAGGGTTTCCATGACCCACTCATCCCCTCAGGTTTGATAATTGGCTAGAATGACTCACAGAACTCAGGAAAGCTGAACCTGGGGTTCCTGAGCATGAAAGCCTTTTCATATCCCCATTTCTTGTGTAAGGAACAGACTCCAGCTCCATGACCTTCCCTGAGTTCCAAATGGCAGAATCAAATAGCTGCTAATCAGGGAAGGGAGGGGATACAGAGAGAAGGGAGGAGCAGCCAAGAAACAATTGTGCAGCCTTGGAGTAGGGTCCTGGTTCTGCCTCAAGGGACATACTTAATACCTTTGAACTTTTTACAGAACTAAAATCCCCAACGAATGGAAACATCAGCACTTTTCAATCCAGAAAAACCACCTGAGACCAGATTATAGGACTGTAGGCCCTGCACACACCCTAAGCTTACCAGCAATCCCACCCTTGAACCATTGCTATAATGTTTGGGAGTTCGTGTACACCTGTGGCGGATTCATGTCAATGTATGCCAAAACCAGTAGAGTACTGTAAAGTAAAATAAAATAAAATTAAAAAAAAAAAAAAAAAAGTTCCTCACCAAATCCTCCCAACTGGGGACACAAAGTTTTTGAGGGGCATGAGCCCACTGTGTTGCCCTTTTCCTGGCAAAACAATAAAGCTATTCTTTTTGACTTCACCCAAAAACTAGAGCAGTTTCATTATAAATGATACAAATGGAAGAGATGTATAGAGTAAGATATACGGGGAGGCAGGAGGTGGAGTGGCATAGAGATTCTGTGCTCTGTCCAGGCACTCTATCTTCTAAGCATCAATGTGATCACCAACCTGGAAGCTCCCGTAGCCAAAATTTGTCAAAATTTTAATAAAGGTTTCACTATGAGGGCATGATTGATTAATGGCCATTGGTGAATAAACTCAATCTCCAGCCTCACACTGCTCTCCAGAGGTGGATGGAATCCATCTAGTCATGTGGGTGTGATCAGCTCTTATTCTGAAGCTATCTAGCCACCTCTTCCTCACCCCCACCTTTCCTTGAGTCATCTCAGTTCAGTTCAGTTCAGTTCAGTTGCTCAGTCATGTCTGACTCTTTGCAACCCCATGAATCTCAGCATGCCAGGCCTCCCTGTCCATCACCAACTCCCGGAGTTCACTCAGACATGTCCATCGAGTCTGTGATGCCATCCAGCCATCTCATCCTTGGTCGTCCCCTTCTCCTCCTGCCCCCAATCCCTCCCAGCATTAGAATCTTTTCCAGTGAGTCAACTCTTCTCATGAGGTGGCCAAAGTACTGGAGTTTCAGCTTTAGCATCATTCCTTCCAAAGAAATCCCAGGGCTGATCTCCTTCAGAATGGACTGCTTGGATCTCCTTGCAGTCCAAGGGACTCTCAAGAGTCTTCTCCAACAACACAGTTCAAAAGCATCAATTCTTCGGTGCTCAGCTTTCTTTACAGTCCAACTCTCACATCCATACATGACCACTGGAAAAACCATAGGCTTGATTAGACGGACCTTAGTCAGCAAAGTAATGTCTCTGCTTTTCAACATGCTATCTAGGTTGGTCATAACTTAGCATACAAAAGACACTCCTATCACTTGGGAAATTCCAAGAGTTTTAAGAGAAAAAGACCAAATATACATATATATGTATATATATGCATATATATATATATGTATACATATATATATATACACAGATATATTGTGTATATATTTGGTTTTTAATATATATATTTTTAATTTAAGTATAGTTGACTTATAATGTTTCAGGTGCACAAGAAGGTGATTCAGTTATACAAATGCACATATATTATTTTTGAAATTATTTTCCATCATGGGTTATTACAAGATATTGACTGTATTTCCCTGTGCTGTACAGTAAACCTTTGTTGCCTGTTGCATATCTATTTTTTAGAAATATAATATTCCATTTATTCTAAGTTAGACAAGTGGAATCAAAATGTCATATTTCTTTTTAGTTAGGCAAGAATTCATTAATTTTCTAAAATATATATATTATACATATATTTATATATAAATATGTAAAACTTTTCTACTACACTTGATAAAAGCTTGAGAAAGAACATTAAAAAAGAAAAGAAGAGATGGAAAAAACTGGAGAACATAAGCTAAATGAAATGGGAGCATTGAATATGAAACAGAAAAACTGAAACAAATTAGACAAAAGTGAAAGATCATCAGTTCAGTTCAGTTCAGTTCAGTCACTCACTCATGTCTGACTCTTTGCGACCCCATGAATCGCAGCACGCCAGGCCTCCCTATCCATCACCAACTCCCGGAGTTCACGGAGACTCGCGTCCATCGAGTCAGTGATGCCATCCAGCCATCTCATCCTCTGTCATCCCCTTCTCCTCCTTCCCCCAATCCCTCCCAGCATCAGAGTCTTTTCCAATGAGTCAGCTCCTTGCATGAGGTGGCCAAAGTACTGGAGTTTCAGCTTTAGCATCATTCCTTCCAAAGAAATCCCAGGGCTGATCTCCTTCAGAATGGACTGCTTGGATCTCCTTGCAGTCCAAGGGACTCTCAAGAGTCTTCTCCAACACCACAGTTCAAAAGCATCAATTCTTTGGCGCTCAGCTTTCTTCCTAGTCCAACTCTCACATCCATACATGACCACGGGAAAAACCATAGCCTTGACTAGGCGGACCTTAGTCGGCAAAGTAATGTCTCTGCTTTTGAATATGNCACCAACTCCCGGAGTTCACGGAGACTCGCGTCCATCGAGTCAGTGATGCCATCCAGCCATCTCATCCTCTGTCATCCCCTTCTCCTCCTTCCCCCAATCCCTCCCAGCATCAGAGTCTTTTCCAATGAGTCAGCTCCTTGCATGAGGTGGCCAAAGTACTGGAGTTTCAGCTTTAGCATCATTCCTTCCAAAGAAATCCCAGGGCTGATCTCCTTCAGAATGGACTGCTTGGATCTCCTTGCAGTCCAAGGGACTCTCAAGAGTCTTCTCCAACACCACAGTTCAAAAGCATCAATTCTTTGGCGCTCAGCTTTCTTCACAGTCCAACTCTCACATCCATACATGACCACGGGAAAAACCATAGCCTTGACTAGGCGGACCTTAGTCGGCAAAGTAATGTCTCTGCTTTTGAATATGCTGTCTAGGTTAGTCATAAAGGTCATCAGCCTTCCCTAATAGCTCAGTTGGTAAAGAATCTGCCTACAAAGCGGGAGACCTGGGTTTGATCCTTGGGTTGGGAAGATCCCCTGGAGAAGAGAAAGGCTATCCACTCCAGTATTCTGGCCTTGAGAAGTCCATGGACTAGAGTCTATGAGGTCGCAAAGAGTTGGATGCGACTTTCACTTTCACTTTTCTTTCTTTTCAAAAGAGCATCATACAGTTCAGTTGTTTTCAAACATGACTGCTCATTAGAAACATCTGGCGCTCTGAAGAAAAAAAAGCAATACCTGAACACTTGTATTTTTCAAAAACTTCCAAGATGATTCTGATGTGCATCTGAATTTTAAAAAGTGATCATAGGTTTTTCTATTAGATCCTAATGTTAGTAACATAAAGTTCTGTTAATTTTCTGTTGACCAATCATAATACAATGGTATTAAGTGAGTAATAGTCATATAATCACAGTAAAAAATGTTTATCAGTTTTCACCTTCAAAAGCCAGACAAAAAAATAAAAAATAATTATAATTGCAAGCCATAATGGGAACATGATTAACTATATAAAATAATTACATATAATTTGAGGGGTGTCAAGTAGAGTGATGTGGTAAGTGGAAGTGCATACATGCACATGTTTTCATCCATCTAGTCAGTCTATATCTTTTGGTTGGTGCATTTAATCCATTTCCATTTAAGGTAATTATCAATATGTATGATCCCATTCTGAAGGAGATCAACCCTGGGATTTCTTTGGCAGGAATGATGCTAAAGCTGAAACTCCAGTACTTTGGCCACCTCATGTGAAGAGCTGACTCAATGGAAAAGACTCTGATGCTGGGAGGGATTGGGGGCAGGAGAAGAAGGGGACAACAGAGGATGAGATGGCTGGATGGCATCACTGACTTGATGGACGTGAGTCTGAGTGAACTCCAGGGGATGGTGATGCACAGGGAGGCCTGGCGTGCTGCGATTCATGGGGTCGGAAAAAAGTCGGACACGACTGAACGAACTGAACTGAACTGAACTGAATGATCCTGTTACTGTTTTCTTAATTGTTAGGGGTTTATTTTCTGTAGGTCAAGAAAAAGACCAAATATATTTTTTATTAGAGCCGTATCACATCACAACTCTATTCAAAATCTTCATTTCTTTCAAAGTAAAAGCCAAAGTTCCCACAACGGCCCATATAACAATATATTCTGACCCCACTGTCCTTCATTTAATTAATTTCCTTTCATCCACAAAGGCCTCAGATATGCCAGACAGGTTCCCACTACAAGCTTCTGCACAGTTGCTGTTTCCTTTGACCAGAAGTTTCTTTTCTCAGCTGTCACCTGAGTAGTGAGGTCTCATCTGTCTTCCTTATTTAAATTGTGACCCTCCCCCAATACTCCAAATTCCCCTTTGATATTTCACTTTCTTCTGAAATACGTATTACTAACTTGCATACTATATGTCCTAATTTGTTTATTACTTGACTCCCCCACTAGAATGCATTTATTTCTCCTTGAAGTACTATCAGTTTTGCCTCATGTACTTTGATTTTTTTTGTTAGGCTCATCAAACACATCAAGGATTGTTATATCTTCTTGGAGAACTCCCCCCCCATTATTATATAATATATATATTATATTATATACAATACAATATTTATACTCAACAGTTTCCACTGTTCTGAAGTCTGCTTTCTCTATAATTAGTATAACTCCCCCAGCTTTCTTTTGAATGGCGTGTTAGGTATATCTTTCTCTATTCCTTTACTTTTTCTCTTTCTATTTGCTTGTAGTAAAAAATCACAATGTAAAAGGTATCATCTTAATCATTCTTAAGTATACAGTTCAGTAGTGTTAAATATATTTAGAATGTTGTGCAATAGATCTCTAGAACTTTTTCATTTTCAAAACTTAAACTGAAGAGAGCAAGATCCCCTGGGGATCCTAGGCAAGGAAGCCTTCCTGTGTTCCCCTCTGGAGAACAGACTCCAGCCCCCATGACCCTCAGTGAGTTCCAAAGAGCAGATTTAAGCGAACGTGAAGTCGCTCAGTCGTGTCTGACTCTTTGCGACCCCATGGACTGTAGCCTACCAGGCTCCTCCGTCCTTGGGATTTTCCAGGCAAGATACTGGAGTGGGTTGGACAGTTGCTAATCCAGGAAGTCAAAGAAGGTACAGCCGAGAAACAAGAGTAGAGTCTTGAGGCAGGGTTCTGGTTCCACTTCAAGANCTGACTCTTTGCGACCCCATGGACTGTAGCCTACCAGGCTCCTCCGTCCTTGGGATTTTCCAGGCAAGATACTGGAGTGGGTTGGACAGTTGCTAATCCAGGAAGTCAAAGAAGGTACAGCCGAGAAACAAGAGTAGAGTCTTGAGGCAGGGTTCTGGTTCCACTTCAAGAGATACACGTACCAATGTCTTTAATCTTGTTATACAATGCAAACCCAACAAATGGATGATGTCACCATTTTCCATACTAGAGACCACCTGATGGAATTCCCTGGTGGTCCAGTGGTTTAGACTTTGTGCTTTCACTGCTAAGGGTCAGGGTTCAACCCCTGGTTGGGTCACTAACATTACACAAGAAGCCAAAATAAAAAAAAATTTTAAGACCACCTGCACACACCTTAATCTTACCAGCAACCATCCTCCCTTTAGCCTTTGCTATAAAACTCCTCATTAAATCCTCCCATAGTTGGGATGCATAGTTTTGAGGGACAGAAGCCCACTGTGTCCCCTTTCGCCTGGCAAAGCAATAGAGTTGCTTTTTCTATTTCACCCAAAACTCTGTCTTCAAGATTCAATTCTGCACTAGTGCACAGAGGCTGAGTTTTCAGCATTAAAACTCCTTACCCACTAAACAGCAACTTCCCAGTCGTGGTGAAACAAGAGAAAGAGGAGCAGAGCACAATCTTAAAGAAAATCACATAGCCCCTGAGGATAAGACATAACTGGTTAGAATCAAGCAGGCCACAGATGGCAGAAGAATTAACTTCCAGCAGTCCCTGAACCTCATCATATGATCATTGTAATACATTAGCATGCTAAATGACACACCCACAGATTCCATTATTGTTCCAAAGTGAACGTTGCTCAGTCCTATCCAACTCTTTGCAACCCATGGACTGTATGAAAGAAAGTGAAAGTGAAGTCGCGACTCTTTGCAACCCCGTGGACTGTAGCCCACCAGGCTCCTCCGTTCATGGGGTTCTCCAGGCAAAAATACTGGAGTGGGTTGCCATTTCCTTCTCCAGGGGATCTTCCTAACCCAGGAATCGAACCCAGGTCTCCCGCATTACAGACAGACACCTCAACCTCTGAGCCACAAGGGAAGCCTACATGGACTGTATAGTCCATGAAATTCTCTAAGCCAGAATACTGGATTGGGTAACCTTTCCCTTCTCCAGGGTATCTTCCCAACCCAGGGACCAAACCCAGGTCTCCCACATTGCAGGCAGATTCTTTACCATCTGAGCCACAAGTGATAGTTTCAAGGCCAACCATAAAAGGCCAAAATTGGATGGTGGCCCAATTCCTGGAAATCTCAACCTCTTCTCCAAAATAGTTTTTATAATCCTTAAACTCACTGCTGCTGCTGCTGCTGCTACTGCTAAGTCACTTCAGTCGTGTCTGACTCTATGTGACCCCATAGACGGCAGCCCACCAGGCTCCCCCGTCCCGAGGATTCTCCAGGCAAGAACACTGGAGTGGGTTGTCATTTCCTTCTCCAAAGCATGAAAGTGAAAAGTGAAAGGTAAGTCGCTCAGTCGTGTCTGACTCTTCGCGACCCCATAGACTGCAGCCTTCCAGGCTCCTCCGTCCATGGGATTTTCCAGGCAAGAGTACTGGAGTGCGGTGCCATTTCCTTAGCCTATGAAATTTCCCACCCCATAAAAATTAACTATCCCATATTTTGGATATTCTCGGAGGGATTGGGGGCAGGAGGAGAAGGGGACGACCGAGGATGAGATGGCTGGATGGCATCACGGACTTGATGGACATGAGCCTGAGTGAACTCCGGGAGATGGTGATGGACAGGGAGGCCTGGTGTGCTGCTATTCATGGGGTCGTAAAGAGTCGGACACGACTGAGCGACTGAACTGAACTGAACTGCCTTCTGAGATGGCCCATACACTGTCTATGAAATGTCTGTCTCTCTCAATATCAGTTTGTCTCTCACTAAATTCTTTCTGTGATGAGACATAAAGAACCTGAGCTTTAGTAATTCCTGAGACCAGGTTTGTGATTTCAGTGAAAGGATAGTGGGTTTGATTCCAGCCTGTGCATTCAAGTTCCGTCTGAAGTGTGCATTTTCATTGATAACTATCATTCTGCTTTCTGTTTCTATGAGTTTGACTCTTTTAAATACCTTATGTGAGTGGAATCGTAAAGCATTTGTCTTTTTGTGACTAGTTTATTTCAATTAGCATTATGTCCTCAGGGTTCATCTAGATTGAAGCATGTGACAAGAATTTCCTTTTTAATATTCCATTGTGTATACCTGAATAATATTCCATTATGCATTTATGCCACATTTAACCTGTTGATTACTTCTAAGTATTTCATTATTTTCATACTATCATAAATGGAACTGATTTCTTAATTTCCTTTTCTGATTGTTCATTCTTAGTGTATAGAAACGCAACTGATTTTTATGTGCTGATTTTGTATTCTGCAACTTTGCTAAATTTATTAGTTCTTACAGTTTTTTTGTGCTGTCTTTAGAATTTTCTACATAGAAGATCATTGTCATCTGTGAACAGAGATAATTTTACTTTTCTGTTTCCAAATTGGGTGACTTTTTCTTTTTCTTGACTAATTGCTCTGACCAGAACTCCAGTACTATGTTGAATACAAGTGGTAAGGGTAAACATCATTGTCTTATTCCTGATCTTAAAGGAAAACGTTCCGTCTTTCACTACTGAATGTGATGCTAGCTGGTTTATACAAAGTACATTCCTTAATTTTTTTCTATTTGTGTTTTTATATTTAAAGTAACTTTTTTTGTAGACTAGATGTAGTTGAGTAGTGGTTTTTTGTCCATTCTGTTGCTTAATTGGTTAGTCTCTGTTGCTTAATTGATAGTCTCTGTTGCTTAATTGGTTTATTTAGACCATTCACATTTAAAGTGATTATTGAAATAGTTTAATTAATGTCTACAATATGTATAACTTTTCTACTTGTTACACTTACTTTTTGTTTCTTTTTTATCTTCCACTTTTTCTGCCTTTTGTGGTTGTAATTGACCATTTTATGTAATTTTATCCCCTCTACTAGCCTGAAAAGTATTCTCTCTAGAGATGGAATTTCAGATAGAATTTTCTTTTCTTTCACCACTTGAAAAATATTGGGCCACTTCTTTCTGACCTGCATTATTTCTTTTAGAAATCTTCTGTCATTCTAATTTTTCTTTATGAATAAAGTGTCATTTTTTTCCTCTGACTTTTAAGAGTTTTTGTCTTTATTTTCAGAAGTTTAATTCGGGTGTGTCTTAGCATGGATTTTGTTGGGTTTATTCTTTTAGGGGGTTTGCTTAACTTCTTTAGTCTGTGAACTTATATCTCTTGCCAAATTTGGGAAATTTTTACTTATTATTTCCTCAGTTCCTTTTTGAACAATACTCTTTTTCTCCCTGTTTTGGAAACTCTGATGACACAAATGTTAAATCTTCTTTACAGTCTCACAGACCTCTGAGTCTCTGTGCAATTATATTTGCTTTATTTCCTTTCAATCAATTGTTAGATTCAGCATTTTCTATTTTTTTTCACATATTCTCTGTTCTTTCATACTCCCATGATACCTTACACAGATTTTTGCATTTTTTAGTTCTAAAATTTGCATTTAGCTATCCTTTTATTTCCTATTTCTTTGCTGATGCCTTCTTTTTTTTCTTATTAAATAATTCATAATAAATTCATAATTGCTCTTTGAAGCATTTTTCTGGTTGCTTTAAAGTATTTCTTAGGTAATTCTAAAATTTCCATCTTTTTGGTGTTGACTTCTGTTAACTGTATTTTCATTCGGTTTGAGCTTTTTCTGATTCTTCTGGGTATGATGATTAATGTCTAGTTAAAACTCATAAATGATATTATTTTAAAGATTTTTTAGTTGGATTTTTCTGACACTGCTCTAGCAGGAGGAGTAGGGACAGTGCGTTTTTATAACCAGGTAGGAAGAGAAGTCTAGGTTTNAAAAAAAAAAAAAAAAAAAAATCTGTGTTCTGAAATGCTCCAGGAAGAAATGGATCATTTTAAAAGTGGCCTTGCCCTCCCAGAAAGCATCTGAAACTTCAACTACATAGGCCCAAGGGAATGCTGGGGCATTGCTGAGCCCCCAGCCCAAAGGAAGAGGACCAGGCAGAACATTCTGGGAGACTCTGAGTTTAGCTTTAGAAATGACCATGATCTTTTGCCTTTTTGCTATTATATATTGTATTGCTCAGCCACTCAGTCATAGTTGATTCTTTGTAACCCCATGGACTGTAGCCCACCAGGCTCCTCTGTCCCTGGAATTCTCCAGGCAGGAATACTGGGTGGGCAGCCATTTCCTTCTCCAGGGGATCTTAGTGACCCAGGGATCAAACTCGCATCTCCTGCATCGGCAGGTGGATTCTTTATAACTAGTGCCATCTGGGAAGCAAACCCTATTCCCAAGTCATCTTAGATGTGTACACACAAGAGAGGTGATGCCTCTTTTCAGTGTTCGGAATGTGGATGCCCGCCCAATTCCAGCTGCAAGCTGCTAAGTTAACACATTCTTTAAAAGCATTTTAAATCTTTTGTGTGTGGCTGAATTTTTAGGTACTCTTTTATCCTTCAGTTATGCCTAAACTGCTCCACCTGAATCCACAACACCACATTGAGAATGGATCATAAAACATCAGGAGCAGTGGCAGTCAAGGCCCTTAACACTGAGAAATGCCCAGTCCCAAGATGTCCTCAAATCTCCATATTTCCAAATACATGAATGTTGGTAGAGGCTCTTGGCTTTCTCTTGATTAAATAAATAACATATGTTTTCATCGCAAGTCAGGGGAATTCTGTGTACTCTTTATATCTGAAGTCATGAAGTTTTTCACAAGCTCCATATATGTAGTTCAAATTGGTATTTCAGTGAATTTATTAACTTTGTTGAAACTGAGACTGTCTCTGCAAATGCCAACTTTCAAATCTCCTCACATAGTTTTCAGTAGAAAGACCTAACTGGTAAGTTTTTATTAGAGAATCTGGCTCACTGAAGATATTATTGTCATTTAATCTTCTAGTTGGCTGAGACCTTGCAGTGTACCAGGCATCATGCTACATGCTTTACGTATATTGGTGGTTTAGTCACTAAGTTGTGTCTGACTGTTTGTGATCCCATGGACTGTATAGCCCACCAGGCTCCTCTGTCCATGGAATTCTCCAGCCAAGAATACTGAAGTGGGTTGCCCTTTCCTTCTCCGGGGGATCTTACCCAGCCAGGGATTGAACCTGGGTCTCCTGCATTGCTGACAGATTCTTTATCAGTGGTACCACCAAGGAAGCCCTATTGTTAATCCTCAAAATACCCCTATGACGGAAGAGAGGTGGCCTCAGAGACTGTGGTCGTTTGTCCCAGGACACACAGCAGAGCCTTACTTAGTTCCATCTGCCTCTCAAATCTGCATCTTCACCTACTGCACTGTTCTGCATCTGATGACTCCTGTCCTGATGAAACACAAGCAAACCTGGCTCAGAAATTCTGGGAAAATGTTCTCGACACTGGTGTCGTGACGGGCTAAGGAGGATGTGTTCATGTGTTTTGAGTCAGAGCTGCCTGATTCACAGAAAAACATCGTGCTCCTCTACGAGGAAAGATGTTACTCTGCAAATTTAGCATGTGTTTGAGAAGTGATGATAGCTGTAGCCTTGAAAACTTCAGGAGGGAGCAGCTGTGTGCATCCCTTGGCAGCTTCCTTTGCTCAGTAGCTTTCTGTAGGAAAAGCTCCGCTGAGATCTGCAGTTGCCATCAGAATTCTACAGTCTGAACACCACACTGCTCTGTCTTTTCAGATACATAAACACACACACACACACACACACACACGACACTACATCTAAGGACAAGAAACAATTTCCTTAGGAATATCTCCTCCTAGAACGTCTTGCATACATTAGCTACTCAAACACGCCTGTGTGCATGACCTTGTATTACAATCTGAAATTCCTAATGGGATTTTATTTAGAGCTGTAAAGAAATGACAGCAAAGGAGGTCGGGGAAGAAGAAGGGAAAACCGTAGGGAGGAAGAGGGCAAATGGAAAGATCAGATCTTATCTGCGTCCTTCACAGCTGGAGACTTACACCGACAACATAGACCAAAGAACAGGCATGTTGGAACGAAGCGTGAGGTTTCAATCTGTTTATTTTCTGGGAGGAGGGAGGCAGCAGGAGAAGTACTTCAGGGAGGCTGAGCACTTTTCTCTCCCTTGGGTAGGAATCAAGAATATTTTTATTTCACTGTTTACTCAACATGTCCCTTCTTTCTAATGAGAAATTCTCCTTTTTGTTTATAGCCCCTTCCAGGAGTACCTCCATTGCACTGACGTCCTGTCCTACAGCTCATGGGATGCAAACAGCCCCCAGTGCCTGGTCCTGACACCGCTTTTGAATAAAAATCCAAGCACGTGTTTATCTCCCTCTGGAAAACAAAAGTATTGAAATAAGATCTCTGGGTCTATTCAAAGCCTCTTGTTTCCCTCAACGAGGTCAGACATTGCTCTTGCTTGTGAGTTGGAGTTTACAGACAGCAAAGGAAGAGAATTCTTCATCTCTCTCTCTCTCTCTCTCTCTCTCTCTCTCACACACACACACACCCCATCTCAGTGAGCAGACAGGACGTTATTCTTATTTCTGGATGGCGTCTGACTCCCACACCTCCATTTCTTAGCAGGTTTTTGCCCCAAAGCTGAAAGCTAAGGACTCGCCTTCAGTTGCCAACAAAGAGATCACCATTATTTATGTCTTCAGAGTAACTTTGTCCACAAATAGGAGACAAGGCAGAAAGAAGGAAAGGGTTTTTCTCTCCAGATGAATCTCCTGGGGGTGGCAAGGTCCATGTGTAGACAGGCGCCTTCTCACTTTCAGGCAAACACGGGTATGATTTAACTGGCTCTGAGGATGCTCCAGTGGACAGAGGCAGGCAGGGCACCACGCACTCAGCCCATAAACAGCAGAGCTCCGGAGGCTGTCATCTGTGGGGAGAAGCTGCTCAGCTTCATCCCACCAGCTGAATTTCATTTTTCAAAAGAAATTAGACCAAGGTACTGTTGTTATAGCAACAGTCAGAGTCACTTACACAGCCTCTTTCCCACAACCTCACTCTGACTTCCTGGGCAGCGATTTTAGTTATGCACAGGGAATGAGAACAGCTGAGCCGGGGTGGACCCTTTCTTTGCCCTTTAAGAAGTGGAAGCCTAAATCCTCTATTCCAATCTAAAGCTAAAAGATCAGACCCTCATGTTTTACAGAGCTCTCCCAGTCCTGAGAGTCAACAAACAGGGAAGATCAGAGCAAAGCCTTCGCATCTGATGTTTTCATCTCTTGGGTACTGGACAGGTGACCACTGAATTTTCTGGGGGTTCCCAAGTACTAGCTGTTTCACAGGGAGAGTTTCCAGTGAGTCTGGTAATGTTGGCCATCACCACCACATTCTGAAATGCTTTATTACTTTCATCCTTTGGGATTTTATTCTTGGGGGTGTGGAACTCCCAATATGATAGCCTAGTCCTAGCCCCTAGAAACAACCATCAGCTCCAAAATGCCACTTTCTTAATGAAAATGTATATCTCTTACCAAACCTTTATAGCAAATAACCTACTCAGGAAGATGGCAACATAATAGTGGTAAAAAATCTATGAAGCCAGTGCTCATGATGAACGTGAACTGTGTCCCTCCCCAAATTCATACGTTGAAGTTCTAACCCACAATAGCTTAGGATGTGAGGGTATCTGGAGAGGGCCTCTTAATGAGGCCCTATGGGCATGCCCTCATCCAATCTGACTGGTGTCCAACAAGAAGAAAATATTAGGACACAGATGACTCACAGAAGGAAGACCACGTAAAGACACAGGGAGAAGATGGCCAGGGACAAGCCAAGGAGAGGGACCTCAGAGAAAAAGCAACCCTGCTGACACCTTGATTTTAGACTTCCATACCTGTAAGGAATACATTCCCAAAGTTGAAGTCACCCAGTGTGTGTGCGCTTTGTTATGGCAGCCCAAGTAGACTGACGCAACTGACAATCTGATTTAGATAGATCTCTGTTCTCTCAGTTAGGCACTCAGTAACTATTTTAGAGGAAAATCCTGCAAGATGTGTTCCCACGTTGATTCAACGAATGGAAACCCTACAGCGTGCCGAGTGCTAGAGCAAGCACTAGGGAGTCCACTGGGAATAAGAGTCAGTCTCTGATCTCCGGAGTCTTCAGAGTGGAGGGGAAAGAAGCAGACGAACAAGGACAAGATAATTTGATGTAGATGCCTGTGCTGCGGAAGCACAAAGTGCTTTGTGCTCGGTTGCTCAGTTGTGTCCGACTCTTTGTGACCCCCTGGACTATAGCCCGTCAGTCCAGCTGAGGTAAAGCTTCCCTGGGCGACTGCCATGTAAGCAGAGATGTGAAGGAATCACAGTGAGGAGGAGGCACCAGAGGAGAAGAAAGCAAGGCTTCTAAGGGAAGCTCAAGTCGGGGCGCCTGGCTTGAGCCAGAGTGTGAGGGGGGAGCACTGCGAAACGAGGCTGGGGCACGGAGAGCTGTACAGATTGTGGAGGGCTTGTCTGCCACGTTAAGAAGTTTGGACTTTATCCAGAGGCTTTGAGAGGCACTGGAGGAGAAGGGGTCCCTTGGAATGCTAACTTCTGATTGTACAGTGATAGACACTGGTTGCAAACGTCAGATATTTGAAGTGATTGTTCTTGTGAAATGAAGATGCTAAGGGTGCCGTAACAAAACACCACAGACTGGGAGGCTTAAACAGCAGAAAGGTACTGTTTCACAGTTCTGGAAGTCCAAGAGGAAGGAACTGGCAGGCTGGGTTTCTCCCAAGGCCTCTCTCCTTGGCTTGCAGGTGGCTGCCTTCTACGTCCTCACGTGGCCTTTCCTCCTGTTTGTGTGATCCCTGGTGTCTTTCTGTGTGTCCAGATTTTCTCTTCTTAGAAGGACACCTTCATTAGATTGGACGAAGGCCTATCCTAAAAGCCTCATTTGAACTTGATCACCTCTCATAAGGCCCTCTTTCCAAATACAGTCCCATCCCAAGGCTTCAACATGTGAAGTTTGAGAGAAGACACCATTGCAGCCCATAACAGGATCCAATATTATTCCTTGCGTGTCTGATTATGCCAGTGGCTGAAGTCACCCTTAATTTACACACCAACAGCGCACACACTTGGTCTTGAAGCAAGAACCTCAACAATTTTATTTGGTACAGAGCTGAACACTCTGTTTTTTCAAAAAGTGTTTGTCTCCCAATTTTAATCTCAAATTCAAAAGAGGCTTCATATTAGCCCCTGAACCATCAGCAAAGGAGCAGAGTCAGAGATGAATGTGCTGTGCTTAGTCGACCAGTCATCTCTGACTCTTTGCAACCCCATGGACTGTAGCCCACCAGGCTCCTCTGTCCATGGGATTCTCCAGGCAAGAATACTGGAGTGGGTTGCCATGCCCTCCTCCAGGGGGCATGCCTTCCCAACCCAGGGATCGAACCCAGATCTCCTGCACTGCAGGCAGATTCCTTACCATCTGAGTCACCAGGGAACCCCAAGAAAACTGGGGTGGGTAGCCTATTCCTTCTCCAGGGGATCTTCTCAATCCAGGAGTCGAACCAGGGTCTCCTGCACTGCAGGCTGATTTTTTACCAGCTGAGCTACCAGGGAAACCCTCAGAGATGACTGACTCCAAGCAAAGCCTCGGAAGTAGCCTGTCATGATTTAGAAGCTTCTGCATAACGACCAGCTGTTCCTTGAAGCTTAGTAAATATTACATTACATTGATAATTTATCTGACTTCATAGAGACATCTGGAGGGGAAATCGAGGCACCAACAGACAAGGGCCACAACCTATTCAGAGAAAGCACAAGGAATGATAGTCAGAATTCCTGCTCCAGCCCCATGCTATAAATTACTTTGCCTGTAACAAATTCAGAGTTTGTCAACTTTCTGTTCAAATTGTGGTGCGTTGTAAATGTACTGTAACAGTGCACAGTCAAAAGTATGTATTTCAATGGTTTTATCTTTCTTACCTAGCCATCCAGATATTATTGATGCAGTTTTCACTATTGATGCAGTTTCCATTATAATGCCACAGTGAAGTCTGCATAATATTTTCTGTTACCATGTACTTTTGCACGGTTATGGCTCTCTGAAACTCCCCTGGGACAGAATTTTTTTCACCTCGGTTTCAGTTCCGAAGTAAATTTTTTTGTTAACGACAGATGATGACTTTGGGTCTATTTTGAAGTTATGTGGATGTAAAAGAAAGGATTTTTTTTTTTACTGCAATGAATATTTTGTTACCTTTTGTCTAATCAAACACCACAAATCAAAAAGAGCTGAACATAAAAGTATCAAGCAAAGTAGAGTAATAGATTTCACTGAAGACTGCCCACATTGCCAGATTTCACTAAATGAGATTTGCATTCACATGCTTAGCAGTATTTTAGAAATACCCTGAGTGCACACAACTGAAAATGCCAGGAAGTTGAAAAGAAAAACTATGCACGTGGCGTTTTCCAGATTGCCCCAAAGCACAGCAAATAAACAAACTTAATTATGTGATCAGGCCACAGTGACTTAACCTCTCTGGACCTCCGTTTCCTCAGTTATAGAAGGAGAGGGCTGGACTACCTGATTGCCAAGGCTTGTCCCAGCTCTGTGTGGACCCTAGATTCAAATCAATGACTCACTTTCAAAATGACCCTGGAAGGCCCTGTTAACTCAAAAGGGTGGCTGTATTTGGCAGGTAGTTACTGAGTAACTGAGAGCTTCATTTTAAGGCAGAGAGCAGGAAGGCACTACACCCTTCTGCAAAGGTTCCCCAGCTTTAGTAAATCGGAAAGAAAAATTAAACTAAATCCTAATCACCAAGATCTTTTTTTAAAAAACCAGAAACCCAAGGGTGTAAATCACATGGTTCATTTAAAAGAATTTCTCACTTCCTGATGGTCTGCTTGGTGTCAGGTGCTGAGCTCGGTGTACAAGACAGGAAAGATGCAGAAATTCAGAGCTTGTGCACATTTTCCATTTGCTCTTAGTGTCTCATGGATACTCTGGGAGACTGTTCCTGTTATGCTTAGTTAGCATCTGTCTGATGTAGACAACAGTGATCTTTCCATTCTGGTGACCATATCTTGGCTAACTTTGCTAATTTATAGAGTGGTGCATAGCTGTCTCTTCACCTCCACCACAAGTGGTTCTGACTAAATGGCCTTAAATTACATGAAGAGTCTAAATGTGCCTGCTGGTTAACTGGACACTCCGCCAGGTTACAGGTAGGAGCTGTCCAGCTTTGCTGTGTGTGGATCATTGATTGTGTGTGTCACCTAGAAGATGCAGATGGGTGTGAGTCTAATAATCACAAGGCACTGGGTGCTAGAATTACTTCTCTCATGACCAGGCTGTGTGTTCTATGGAGGTCAGATATCTATTCTCATCCTCCCTTTTCTCCTGGACAAAATAATCTCCAAAATCCCTTGCAGATCCAACAGCCTAAAATTTTTAAATCTCTAGGTCAGCTTGGATATGGTTGAATGTCATTTTAGGTTTCCTCTCAACCTTGTGGTTCTTTTCTAAAATATGCAACTAATTCCTAAATTTGAAAGAACTGAAAAGTTTGCATCCATCACTGTTTCTACACTGTGTAGTAAAACTTGATTAATTTAATTTCTGCTAATCTTGCCTTTAGCTGTAACTTGGCTAAGGGCCAACCTGATGTTTATCCTGATGTAAAAAAAAAAAAAAGCTCACTATGTAAAAGAATAGGTATAATAATGATTATAAGGGGAAATGCTTAACTTCCTTAAGATAGAAATAGGTTTCATGGACTCAAGGACTCGAGTCCTTGATACAGGTACTATGATTCCTTCTCATATACTAATTAAGGTAGTTCCTGAAGATGTTTATTTATTAATCATTTGATGCTCTAGTTTAGATTGCAGTTGTTATTTTCAAATGTCTCACAGGTAGTATATATTTACTGCTATACTTCAGATTTTTCTCTTTTTGGGCAGCAGTTTGCCCAAATTAGTTTAAATTAGGGAGAGTCTATTGTGCCCATCAACGCCTCATCTAAATGGCAGAAATGATGACTATAAAATTTGTCTTAGCTTTGTTGGAACTCTGCAGCTTACCATTTAGTCTGAGCCTCGTGAAGAATGAACATGGAATGATTAATGGCCATTACTGATTTCTTACAGCTGTAACTTATCAGAATATGTATATTCTAATACTGTACCCATGGTAATTATCTCATTACTATGAAGTGTCACAGAAATGCATTATGTGAAGTACACGTTGAATCAAACTTAGCAATTTCTTTTTATGTTCAAAACCCTGAGGCTTAGTGTTCTCTAATCGTTGGAGCTTTGCATGAAAGTTGGGGCTTTGCAAAAAGAGTTGGGGGCTTTGCAGGGGAATAGGGGGCTTAGCATGGGAGTCAGGCACATGAAGTGCAGTTCCTGGGCAGAGGCCTCACCAGCTCTGTGTCTCCGGACTCTCTGTGAAACACTTCTGCACCTTAATTTCTAATTTGAAAATGGGCATATTTGTGCATGACCCCTGCTATACCTCATAGAAAGGATTAAGCAGATTAGGTCTGTAAAACAGCTGGTCACCAGGAGGAAAGGCATTAAGGAAATTACTCAGCACACAACAGTGGTGAGCTCTCCAACTGCATGAATATTTAATGAACAGGTACACATAATACTTGACATTTCTGTGGAGCTTTTCATGCAAGCATTCTTCCATCACTTAAAGAAATGCATGGCAACAATGATCAGAGATTAGCTCATAGGCCAGAGAGGGTAGAGATACAGAAGCTTTGTTTCTAATATCAGGGTGTTCCAGAGGAATTAAACATCCAGATCCAGTTATCCCATAAACCTGAAGATACGGCCTTAGAAATAAAGCGATGTTTATTCGCGAGTTAGCCACCCATACATCTGAGACGGCCTACACAGCGTGAGAGCAAAAATTCCCAAAGGAGGTGAACACATGGTTGGAGAAAGGTCCTCTTAATTAGATGAGAGAAGCCAGCAAAGAGACAAACAATATCAGTGAGAGACTAAAATAAAACATCATCATGAAAGCAGGACAAAGCAAAGAAGAACAATTTGTGGTCAGATTTGTCATGCCAGTTGCAGCTCTGAAATGAAAACTGAGTCCACTAAATTAGTATCAGAGTAATTCAGTGGGAATCTAAGCGAGGGTTCCTCTAGGACACCCAACAGCATCAATATCACCAAGGAACCCGGACATGCAAACTCTCGGTCAGGTCTCCAGACTTCTGAATCAGAAACTTGAAAGATGGGGCCCAGAATCTGTGTTATAACCCGTCTGTCCCCCTCCCCCAAACAAGTGATTCTCCTGATTTGAGACTCCGTATTCAAGAACAGTGCTGTCTGGGACTTCCCCGGTGGTCCAGCGGTTAAGACTTAGCCTTCCACTACAAGGGGTGCAGGTTCGATCCCCAGTCGGGGAACCAAGATCCCACATACCTTGTGACCAAAAAATGAAAACATAAACCAGAACCAATACTGTAACAAATTCAAGAAAGACTTTTTAAAAAATGGTCCACATCAAGAATAGTGCTGCCTGTTCAACAGAACTTACTGAGGTGATGAAGGTGTTCTGTATCTACATTTTCCAATATATTAGCCTCGGGCTGTATGTGGCTATTCAGTCCTGGAAATGTGAATAGTCCTATGAAGGAACCAATTTTTACATTTCATTCATTTTAGTTAAATTTAAAATCACTGCATGCAACTAGCAGTAACTCTGTTGGATAGCAAAGTTCTAGAATTCTGCTGTGAATGGATACCAGGTTTTGGGTCAGTAAGAGAAGCAAATGGTAAAGAATGGAGATGCTGGCATGGACTTTTCTATAGATAAAATATCATCTGGAAAAGCAGGAGAGAAAAGGCATCATGGCTTCTAGGCCAGGAGGTGAAGTCAAGGGTTTTCAGGAAAAGGAAGGCCTGGATGGTTCCACAGGTAAAGGAAACCAGAGAGCAGGAGAGGTGGACATTAAGATAGGAGGGACAACCTGTGGCTGATTCATGTCAATGTGCGACCAGAGCCCCCGCAACAATGCAAAGTAACCAGCCTCCAATTAAAATAAATATGTTAATTTTTTAAAAAAGATAGGTGGGACACGTGGAAAATCGCGTAGGAAATGTCTCACTGTGGCAAAATACCCATAATAGAAAGGTTACCATTTTAACCATTTTTAAGTGTACAGTTCAGTGGTATTAAGTACATCCATGCTGTTGTACAATCATCTTCACCATCCATCTCCAGAACTCTTTTCATCCTGCAAAACTGAAACTCTATAGCCATTAAGCTATAACCTCTTGTTATCCCACCTCCTCAGACCCTGGAAAGCACCATTCTTCTTTCTGTCTCTACTAATTTATTCTAAATACCTCACATGAGTAGAATCATAGTGTATTCGGTTTTTTTTGTGTGACTGGACTATTTCATTTAGTATAATACTTTCAAAGTTCACCCACACTACAGCATGTGTCAGAATTTCCTTCCTTTTTCAGGCTGAATAATATTCCTATATATATATATATATCTCACTCATCTGTCCACGGGCGTTTGGGTTGCCGGCATCTTTTGGCTACTGTGACTAGTACTGTTATGAAGATGGGTTCATAAATGTATCAAGACCTTGCTTTCAGTTCCTTTGGTAAATACCCAGACATGGAATTGTTGGATCATACAGTAGTCCTAGTTTTAATTTTTTGAGGAACTACCACACTGTTTCACATAGAGCTACACTATTTCGCATTCCCATTGAGATATCTGCTTTTGAACCAATGAAGAATGGCATATCAGAGCCACTGAAAGATGGCTCTAAAGGCAAATACGGGGAAGTATATATATATATATATATGTACCTCTCTGGTGGCTCTGTGATAAAGAACCCACCTGCAGTGCAGGCGCTGCAGGAGACATGGGTTTGATCCCTGGGTTGGGAAGATCCCCTGGAGGAGGGCATGGCAACCCGCTCCAGTATTCTTGCTTGGAGAATCCCATGGACAGACGAGCCTGGTGGGCCACAGTCCATGGGTTGCAAAGACTCAGACACGACTGAAGCAACTCAGCACACATACACACACACACACACACACACACATACACATACATACACACGCAATGGAATACTACTCAGTCATAAAAGAATAAAATAACATCATTTGCAGCGACATGGGTGGGCCTAGAGATTATCACACGAAGTGAAGTAAACCAGACAGAGAAAGAAATATCATACAATATTGTTTATATGTGGAATCTAAGAAACGATACAAATTAACTGACTTACAAAGCAGCAATAGACTCACAGACATAGAAAATAAAGTGAGGATTATCAAAGGTGAAGGGAGGAAGTAGGGATAAATTAGGATAATTTGGGAGATACACATTATTATATATAAAACAGGGAAGCAACAAAGATGTACTATATAGCAAAGGGAAATAGATTCAATATCTTGTAATAACCTATAACGGAAGAGAATCTAAAAAAGAATATATATATGTATATATATAACTCACTAACTTTGCTGTACACCTGAAACTCTGTAAACCAACTACACTTTACTAAAAAGTTTTAAAAAATAAGAGAAAAACAAGGGAATGTTCCCAGATCTCTGGGGCAGAAGTACAGCCTGGACTGTTACAGGACATAATTGTGCTTCCCCATAAAAGATGTGCTGAAGTCCTACCCACAGGACCTTAGAATGCGACTCTATCTGGAAAGCGAGTTACAGATATAATTCACTAAAATGAAGTCACACTGGAATACACTGGGCTCCTAATCCAACATGTGTGGTGTCATTCTTATAAAAAGACGAAGATGTGATGGCATGGAGATGCACAGAGAGAGTGCCAGGTGATAACAGAGGCAGAGAATGGAGCTATGTAGCTGCAAGCCAGGGAGTGCTGAAGAATGCTAGCAAACCACGAGAGGCTAGGAAATGGCAAGGAAAGATTCTAAGCAGAGTCTCAGAGGGAGCAGGGCTCTGCTGACACCTTGATTTTGGACTTCCAGCCTCTGGAGCTGTGAGACAATAAATCTCTGGTGTTTTAAGCCAGCTGGTCTGTGATGCTTCATTATGGCAGCCCTAGGACCTAATACGGCTGCAGAGTATGGATCTGCAATAGGCCAAGGTCATCCCATGCCAAGGCCAAAATAAGTATTTACAAATTACTGTGCATCCAACCTACCAATATGCTTCCTGATACACTGGGATAAGACAGGTTATCAGTCAATGTAACCTATATTTTAAATCATAGTACTTGCTAAAAGATTTTCTCCCTGTCTGTCTTTCACAAGAACAAATGGTACATGCTCATAAACTGCATGCTTCTGAGAACCAAGGGAGGAAAGAAATCTCAGAGTAGAAGCATGTGGACTAGTGTACAAACAATACCTTGTGACTGTCATTACCTGAACATTGTTCTGAGTTTAATTCACTTATATCTGACTCCTGAATTTTTTTCTGGGTTATTAGTCTGAGTATGGCGCTTGCTTCACCTGTAAAAATCCACTTTCTCAAGTTCTTAAGTTTGTCTGCTTTTGCTGACTTTGGACTTTAAGTGTCCATGATTTCAGTGATTTGGGGGAACTAGTAATACAGTTATATTCCTACTTTTACACTTGAGTTTTATGGGAAAAGTCAGCATTAAGGTGAGGAGAGTCTAGGGATTAAGTCATTTAAGAAAAAGCTGCCTGATATATACAGGTGGATAAATTCAGACTTTATTTTCTTGGGCTAAAAAATCACTGCAGATGGTGCCTGCAGCCATGAAGTTAAAAGATGCTTGATCCTTAGAATAGAAGCTATGACCAACCTAGACAGCAGATTAAAAAGCAGAGACATTACTTTGCCACCAAAGTTCCATCTAGTCAAAGCTATGCTTTTTCCAGTAGTCATGTATGGTTGTGAGAGTTGGACCATAGAGAAAGCTGAACACCAAAGGACTGATGCTTTTGAACTGTGGCGTTGGAGAACACTCTTGAGAGTCCCTTGGACTGCAAGGAGATCCAACCAGTCCATCCTAAAGGAAATCAGTCTTGAATATTCACTAGAAGGCCTGATGCTGAAGCTCCAATACTTTGGCCACCTGATGCAAAGAACTGACTCATTGGAAAATACCCTGATGCTGGGAAAGACTGAAGGCAGGAGAAGGGGATGACAGAGGACGAGATGGTTGAATGGCATCACTGACTCGATGGACATGAATTTGAGCAAGCTCTGGGCACTGGTGATGGATGGATAGGGAAAGCTGGCGTGCTACAGTCCATGGGGTTGCAAAGAGTCAGACATGACTGAGTGAGTGAACTGACATCCAGGTGGTGAGTGGTAAAGAATCTGCCTGCCAGTGCAGGAGACACAAGAGACAAAGTTCAATCCCCGGGTGGGGAAGATCCCCTGGAGAAGGAAATGGCACCCCACTCCAGTTTCCTTGCCTGGAAAATTCCATGGACAGAGGAGCCTGGTGGGCTACAGTCCATGGGATCACAAAGAGTCAGACACAACTGAGCACACACATATCCACACAAAACTATAATCCAAACAGACCCACACACTCCTATGTTCACAATAGCCAAGACATGGAAACAACCTAAGTATCCATGGACAGATGAATGGATAAAGAAGATGTGATGTATATATATATATACACAAAATGGAGTACTACTTGGCCATAAAAAAGAATGAAATAATGCCATTCGCAGCAACATGGTCACAACTAGAGATGACCACACTTAGTGAAGTAAGTCAGGAAGAGAAAGACAAATACTCTATGATATCACTTACATGTGGAATCTAAAATAAGACACAAATGAATGGATCTACAAAACAGGAACAGACTCAGGGACGTAAGAGAGCAGGCTTTTGGTTGCCAAGGGGGAGGGATGGTGTCAGAGGTTGGGGTTAGCAGATACAGTTCAGTTCAGCTGCTCAGTTGTGTCCAACTCTTTGAAACCCCATGGACTGCAGCACGCGAGGCTTCCCTGTCCATCACCAGTCCCGGAGCTTGCTCAAACTCACGTCCATTGAGTCAGTGATGCCATCCAACCATCTCATCCTCTGCCGTCCCCTTCTCCTCCTGCCTTCAATCTTTCCCAGCATCAGGGTATTTTCCAGTGAGTCAGTTCTTCCCCTCAGGTGGCCAAAGTATTGGAGCTTCAGAATTAGCATCAGTCCTTCCAATGAATATTCAGGACTGATCTCCTTTAGGATGGACTGGTTTGATTTCCTTGCAGTCCAAGGGACTCTCAAGAGTCTTCTCCAACACCACAGTTCAAAAGCATCAGTTCTTTGGTGCTCAGCTTTCTTTACAGTCTAACTCTTACATCCATACATGACTACTGGAAAAACTATAGCTTTGACTAGACGGACATTTGTTGGCAAAGTAATGTTTCTGCTTTTTAATATGCTGTCTAGGTTGGTCATAGCTTTTTTCCAAGAAGCAAGTGTTTTTAAATTTCTTGGCCGCAGACAACATCTGCAGTGATTTCGGAGCCCAAGAAAATACAGTCTGTCACTGTTTCCATTGTTTCCCCATCTATTTGCCATGACGCAATAGGACCAGATGCCATGATCTTAGTTTTCTGAATGTTGAGTTTTAAGCCAGCTTTTTCACTCTCCTCTGTCACTTTCATCAAGAGGCTCTTTAGTTCCTCTTCACTTTGTCATAAGGGTGGGGTCATTTGGGTATCTGAGGTATTGATATTTCTCTCAGCAATCTTGATTCCAGCTTGTGCTGGAATTGACCATCAGACACACACACAAACTATTTTATATATAGAAGAGGTAAGCAACACACTCCTACTATATAGCACAGGGAACTATATTCAGTATCTCATGATAAACCATAATGAAAAAATATATAAAAAAGAGAATATATATGTATAACTGAATATGAGTAAGTGTATAGCAGAAGTTAATACAACATTGCAAATCAACTATACTTCAGTTTAAGAAAAAGAAAAAGCTGCTTGGTTTTGAATCCTGGGTGAGTCTCTGCCAGAGGCAGATGTACAGTGGTTGCGAGAGTTGAGGGGTGTGGGGTCACCACTAGCATTTTCTGCGGGACAAGATAAGAGTCGAGATCCCTCAAATATCCTAAGAGAAAAGTTGTGCTGCTGCACCCTGGAAGGGGAGCTCAGCGATGGCTGATGTGAAAGCAATGTGGATTGTTTGGTTGAGCTGGATAATCTTGAGTGTTTGCCAAGTCAAGACATAAGTCATAAAAATAAAGTCTTTCCCCTGCTGCCTGCTTGTCCTTTTCCCTTGAAAACATACCTCTTGCTTTTGTTAAAAATTCACTTATATCCCAGTAAAAAAGGAAGAAAAGAGCTGCAAACTGTAGTTACAAAGAAAAAAATCCAGAGAGAACTCAGTATTTAAATTTCTTGACAAGCAACGTATCCAGTTAACAAACTCCCTCCTCTCTCCCTCCCTTCTATGGCCCCTTGCATTAAAAAAAAAAAAAAAGGCAATTATATGCTTTGGCTTTTCTTGAAAAGTCCACAGTAAAAGTATCACTGTTCCAAAATTCCAAAGCAATTTCACAATCCTAATGAAATGAGGGAGGAAATGGTTCTTGTTGAAGTCTTGAAAACAATCACCCCATGTTGCTNAAAAAAAAAAAAAAGGCAATTATATGCTTTGGCTTTTCTTGAAAAGTCCACAGTAAAAGTATCACTGTTCCAAAATTCCAAAGCAATTTCACAATCCTAATGAAATGAGGGAGGAAATGGTTCTTGTTGAAGTCTTGAAAACAATCACCCCATGTTGCTATATGAAATATCTTTATAAATTGAAAAGGCATTTGCAAAAATTAGTTTGTTCCTTCAACACACACTCACTGAGCATCATTTATGCACTGGGCCCTACATGAGAAGCTGGGGATACAGAGATGAATAGGCCATGATTGGTCTGGAAGAGCTCACAGCACAGGGAGACGGTCATTATTATTCATCACAATGTGGCCAGGCTTCCCATGCCCTGTTCCTACCTTCAGTTCCAGCTTCGGGAACCTTGATTTTAATTCACAAAGAACCATATTGTGGGGAGAGGGGAGAAAAAAAAGAAAATGACCATAGTATATCCTGCGAAGGTGGCAGGTCTTTCTAAAAATATAGCTACTCTGTGAGCTTAGACCTCCTTTGAACAAAGGGGAAGGAGAGGAAAGAACACAGTCAAAGACCTACGCAAACTGTACCAGACCCAGCCATGACAAGCACTTGGAACTAAATGAGAGAAATTCAAAACTAATGGGAAAAGAAAATCATACACAGGGTAAAAATGAGCTACAAAGGAAAACAAAACAAACTGGCAGAGACTCAAAAGCATCTTTCTCTCCTTGTCCTTCGCAGAATTGCCCCCAGAATTACATCTGAAGAAAGACATTACCTTCAGCTACACTGGAAGCGTGAGGTTTCACAGACAAATTCACCCAAGTCTGGAATTGATAACCCAGTTTCTACATATTTTGGGTTTAACTCAGATGAGCCCACGTGAACATTCAAACTCAGATTTTTCTCATGTGGTTTTACGCCTGCTTAGATTCAGAGGCTGCAGAGAAAAGTATATACACAATAAATCTAAAATCATTCAATTACCTTAAGTCAATTGGGAGGCTTATATTTACTGAGAATAGGCATTTGACTCCTATATTACATAGACAAGCAAATGACTCCCATGTAGCAAAATCATTCTGGATAGTTTATTACTCTGTGCTCAGTTGTTCAAGGAACAAGGAGGAAGGCTTGAGAGCTTGATCAGGAAAATACTGCATTTGTCAACTGGCAGCAACAATATGCCAACACAGCCTCCTGAATTGACTGCTGTATGTGCATCAGCTCTCAGCAAAGGGAAGAATTCAGCCCCCTCTCTGCAAACAGACTCAAGCTGCAAAATTAAGTTAATTTCCTTCAGTTAATTAAACCGGTTTCTTTATTAGCAAAGGGAGATGACCAGTCTAGTCTACATCTAACGACTCACAGAATGATGAGGCTAGCTAACCCCATTTCTATATTTAAACTTGACTTTTAGACTGAGTCTCCTAGCACTCGTATAGGCAGTATTAGCCCCATCCAGTATTTAGTTCTGCTTTTGTGACTGTGGAACCAAGGATTCGCTCAGTCCATGTGAACTACCTCTGAGGTCTGCTGACTGCTAAATTCACATACTGTTTCATCTCTATGATGTGTGTGTGTCTGTACCCAAGGTACCATGACATATACCCTTGTGAGTTTGGGGACTAAGTAGTATTGGGGAATCCTCTGAATCCCGCTGTCACATGCTACCTCTCACGCAGGAAAAGCTTATAGTGGATACACTCTGACTTCCTCTTTATTGTAAGCAAAATTTTGGTGGTGATGAAGGGTGTGGACAGGGACAGGAATTCCTCTGGAATGGCCCAGGGAGCCAGGTCCAAACCAGGATAAACCTGATGGTATTGCTGAGCCAACTGTTATCCAGACAGCTCCAACAACTGAAACTCTCCTTGAAGTTACTAGCAAATAGCCACCATTCACCGTGTATACCCTCCTATGCCAGGCAAATCCAAAATCTCTTCATTCCCACACCAACCCTGCAAGATAATACATATCATTTCTACAAATGAGGAAACTAGGGCTCAGGGAGAT
>SJYX01005111.1:181853-240526 GCA_006410675.1 Oreotragus oreotragus
ACTTTTGGACTCTGTGGGAGAAGGCGAGGGTGGGATGATTTGAGAGAATTGCACTGAAACATGTATATTACCATATGTGAAATAGATCGCCAGTCCAGGTTTTGTGCATGAGACAGGGTGCTCAGGGCCAGTGCACTGGGATGACCCTGAGGGATGGTGTGGGAAGAGAGGTGGGGGGGGTTTTTAGGATGGGGAACATATGTACACCCATGACTGATTCATGTCAATGTATGGCGAAAACCACTACAATATTGTAAACTAATTAACCTCCAATTAAAATAAACAAATGTAAAATTTTTTAAATCTGCTGTTGTTCTTATTTTAGTTCTTCTGTTCTTGTCTTTTTTTACCCCCTTCTCACTATATTTCTTTTATTACTTGTTTTAAATGACTGAATTATGATGTGTCTGGTGTAGTTTTCATATTTCTTGTGCTTTAGTTGGTTGAGTTTTTCTATATGTGGGTTTAAAGCTTTCATCAATTTTGGAAACTTTTCAGCCAATAGTTCCTCAGCTATTTTCTCTGTTCTCTTGTCTCTCATTTCTTTGGGGATTCCAGTTACATACATTTTAGTATTCTTAAAGTTGCTTCAAAGCTCTCTGATGCTGTTTATTTTTTTCCCACAGTTTTTTTATTTTTAATTTATGGGTGTTTTGCATAGTTTCAGTTGCTATTTATTCAAGTTCACTGATTTTTTTCTTTTGTTGTACTACTTTGCTATTACATCCATCCAGTATACCTTTTATCCATTTCTAGGTGTTTGATGTGGATCCTTTTATATTTTCCATGACTTTACTTAACATGCTCAATATTCTTTAGCTTCTTGAGTATATCTGCCATGGTTGTAGTAACCATTTCAATGTCTTTGCCTGCTAATTCTGTTATCTGTATTTGTGTGTATGTTTCTACTGATTGATTTTTCCCCCTCGTTATGGAACATATTTTCCTGCTTCTTTGTACATCTGGAAATTGTAGATTCTTAACTGTCTGAGCCACCAGGGAAGCCAAATTGGATGTCTGATGCTGTAAATTTGTTGAGTGCTGAATATTTTTATATTTTTATAAATATTCTTGCATTATTTTGGGACATTGTTAAGTTACTTGAAAGCAGTTTGATCCTTTGAAGGCTTGCTGTTCAGCTTTGTTAGCTGAGATCATACCAGCCTTTAGGCCATAGTTAATTTTCCCCACTACCACAGCAGTACTCTCTTCAACGCCCTATTCATATCATCTGAATTAGGAGGTAGCTAGGCTTCCCTGGTGGCTCAGAGGTTACAGCATCTGCCTGGAATTCTGGAGACCCTGGGTCAGGAAGATACCCTGGAGAAGGAAATGGCAACCCACTCCAGTACTCTTGCCTGGAGAATCCCATGGAGGGAGGAGCCTGGTAGGCTGCAGTCCATGGGGTCGCAAAGAGTCAGACACGACTGAGCGACTTCACTCACTTCACTTCTACTCCAGTAGGTGAGGACACAAATTAATCTTGGCTCAGTTTGAGGGTCAAGCATTGTTCTCTCTAAACCTGATCGTATTGTCAACACTCAGCAGAAACTTTGAGGGGGTTGTCATGAAGATTTCCAGAGTTCTCTCTGTGTAGCTCTATCCTGGGACCTCTGGCTACCCAGGCCCAACTCTCTCTTCCCAACTTGGGAAGACTGTTGGGCTCTGGTTGGATACCCTGTCCCTATGCCATGTCCTGGAAATTCTGTCTAGAGTTGAAACAATTATAGAATTCACCTACAATAGAATCCCTTACACACAAACCAGAAATTCATCCTCTACTGCCTGATGTCCAATGTCTGAACACTGTTTCATTTATTGTGTCTGGTTTGCAGTTGTTTGAGGCAGGAGAGTAAATCTGATTCCTGCTCCTCTAAGGATGCTGAAACATGAAGGTCCCCCTTGCTGTCAGCACTCACTGAGCACCTCATGCATATTAGGCATTGACCTCAGTGCAAGGATGCTGACATACATGAGACATGCACTGGGTCCCTGGGGATTCCTCAGTCTTGCTGGAGAAACACAATGATTCCTATGTAGTAATTTTCACGTGGTGCTTACAGAGCACCATTGAAGAATAGGATGGAGACTTTCAGAGAAGGAGCATACTTGCTTTCTGGATATCTGACAATAGGTCAGTAGGCATTTTTCAGGTTGGAGAAGGTGTGGGGAAGAAATTGTAGCCCAGGTAGAAGAAATGGTAAGAGCAAAAACAGAGCAGCAGAGTGGAGCTCCCAGAGGGCAGGATCCCCATTATATTGATGTTCATAGATGTGAAATATTTGTCAGGTGATTGGAAGTATGTTGTTTGTTCTGGGAATCAGTAATACAAAGTGTTGGTGGAGTCCACAGCTCATAGGAGAGTGGGGGGAGATTTCCATGAAAGAGTCGGCTCTGGGTACACTGGTGCAGAGTTTTGAATGCCAAACCAAGGAGTACAAGATTGAATGTGATGCTAAACACTGGCTTTTTTAAAAATATTTTTCAGCAGTGTATGAGAGCTCTGACTGACTATGTTCTCTGGATATTTCTGGGGGGTGTGGAAGAGGGCTGGAGAAGGCTGAGTCTGATAACAGCAGGTGGGCAGCTGCTGGAGAGCCTGGCTTCTGGTGGATATTCTGCACTAGGAGTCCAGAGCTCACTTTGGCTTTAATACAGAACTACCCCCTCTCACCTGTGTGGTAATGGCCTTTGTAGATTTCTGCCTAAGTCATGAGATTTGAGGAGGTTCTGGTCTGGTTTTCTCTTTTTTTATAGCTACACTGTTGCCCCAACACACCCACTTCTCCTGTACCTACAAGTTCATAGGGGCAGACATTACTAGCAGGTGTAGGATCTGAAGCTGCCCCCACTCTATAGCAGCCTAGAATGACCCCAGGTCAGCAAGAAGAGCAGGCTCATGATCTTGAACTTTGAACAGATACACTTGAGTGACCCTATACAGACTCCTGTTATTTGTCCTGACTGTGTCTTTGACTTGACCTTTGTATTGATTTTTCCTTAAGGAAGGTTGAATCTGTTTCCTCAACTTGGGTCTGCAGATGAGAAAGTGTGGTGTGGGGTGGAGACTGCCAGTTGCAGAGTGATATTCTTTCTGAGTCATCTCAGCAGTTGGGATGGAATAAAAAGAAATGAAAGTTCCACGTGTAGTAGCTTAAGATGGTTTTCAAGTCAGAGCCAGAGGCCAGACAATGAAGAGACTTCTCTTAAGTGGTGGAATTGCATTTTACTCTCAGAAAGTTTCAGGGAGGGCTACATGTTAGATGACCTGTTTCTTGGCCTCTGTAGTGATTAAACCTAAATGCTATGGATCTGAGTCCCATCCAGCCATCTGAGTTCTGTCATTCTCTTGACTGATGTGATCTCTGGAGGAATCTGAAGTTTTCTCTCCTTAGTGTCCATGTGAGAAGGGCTTGAGTTGCAGAGGTAGGAATGGACTGAGTGTGGAAGCTCAGCCATGGTGATGAAAATCATGACCCTTTATTAAGTCTGGCCTGAGAGCAGGGCATTAGTCTTCCCCAGAACTAACTCATTTCCTCCTTATAAACCCCCTACCAAAGAGAGTGATGGGAAAAAAAAGAGAGAGAGGGAGAGGTATGCATAGATGAAGTAAGCTGCCTCTCTACTTCCTTGCTCCCTCTCCCAAAGACTCCTCCTGCCCTTCTAGGTTCTCTGTAAGGACCACATAGCATTTACTATGCAGAGCCCTCCCTCCATCCCTCTGTGCCCTGCAGATGAGGCATCACAACTGCAGATGAGGAATCCTAGCTGGAGGAGGGGGGCAGGTTGGAGTCAGCAGAGGTGAAGGATTAGGGCATTGGGTTTCCAACTGCTCTCAGGGAAGGTCCCTTGGGAGCCCCCTTGTGGTCAAAGGAAAGACTGAGCTGAGAGAGAAGGGCTCTCCCCCTCCCCAACTCTCCCTCCTCCTCCCCCTAGAGCATGGCCTCTGTGATGTGTCCTGAGTGCTGAGGGGTTGAACAGTTTGGAAAACAACAAGAGTGGGCACAGCAGGAACGTTGGAAAAGAGGATGGAGGGGCAGATCCTGACAGCACATCAGGCTGTGCTTAGACTGCTCCCAGGTGGAGGGTGAAGGGGCTTTTAAGCACAAGAGGGAGGGAGGAGATGGTGAGCTTCAGGAAAGAGTGGAGATGTGCCCTGCTTAGTTGCTCAGTCGTGTCCGACTCTTTGCGATTCTTTGGACTGTAGCCCGCCAGGCTCCTCTGTCCATGAAATTCTCTAGGCAAGAATACTGGAGTAGGTTGCCTTTCCCTTCTCCAGGGGCTCTTCCTCACCCAGGAATCAAACCTGGATCTCCTGTATTGCAGGTGGATTCTTTACCGGCTGAGCTACCAGGGAGTTAGCTGGAAGTAATTTTTTTTTTTTAATTAATCCTAAGTTTAGTGATTGCAGCCATGAAATTAAAAAACGCTTACTCTTTGGAAGGAAAGTTATGACCAACCTAGATAGCATATTTAAAGGCAGAGACATTACTTTGCCAACAAAGGTCCATCTAGTCAAGGCTATGGTTTTTCCAGTGATCTTGTATGCATATGAGAGTTGGACTGTGAAGAAAGCTGAGCACCAAAGAATTGATGCTTTTGAACTGTGGTGTTGGAGAAGACTCTTGAGAGTCCCTTGGACTACAAGGAGATCCAACCAATCCATTCTAAAGGAGATCAGTCCTGGGTGTTCTTTGGAAGGACTGATGCTGAAGCTGAAACTCCAATACTTTGGCCACCTCATGCAAAGAGTTGACTCATTGGAAAAGACCTTGATGCTAGAAGGGATTGAGGGCAGGAGGAGATGACTGAATGGCATCACCTACTCGATGGACGTGAGTTTGGGTGAACTCCAGGAGTTGGTGATGGACAGGGAGGCCTGGCGTGCTGCAATTCATGGGGTCGCAAAGAGTCGGACACAACTGAGTGACTTAACTGAAGTTACCTGGATATTGCATGTATGAAGACCCATTTGGAGTTTGCAGAAGGGCAGCAAAGGATGCATNGAAGCTGAAACTTCAATACTTTGGCCACCTGATGTGAAGAACTGACTCACTGGAAAAGACCCTGATGCTAGGAATGATTGAAGGTGGAGGAGAAGGGAACGACAGAGGATGAGATGGTTGGATGGCATCACTGACTCAATGGACATGAATTTGTGTAAACTCCGGGAGTTGGTGGTGGACAGGGAGGCCTGGTGTGCTGTGGTTCATGGGGTTGTGAAGAGTCGGACACGACTGAATGACTGAACTGAACTGTGTACATGTCAATTATGAACTCCCTAACTATCTCTCTACCCCTCCTTGCCCCCTCCCCAACCATGAGTTTGTTCTCCAGGTCTGTGATTTTGTTTCTTCTTAGTAAATAAATTCATAGAGTAGATACTTTTTTTTGATAACTCATAGTGTCCTACGTTACCAACCTTGTTATTGGTTATCAGTTGGCTGCTTAATTTCTTTGGCTAGGGGGGAAAAAATGTAGTTAGTTGATTATCACTGTTTATTAGGAAAGAAGAGAACCTTGCAAAAGATAACAGGCCAATACATTTAGGAGACTCACTTATGATCTGTCTTGAGATACCACCTTGCTATATTTCCAGAGTCTAAGCTCTGTAGGAATGCTAGACTTGTTTCTCAACAAGACATGAACTATCCCCACTCAGTAGAAACATTATGTTTTCTTTTTTCTTCTTAGTGTTTGAATATCATTATGAAATTTTTAGAAGTGATACTGACCCCAAACATTTTCAACCTGCTCTTTTATTCTCTCCCCAGACACAGAAACTCACAAAATCTCTGGGCTCCCACAGTGTGACTCTCATCCAGAGACAGCAGCTGAAGTGTACTAAAATCATGGAAAGAAAGTCTGCTACAAAGATGGAAAAGTATGGTAAAACAGAACATGCTGTCAATAGCGAGTCTCAGATGATCAAAGTAGAGACAATAATTACCGGTGGACATAAGGATTTTCCTCTTCTTTTGATTGCTTCTTTGTGTGTACACTGAGGCTGTTTTAACTTAAATATATAATGAATAATCTCTGAAATCTCTACCTTTCCTACTATTTACATAACAACATTTTCTCTTTTTTCCCTAATTTGTAACACATAAAGTTTTCTCTCCATGCAACCATCTTGAATTTTGTTATCCCGACCCAAGACATGGTATCCCTTCTCACCACCATGAAATGAAGCTCATATCCTATTGTAAAACTGTTAGACAATTATGAAAGCCATTGAGGTCAGTTATCCCAAAGTGTACTTTCATCATCTGGCAGGCTTCACTCCCAAATACTGCTTTTCTCAAAGAGGTATAGCTTTCACCCTTTGATGTCATACTTGGATACAGATGTAAAAATCTCTTACACTCAGGAAAGGAGCATCTTATTTATCTCATTTCAGTTGACTCATTGGAAAAGACTTTGATGCTGGGAGGGATTGGGGGCAGGAGGAGAAGGGGACGACCGACGATAAGATGGCTGGATAGCATCACTGACTTGATGGACGTGAGTCTGAGTGAACTCCGGGAGTTGGTGATGGACAGGGAGGCCTGGCGTGCTGCAATTCATGGGGTCGCAAAGAGTCGGACATGACTGAGCGACTGAACTGAACTGAGTATCCATTTATATCATCACTTTCTGCTTACCAAAAATTGCTGGAATGCTTTGTTTGGAATAAAACCCAAGATTCTTAAACCTGAGTTATTGATGATGGAAAAACTCAGATTAACAACTGGAAGAACCCTGGTTGCGTGACCTTTTATTACCCTTTTTCCTTCACTGTTTAATAACACAATCAGCAAAACACGATTTTAGTTTCTGTTAGAAGAATTAAGCCTTTACAAAAAGGTGACTTTGAGATTAGAGTAAAAGCATAAACTAAATTTGGGCCCTTAAGCAACTATTTGGGCTTTCCAGGTGGTGCTGCTTGCCAGTAAAGAGACATAAGAGATGGGAGTTGATACCTCGTTGGGGAAGATCCCCTGGAGAAGGGCATGGCAACCCACTCTGGTATTCTAGCCTGGAAAATTCCGTGAACAGAGGAGTCTGGTGGGCTATGGACATGACTGAAGTGACTCAGCACACATGCACGCAAGCCGATAGCTAGAGGTCCCTCTTTTATTAGCCTCCACAGAAATGACCTCAATCTGCACTGTGCAAAAAGGTGGGAGAGAGCATTTTTGTGAGTCCCTGCACTGGAGCAGTTGCTCCTACTGGTAAGGTAAAGTGGCCAAGATACAGGGCACAGTCCCAAAACCAAGAGTGTAAAAATAAGTGTGAACAACGTGTAAGAACTGGAGCTGGTGCGGTCACCTTCATCCTCACCATGCAGAAGAGAGACCAGTGATGACACCCTTGGAAACAGCACCTGTCTGTTGAAGAAGAAGTTGACAAAGGTTTTATTATATTCTCTCTGTTTCTTCCCTATGTTTGAACATATCCAAAATAAAACGTTTTTTAAAAAAGTATGTCAACTGGTTCACTGGAAAAGAAGAATGCACAGAGGGCAAAGGAAGTGAGTACTGTATCAATTCAGTCATCTTCGGATGGAGATCTGGAGCTCTCGCAAGAAGAAACAGGAGGATGCAGAAAGCACAGGAGCACAGAGAGCAGCCTCTGTTCTCGCTCAGAGAATTCCCCAGAGTGATGGGAAGGTCCAGGCAGTGGAGAAAAGGCTGCTGTTTACATCATGTTGTCAGAAGAGATTTCAGACAGAGCCCCAGTCAACTCAAAAACCCAAGCATCCACATGCAGAGATGGCACATATTCTATAGCGTCTGACCGCAAGGAAATAGCTTTTTGCATAGGCTGCTAGATCTATATATCCAAAAAAAAAAAAAAAAAATTGGAAACGAGATGTAAGACAAGGAAAAGAATGACAATTAGAAAGGCTACAAAGGATGTTTGACCGCTTAACTTTGATTAAAGGCAGTTTGGATCATCTTTGATAAAAAAGTGTTTACAATATCAATGACTAATAGCCTCCCTTTAAAAAGTTTCTTTAATCTTAAACTATTTTTGACTTACAGAAAAGTGGCAAAAATAGTACAAAGCCCTTCTTATCCTTTACATTGCTTTCCTTAATGTTCATATCTTACTTAACCATAGCATGATTATCAGGAACAGGAAAATAATATCCACGCTATATTATTAATTAAACTATAGACCTTATTTGAATTTCATCATTTTTTACACTAATATCCTTTTCCTCTTGCAGGACCCCATCCAGAATGATCTCACAATGCAATGAGCTGTTATCTTTTCTCAGTCTTTTCCTTCCCATGTCTTCCTTGGCCTTGACACTTTTGAAGAGTATTGAACAGTCATTCTGTTGAAGGTCCCGCATTTGGGGCTTCCCTAACATTTTTTTCATGACTGGAATGAACTTATGCCTTTTTAGCAAGAATACTACAAAAATGATGTCGTGTTATTCTTGGCGCATCATATTAAGCGGCTCATGATGTCAATATGGCTTACCATTGGTGCTGTTTCCCGTGATCATTTGGTTAAAATGGTGTCTTATTTTTCCAGTGTTAAGTTTCACTGTCTTCTTTCCCTTTATAGTGAAAAAGTGTCTTGAAGGAGATATGCTGACACTATACAAATCCCATTTCTCCTTATATGTTACCTACTAATTTTACATACATCTGTGGATCTTGCCTTAAACAATCATGACTGTGGTGTTTGCCTAATGGTGACTCTGTTTTCCAGTTTCCTTCCACATTTATTATCTGGAATTCTTCTTAAAGAAGAGTTGTCACTTCTCCATGTTTTTTTATAGTCAGTATGGAATCCTTGATATTTATTTTATTCTACAGGTCAAAATTCAGTACTGTCCTTATCTTTCTGCCCAACTTGTACCAGCTTTGGTCACTAGGAACACATTTACATCGGCTCCTGTGTTCTTTCGACAAGCTCTTGTCTTTTGGAAGGAGTGTTTCCTTATTTCTTGGCACTAGAAGATGTTCCAGGTTTGTTTTGTGTTTTCCCTGCCTGAGCTCTGAAACACAACTGCTTCTCCAAGGAGGCTTGGTTCCCTTTATTGGAGAATAGAGTTGAGAAACAAGATATGGATGCTGAGTGAGCTTCTTGCTTCTAGCCTTCTCAGCAGATGGAGCTAGGTATTAGTAACATATGCATGCATACTAACCCATTTATATACAGGTATGTATATTTTTACGTCTCTGTGTGCGTATGGATAGTAGTTTACACTACTACTCTGATCCTAAACCAATAGGGTTCTTTTTAGCCTTCCTGTCTCTTTATTGAAGGGCTTCCCCAGTGGCTCAGTCAGTAAAGAATCTGCCTGCAGTGCAGGAGACAAGGGTTTGATCCCTGGGCCAGGAAGATCCCCTGGAGGAGGAAATGGCAACCCTCTCCAGTATTCTTGTCTGGAGAATTCCAGGGACAGAGGAGCCTGGTGGGCTACATACAGTCCATGAGGTCGCAAACGGTCAGACACAACCAAGTGAATAACACTTTCACTTTTCTCTTTATTGATACCTTTTTCTCCATCATTGTGAGGCCCATAATAGCTTTCTTTTAACTTAAAACAGTTAAACCTAATCAACTCCAAAGCCATTCATAGACTGGAAATGGAGTTATTAATTTAGCAAACATGAATTGGCAAGTACTGTGTTTGTTTAAGGCTCCAAATAAAGAACTCTGGGTGGAATGGAGATAATCATAGACCCTACCTTCAGGTAGTTTATTGGAGATAATCATAGACCCTACCTTCAGGTAGTTTATGGGCTGCTGCTGCTGCTAAGTCGCTTCAGTCGTGTCCGACTCTGTGCGACCCCATAGACGGCAGCCCACCAGGCTCCCCTGTCCCTGGGATTCTCCAGGCAAGAACACTGGAGTGGGTTGCCATTTCCTTCTCCAATGCATGAAAGTGAAAAGTGAAAGTGAAGTCGCTCAGTCGTGTCTGACTTCGCAACCCCATGGACTGCAGCCTACCAGGCTCCTCCGCCCATGGGATTTTCCAGGCAAGAGTACTGGAGTGGGGTAGTTTATGGGCTACCAGGAAATATATAAAAATAATACAGAAAGTAAGAAGTGTCCAGAGAAACAAATAAATGGTAATGGGAGTGCAGAGGAAGGAGAAATGCATTCCTACTGGAGAAGCAGGGAAGGCTCCTGAAGAATCTATGGATCTTAAGAACAGGCAGAATGGGATCTGTGACGATTACGGGAAAGCACCCCAGAGATTGCTGGATGGTATCACCAATTCAATGGCCATGAATTTGGGCAAACACCAGGAGATGGTGAGGGACAGGGAAGCCCGGCCTGCTGCAGTTCATGGGGTCTCGAAGAGTCGGATATGACTTGGTGACTGAACGACAACAGTGGCTTCAGAACAAGGAAACAGCTTGAACAAAAGCACTGCAGGAAGGCTGTGGAGGCAAGGCGTGGAAAAAGAGTACCTGTGTCTGGCTGGAGTCCAGGACCATGAAGGGAGCATGGTGGCTGGGGCTGGATTGCAGAGCACCATGGACAGGTGGCTATGGTGGAATCTGTGCTCTGTTCATGGGCCATGCAGAGCTCCCGAGGTTTTGTGAGCAAGACAGGACCAGACAGGATGCAGTGGGACTCAGGATGGAGGGGGAGTCTGTGAACCAGGGAAGATTTATGCAGGAGAGAAATCAGTCTAGAAGCTTCTGACACAGCTTATGGAAGCAGAGATGGTCTGAATGGAGAGGAGGCATTAAATATGAGGAGCAAAGGTGAGCACAGTCAATAAGAATTGACAATACTTAGACGAGGAAAGTCAGGAAGGAGTCACAGGTAACTTCTGGATTTTAAGGAGATATATTAAAAAGCTATTAGAGTTAGAAACTAGGATATACGCAACATAGTGGGAAAGTGTCCAACAGCTGCCAAAATGCAGAGTTGAGGTAGATCACTTCCCATGTGATCATCCTGGTGCTTGGTTATGAGTGGACAGGAAAGGAGAGAAAATCACACATTATATCAAGCAGTGATGTTACTTTCCAGGAGCAATGCTAAATGGCATATAGTAAAAAAGAAAAAAAAAAAAAAAACAACCCTGCACTGAAAAGAAAAATGACATTTCAAGATGATAATGAAATTTCATTTGCCCATGATGCTGCTTAACTACTAACATTGATAATCGCCACAAAGGAGTATTTTCTTTGAAGTCAGATAGTTAGCACTCTCTAAACTAGAAATTGCCAACATTTTATCCATAATGACTTGGAGACTAGTAAAACAGAGCCATATAACTCCAGTCACCAGGGAGTTTTAGAACACTGAAGTTAGAATGAAAGCATAATAGCTCCTCTATTAATGATTTATCACTATTGAGATATGATGGTTTACCTCAGGGAACAGCTGGAACTCAAATATACTAGCATCTATACAACCATGGGGCTTCCCAGGTGGCGTTAGTGGTAAAGAACTTGTCTTTCAATGAAGGTTTGCTCCCTGGGTCGGGAAGATCCCTTGGAGGAGGGCATGGAAACCCACTCGAGTATTCTTGCCTGGAGCATCCTATGAATAGAGGAGCCTGGCGGGCTACAGACCGTAGGGTCACAGAGAGCTGGACACGACTGACACGGCCTAGCGCAGCACACACCACCACGAGAGCACTTATTAGTCAGTACATAATGGACAGGCATGGGCTGCGTTGCTGGAGAATATTTGACTTTCAGGTTCAAGAAGGAACTACAAGTCAATGCTGGTTATGTCACAGTCTTTGTTGACTGTGTTCTTTTAGAGGAATAAAGGCAAGAACTAAGTTTGCTCATTTGTTTTGCAGGATGCTAGACACTTAATCATGCTAAGGGCAACAGAGAAGACAGAAATGGAGGAAAAGATCACACACGTTCCTTCTACTAGATTGTGATGAAGTCGGGACTGCAGACCTATTGGCTGTAAGGAAGTCTGGCATGGATGCTCAGCCTGGCCCCAGCCAGGTGACCACATCTGGCAGGGCCAGCACCTACTCTCCACAATGGCCTGCTCGTCTCCCCCTGGTTGTGGAGATGAAAGGCCTTCAGGTGGAAGGCCAAGGTGTCTCTGCTACCCTAATGGCTCTCACAGGATGAAGCTGCTAGGATGATTTAGAAAACAGACATTCTTCCAGTAGAAATGGAGGGCCTTCTCATCAGGTGGAGCACAGCCTATTACTCAATGGAATCAAAGCAGTCACACCGGAGAGAGTCTATGTTATCACCTGTTAAGAAAGCTCTGTGACCACAGGAGTTGTCCATCACCAACCAGCACACACGTCCAGGCAGAGTCTGTGGACCCAGATTCATACCCTGAGTTGACAGGGGGCGTGAGGACAACCTTGCACTGGACCTTCACTAGTACAAAGATAGGTTGAGGCTCCCCTGGTGGCTGAGATGGTAAAGAATCTGCTTGCAATGCGCGAGACTCTGGTTCAAGCCCTGGGCCAGAAGATCCCCTGGAGAAAGGAATGGCAATCCACTCCAGTATTCTTGTCTGGAGAATTCCATGGACAGAGGGGCCCAGTGGGCTACAGTCCATGAGGTCGCAAGGAGTTGGGCAAGACTGAGAGACTAATACACAGACACACAGGAGGTCAAAGAGGGCAGTCCCACCATAAGGGAGACAGCAGCTTTGAAGATATGAAACAACCACTGTAATGGAGATCAAGCTCCCCTCCTTATGAAACTGCCATGTTAAAAGACTTCTTCATCAGTTAGGGCAAGCAAGGTTGGCAGAACTGAATGCAACAGCGAGAAAGAATTAAAGGCAAAAACTGTGAAGTGATGAAGACACCCCCTCCCCGCAGTATCCCCTTTCCCCTTCATGCCACTTTCCCTCTTCTCTGTCCTTCTAAGTCCCTTTCTCTGTGTTTAAACACGGAGTAATGGGACATTAGCCCTTTAAACTATTTATTGATTAATGACACTTTACTACGTTGGTTGCTTAGGTTATTATGTTACTAATCGATTCCATGATTTTTAAAATTTTGGTTTATAATTATGAAATTGAAGGCTTTGTCACTGCTATAGGAATTTCAGGCTTGGCCAGTGGTGGGCTGTATGAATTGAGCACTCAGAAGGGCCATAGGATCCCATTTTTAGTTCTCTAAAGAAGTGAGGTAGCAGAATTGGAAGAAATATGGAGTCCGTGTTTGCTTTGTTATCCTGGAACCACTTAGGTTATGGTTCTTGTGTTCCAAGATGCTGGAAGGAAACACTGCCAGCGAGACTGACTCTACAGCTTGTAGGACCCAGTGCGAAATGAAAGTGCAGGACTCCTTCATCCAAAATAAACATTTTCAGCTGATGACAGCAGAGCACTAGCCCAGGCTCAAGTTCCAGAAGCCACAAAATCCTGCTGTTCTGCCTTCAAGCTCCTCCTTACTGAGCAAGTCTGTCACTCTTGACACTAAAACTCACCAGCATGCTCAGACACTACTTGATCATGACCAGGTTTCATCTGCCATTTCTTCTTTGGACCTTGTACCACCTAGAACTGCAGAAATATATTAAAATGATTTCAGGTTTCCCTAGTGGCTCAGTGGTAAAGACTCTGCCTGGCTAATGCAGGAGACATGTGTTCGATCCCTGGTCTGGGAAGATCCCACATACCTCGGAGCAGCTGAGCCCATGAGCCACAACTACTGAGGCTGTGCTCTAGGGCCCGAGAGTCACAGCTACTGAAGCCACGTGCCCTGGAGACCGACTCCTCAACAAAAAGCCCCTGCGATGAGAAGTCTGCTCACTGCAGCTGGAGAAAGCCCAGGCAGCAGTGAAGACCCAGCACAGCCAAAATTGAATATATAAACAAAAGTGTTTTAAAAAGGTTTTCCACTTTATATTTTGTTATTTTATGCAACAGTTCATTTTGTATTCACTTTTGAATAACAAGAAAGTGAAAGTCACTCAGTCATGTCCGACTCTTTGCAACCCCATGGACTGTGTAGTCCATGGAATTCCCTAGGCCAGAATGCTGGAGTGGGTAGCCTTTCCCTTCTCCAGGGGATCTTCCCAATCCAGGGATCAAACCCAGGTCTCCCGCATTGCAGGCAGATTCTTTACAGTCTGAGCCACAAGGGAAGCCCAGGAATACTGGAGTGGTAGCCTATCCCTTCTCCAGGGGATCTTCTTCAACAACTGAGCTATNCTTCTCCAGGGGATCTTCCCAATCCAGGGATCAAACCCAGGTCTCCCGCATTGCAGGCAGATTCTTTACAGTCTGAGCCACAAGGGAAGCCCAGGAATACTGGAGTGGTAGCCTATCCCTTCTCCAGGGGATCTTCTTCAACAACTGAGCTATGAGGGAAGCCCGTCTGAATAACATATTTTGGAGTATATCCCCATGTCTGCTCTAATTTTTTCCTACCAAACTGCAGTCCTGGATGTTTGTGTAGGTCAATGGAAGGCATTCTTCCTGCCATCTAAACACCTTCACAATGTCAGCAACCCTCCTGCATGGTCTCCTTTAGTAACGCCTGTTCTTTGGAATCACTTTCTGAGGAGTGAAAAGAACTTTAAAAAGTACTTCAGAAAGAATATCCTGGTTTGCTTTGTTCATTGAATAGTGCTCTTTTGACTGCCTTCCTTTGACCAAACTTTAGAAAAATATGATGTAAATAAAAGGTATTCTCTTCTTGTTTCTCATATCAGGGCATTAATTTTCTATTATGCTTGCATTTTTTGGTTTGATCTTCTTTGTTAACAAACGGTTACAATTTTATTATTATTACTTTTTTTGGAGCGGTTTAAGGTTCAGAGCAAAACTGAAGGGGAAGGTATAGAGATTTCCCACAAACCCTCTGTCCCTCTGATGAGATTTTTATTGCTTAATTTATACAGTCATCCTTGATATTCACAGAGGATTGGTTCAGAACACCTGTAGATACCAAAATGCTCAAATCCCTTAAATAAAATGGTGTAGTATTTGCATAAAACCTATGCACATCCTCCTGTATGTGTTGTCATCTCTAGATTACTTATAATACTTAATAAGTAAGTGCTACATAAATACAGTTGACCCTTGAACAATGGATTTGAACTGCTGAACTACAGGGGTCTACTTCTGTGTGGATTTTTTCCAATAAGTATCATAGGACCCATGATCCATTGTTGATAAATCTACAGATGCTGAACCACAGAAGATGGAGAAATGTCATTGTGGGGGAAGAATGAATTATTGAATGTTTTAAAGGAGTTTCACTGATCTCAGGATTGTGCAACACCTCAAGATAACTAAGGGTAACAAAATGCTGCTTAGTTAACAGTGATGGGTGTCAGTTAAGGGCTTTCATTAGTAGTTAAAGCGTATTTGTGATTAGCATATTGATTATTTACACATAAACCAGTTGCTTCTGAAGTGCTTGAGGGGATCAACAGAACAGCTTGTGAAGAGTTTCAAATACCCCCTCTCCCCACACATGATTTATCTCAGTACTAATAGACACTATTTTCCAAGCAGGTCTCCGCCAGGCCAAGGAAATATTGGGTAAATCACAAATTCCAAATAAGTACTGTCAACTAATAATCTTCATCTCTAGAGAAATGTTATCTGAAGTCCTTTTAAAGTAGTTTTGCATAGGTGACAAACCACTGGAAAAGAAACAGTGCTACCCACAGACCTAATCTAGGCTCACACTCGTCCACCAGCAGTGTCGATCTCCTATGTCTCCATTTTAAGGGAACTGACCAAACTCTACAGGATTTGTTCATGAGGCCATCTGCCTTCGGTCACAGCTGATGGAGCCAGGGAGGAGCCCCTGATCCAGGGAAAACTTGCAGTCTCTGTACGACACAGGCTGGCTTGAAACATGAACTTCCTCCATCAGCCTGTGACTCTGGGAAACGTGTTGGGGAACACAAGAGAAAGAGATGTAGCTAGCGGTGGCCCCAGAACTAGAAGGACGGCAGTTAAGAGAGGAGGCCAGGAGCAGGGGTGAGCCACGTGTAAGGGCTGAGTTGCCAAAGTTGAGTTGTTTGAGGAAACAGAGATGTTGAGGGAGGCAGGGAGGGAAGAAGGGAGGGAGAGAGGGGGAAGGAAGGAGGAGGGAGAGATGGAGGGAAGAGGGACGGGGTAGGGAAGAGAGGGAACAGGGAGGAAGGAAGGGAAGGAATAAAATGAAAGCCATACATACACAGACAAGACAGATGACAGATGGACCACGTGACCCTTGAGAGGGCATGGTTTGTGCCCAGAGATATCCTCTTTGACTATTCCACTCAGGCCCGGCCCATAAGCATCCTTAGAGTGAACCTCTTAATCTTCAAATGTGTTGCTGTTCCTTATTCTGTAGCTTGCTGCCAGAGATGAACTAAAATGCACCCAAACATCTTCGTAATAGGAGTGAAGTCAGAGGCCTGAGGAGGGGTGGTATCTGTGGCTATGGGACAAAACAGAGAGACATCCTACATAGAATACATTTTACACTGGAAGAGCCTTCCTTCCTATAGATGTGAATTTTTAAAAATCTTATTTTATATTGGAGTATAGTCGATTAACAGTGCTGGTCACTTTTAGCTGTATAGCCAAGTGATTCAGCTATAATGGGCATGTACCTATCCTCTTTCAAATTCTCTTCCCAGTTAGGTTATTACCCGTATGTATGTCTTCGCAGGTACACAATCACAACCTGCTTGTAAAAGCCATCAGTGGCCGCTGCTCTATCAGGCCTGATACCAGTGCGGGTCATGGGGTCTGGCACACTGCTTTGATGTTCCCAGGCAGGACAGCTTCTGCCTGCTGAATATTCATTTAATTCAATTTGGCCAATCAAACTTCAGGTCTAATAAGTCATTAGAGTAACAGGCAGCTCTTACCCCCAGTCCCTTCAGTCTCCTGGTCAGCCTGGGGTTTTGTTTGAAAACCAGGATCTAGCAAAGCAGCAAGGAGGATCCCAGAGAGAGAAGGTAAGACAGAGACTGTGTTGTGAACATGTTGGTGTGTGAGTGCGAGTGTGTATGTGTGTGTGAGTATTTGTAGATGGGGGAGGGAGAAGGAAAGGAAGAAATGAAGGAAAAAACAAGCAAAAAAAAAAAGAAAGAAATGGAAGGCTATGTGAAAAGGCACATGGAAATCTTCCTCTCTGAACTGGAAATACAGATTTAAATGTGAATCTGCCTTCCAGGCAACCGTGACATCACTCTCCTTTCATCAGTAGGCAGATGCCCCTTGCCTTCATGCTTGCCCATCATTCTCTTGGAAAGGGGTGGGGGAGTTGGCACGGACTTTTCAGCGCTCCTATTTCTACTCAAAGACAAATACGAACCACGTGGTTCTCCGCATGCCTCACTTAAGAGCATGCAGAGAGAACGACCTAATCTTCCAAAGGGCTTGGGGCAAACACCCAATTCAACTCGACGTGTTCTCTCTGTGTCTGGGAAAACTGGTGGGCTGCCGCTCTTGTTTTTCTAAACATCCTTGGCCTAACACCACGTTGGAACACGGAGACAAGATTCTTTATCTACCAAGAGAAAACAGACCCTGAAGCCTACAGCACTTTTCTGCTTGTTGAATCTTGTGCCTGGTTTGTTTCAACAAAACCCAGTCTCCTTAGCATCACCTGGCTTATTCTATAAAACAGGCACTTCCATGTGGGTATAACCAGGTTTAGCCAAAGCTCTCCGCTTTGCCAGACATTGTCCTGGGCAACGTACTGCTGCCAATATCCACTCAATTAGCAGGTATTCATCATCCATTTTACCATTCTCCCTACTGCTCATCACCCGCCACCCCCAGCTCAGCAAGACACGAGCCCAGCAGTCTTCAGCTTCCTGGCAGATGCAGTTACATGGCAACCAGGAAGACACTCCTTTTTTTTTTTCCAGACAGATATTCTATGAATCCTTGCAAGTTTATTAGTTCTGACTCATAACAATCCATCAGCCATAAGTGCAATAAATGATGCTTGTAAATTAATGCCCACATTTCTGCAGAGGAGGTTTTATATATTAAATTATCTTTAAAGTTATAAATAAATAATCTACATGAAATAGATTTAAGCAATAAACATACACTCCACAAACTATACTCAGGAAGCTTTCTGTTCACCAAGCACAGGCGATTTCGGCAGTATCTTGTTAATAGACCCCTCCACCCCACCCCAGCATTCCCTGTCCTTCCTTTCTGGTAAGACCATAAATCCTCTGCATGCAATATTGGAGTCATTCCTTTCTCAGCAAAAACTGTGTGCTTCCTTTTTCTAACACTCATTCAGTGCTTCAGCTGCCTTGTTTTAAAAGAGTAATTTAGAGATCTTCCAAGATATATTTGCTTCCACTGCCTCCTCTTTATCTGGTCCCCCAGCGCCTCCAACAATGCCATTCGAACAGCCTTTCTAAATATTATTTTCTTTATTTTTATATAGCAGTTTTATTAGACATGGATGTTGCTGTTCAGTCGCTAAGTCATGTCTGACTCTTGCAACCCCATGAACAGCAATATGTCAAACTTCCCTGTCCTTCACTATCTCCCAGAGTCTGCTCAAACACATACAGATATATACAAAACACAGTGTTCCGTTTTTTTCTATCCTTTACAAGCAATGTGTTGCAGGTAAGTAATAGCACATCAAATTTTACCCTTACTAAGTAATGAAGATATGGCACCTGTGGTAATGAAGTATTGAGTTATGGAACACAGTCTTATTCAACGAAATGTTTTGTATAAACATTTAGGTTCTTTTATTGAACCTTACGTTTTGGATATGATCTGATAAGACTATACCAGAAGGATCCTTAGGACCTCATTTCCTATTGAAAAGTCTCCTTCAAGAAACTGTTCCAGGATTTAGATTGGGCTTTACCACTGATCTAAAGAAGAACACTGACCTGTTCTTCTATCCAAAGAACAGACATACCCTGAACTTGAAAGTATCTTGTCTCTTTATTTATCTATGAAGTTTTGCTTATTTTTATAATTAATCAAATGAGTATCATACTTTAAGTGGTCTTTAGGGAGTTTTATTTCCCACTCTATACTGTATGCCTGCTGCCACTGCTGCTAAGTCACTTCAGTCGTGTCTGACTCTGTGCGACCCCATAGACGGCAGCCCACCAGGCTCCCCTGTCCCTGGGATTCTCCAGGCAAGAACACTGGAGTGGGTTGCCATTTCCTTCTCCAAATACTGTATGCCTAAGATTGAATAATTTTTAAAAAGCGACCCCCTCTAAAGGAAGTTCTGTTGAAATCATGGTTTCAGTTGAGTTTTTCAAGAACCCAAAACATTAGAAACTCATCTTGTTCGTAAAAGCAAAGAGGCTGGTCAGGAGCCAGCGGTCTGTTCTAATATTTGATGAAAATAAGTTGGGGCTTACATGAAAGTGGGGCTTCTCAAGTGGCTCTAGTGATAAAGAACCATCTGCCAAAGCATAAGATGTAGGGATCTAGTCTAGACTAGACTTTAGGGGATCGATCACGGGTTCAATCCCTGGATTGGGAAGATCCCCTGGAGCAGCACATGGCAACCCACTCCAGTACTCTTGCCTGGAGAATCCCTTGGGCAGAGGAGCCTGGTGGGCTACATAGTCCATGAGGTTGCAACGACTTGGACATGACTGAAGTGACTTAGCAAGACACACACACACAAGGGAAGGTCAAGTTCCTACCAGCTGTCAAATAACTGTATCATAGTGTCTTCCAAAAATATGTCAGAAACCATTTGTTTATCTTTGTTTTTAAACAAGGGGAATGACAAGGAAAGAGAGGCTAAAATGCTATCCTCCAACTTTTATTTCTAATTAGCTATAATTTCTAAAAGAAACACTCAGTAAAATGTTTTGCAGAGATACTCTTCTTTAAGTACTGAATTAAAATCTGCATAATTTCATCAAGTATCGCCCTTCCTGGAAATGTAATGATTACTGCACTCTTGTTTTTTAGAACTAAATATTTTACTCTTAACCTCAGTCATAGATTTAACCTGCTATCACAAACCCCGACAGCATTCATGTCAGTGACAACTTACAGCAAATTAAGGGTTAATGGCAAAAGTCTAGTCTAGACAATGGTACGTCAAGGGACATTTTTATTACTTAACCTCAAAGGCAACAACAACAGAACTCAACTTTATGTCGGCCACTCCTATAGCTTTGTTGGTCCCTTTTTTTCTTTGCTTTTCTGCACACAGATGTGCTTTTGGCTGATGAATTTAGGAGAACTGCCTCCATCAATTATATTGCACCTTTCCTGCCTTCATGCAATTTTGCTAGACTTCAAAATTTCAGGAGCCAGACAGATTAAGACACACAGACTTCAACTTGATATCCCTGCTGGATTCTGAGGCTAGACAGACAAATGCTGATCTTGTGGTTGTCTGCTAGGTAAAAGCACCTCTTGGATGCCACACACACAGCTCTCCCCATTTTTCCTGTCTCCTGTGCCAGTGTGGACACTCTTACATCCCTCAGAGTCTGATCCCAAGGGCTTTGTGTGGTTGCCAAGGCCAAGAGATTCTTTTTCCATCTTTATTGAGGTCTAATTGACAAGTAAACACTGTATATATTTACAGTGCACAATGTAATATTTTGACATATGTATACACTGTGAAATGATTATCACGAAGAAAATGGCAACCCACTCCAATGTTCTTGCCTGGAGAATCCCAGGGACGGGGGAGCTCGGTGGGCTGCCATCTATGGGGTCGCACGGAGTCGGACAAGACTGACGTGACTTAGCAGCAGCAGCAGCAGCTGACTCAAGAAGAATGTATATATACCTGTACGTGTGTGTTCTAAGTCGCTTCAGCGGTGTCTGACTCTGGGAGACCCCATGACTGTAGCCCGCCAGGCTGCTCTGTCCATGGGATTCTCCAGGCAAGAATACTGGAGTGGGCTGCCATGCCCTCCTCCAGGGGATCTTCCCCACCCAGGGATCAAGCCTGTGTCTCTTGTGTCTCCGCGTCTCTTACGCCTCCTGCATTGGCAGGCAGGTTCTTTGCCACTAGCACCACCNCTCCAGGCAAGAATACTGGAGTGGGCTGCCATGCCCTCCTCCAGGGGATCTTCCCCACCCAGGGATCAAGCCTGTGTCTCTTGTGTCTCCGCGTCTCTTACGCCTCCTGCATTGGCAGGCAGGTTCTTTGCCACTAGCACCACCTGGGACACCTCTCTCTCTCTCTCTTTCTCACATATATATGTGTGTGTGTAAACTGAATCACTTTGTTGTACAGCAGAAATGAACACAACATTGTAGATCAATTACACTTTAATAAATTTTTTCAAAAAAGACAAAACTCTAAATTAAAACAAAAATACTTCATTCAAGTCAACAAAGGCTATTTTTTTCCTTGATAAAGGTGGCTTAAAGATTATATATTTTTCTTTTTCTGAGTCCCTTCACATGCGAGCCATTACTTATGTCTCCTCATGTGTATAATACAATGCTGGGCGTGTGTCACCTTTCACTTTAAGAGCACAGGAGAGCTCGGTCTCCGTTTCTGCTGTGTCCTAGTGCACAGAGATTCAACACCAGGGAACTGCTGCTCATTAAGATTTACTTACACAGCTCCGGAGAAGGCAATGGCACCCCACCCCAGTGCTCTTGCCTGGAAAATCCCATGGATGGAGGAGCCTGGTGGGCTGCAGTCCATGGGGTCGCTAAGCATCAGGCACGACTAAGCGACTTCCCTTTCACTTTTCACTTTCATGCATTGGAGAAGGAAATGGCAACCCACTCCAGTGTTCTTGCCTGGAGAATCCCGGGGACGGGAGAGCCTAGTGGGCTGCCATCTCTGGGGTCACACAGAGTCGGACACGACTGAAGTGACTTAGCAGCAGTAGCAGTACATAGCTTAGGAGTTGGCTCAATTCTCAGACTTTGTTATTAATGATATTGTCCTATAATCTACATTAAATATAGATCATGAGCGATGCTGATGAATGAGCTGAATGTCACATTTGTGTTAGTTCAATTACAATTATATATTAAAATGTTCTCTACCCCTACTATGTAGATTTGGTGTAGGGTTCCATTATGATGACATAATATTCCTTTCATTTTCATAAAGACATGCTGGCTTTTTTATTTTGCTTTCTATTTCTAGACTGAGCTGTACATTATTGGCAACACATGCTGCCCACATTACAGAATTTGGTAATAACTTATACTATCTTTGAAAATTCTTTTCAGGGTGTAAGATTTTCTAGTCTAAGTTGTTATGTGTGTCAAATCTTTGGTTTTCCTACATATTGTAGATTCTGCAAAATAATCCATGCAGTCATGAATTTATCACTGTAAGTCTGAAACAAAGCCATCAATATACAGAGGTGGGTTGATGAATTAGGTATAAAACTTTCAACTTGTATTCTGTTTGTTAAGAAGTCTTCTCCTCAAGTATCAGGCTGTAGCCTCCTTCCAGTGCATGAAACTAGAGTAATCCTAAATTGCCATTGTTTCTGGTGGTGGTATTAGAGTCTTTTGTTTGTTTGTTTTTTGACGGTTGGGAGAGAATTCTGGAGGCAGAAAGAAAATGGTAATAATGATCAAACATTAACAAGGCATTTATGTGTGATATGTGTATGTATGAGTGTCAGCATGTCACGTGCATGTATAGAGAGTTGAGATACATGCTAAACCTCACTAGCGGCAAGACATAGACACACAGTCTGCCCTTGGGCCCTTCAATCTAATATGCCTTCATATTTCAGTATGAAATAAACAACTGAGTGAATTACTTAGTCCTCTCTTTCTTCCCATTAGAAACTTTTAATACCAAACAAAGAGGCTTAACATCAAGGAGGCCACAACCCAGGGGATTTCATTACCTTCTTTAATAGCCAAGCTAAGAGATCCAGGAGTCCATGCCCGCTTAACGGTGGGCTGCTGAGCACAGAGGGTCGAAGTTTGCTCTTTGCTTTCCTCTGCCCCGCTACAAACATGTTGGAACCGCTGTGTGATTACTGAAGCCAGTTCTCTGTGATCAATCTAGACTCTACACTGACCACAAGAATGCAGTCAGATATTTCATCTGAGACACCACTTTATAATTATGACATGAGGCCCCTGGGTCCCCTTTGTCTTATGTTGCATCTTACTTAAAATCACTCAGAAAGATGACTTAAATCAAACTTTAAGAAGGTACGGTTTCATGACTCTTTTTTCTTACCAAGGTATGCCCCCTGTTGTATATATTGCCACTGTTAATGAGAAAAAACTCAGATTTCTGGTTCTCCCATGTAAAAACAGTATAAATTATATATGTAGACTACATAGAAACACATGTTGGAGCTGCTACATTAGAAAACTAAATTGCGATTTGGTTAGTTTATTCCTCAAAGCTAAATAAAGCAGGTTTCTGTGAAGTTATAGTGAGACAAAGCATTTTCAATTGACAGGTTAATTTGGGCAACATTCTTTGGCTCTGCTGTATTAGAATAACAACCATCATAGCTCAGAAAACTGATATTAAGTTTGTGCCAATGTAAAATGTTTATATAAATGTGTTTGTCTTCTCAACTTTTTCTTCAATAAAACATAATTTTTTAACAAAAATGTAAAATCAGAACTTATCTTACTGATACCTGTGAAATGGGGTGCCGGTAAAAATAAAAGAGAGTGTTTCACTTTTATTTAAAAGGATTCTTCCAAAATAGAACACTTAAATAGAAGATTGTTTTGAACAGCATTTTGCCCCTCCAATCATATAACATCAAAAGAAGGGAAAGCTTCTTCTATTAGAGGAAAGAATGTTTATAATCTTTACAGCCTATGGAGGTAAAAGAAGATATCGGAGAAGCCAGGTATGGTTGACAGGAAAAGAATAAAGAGGACTCACAATTGAAGGGGCCTGGAGAGGGCTCCAGAGAGGTCAGAACCTGCCAGGGGCTGGGAAAGTAAAGTGTCCCTGCTTTGAAAATCAAGAAAAGAAGTAGGGAAGAAACAAACTGTGAACCTTAGGGAAGAAGAAAAGGAAGTCAGCGGAACTAGAGCCCTGGGGTGGCAGGTGGGGGGTGGAGGATGGGCACAGGAGGATGTCTGGGGTATATTTAAGGAGATAAGCTCACTGCAGCAAACCTGGAATTCCAGGAAATGACCAGTTCTGGGTCCAAGTAATTATGCAGCATATGAGCTCTGCTGCTCAGTAATGTCTGACTCTTCGCGGCCCCATAGACTGTAGCCCACCAGGCTCCTCTGTCCATGGAGGCTTCCAGGCAAGAATACTGGAAGGGGTTGCCATTTCCTACTCTAGGGGATCTTCCCAACCCAGCAATCGAACACGAGTCTCCTGCATCTCCTGCACTGGCAGGTGGATTCTTTACCACTGGTGCTACCTGGGAAGCCCATGAAACATATTATTTGGGCTAAAATGCAAATAGAAAGAACCAGAACTAAACATGGATGTGGATCAAGTTGTATTTAATACCTACACCGAACGTATGTAATTTACTTGTTTAGAAAATGTTCAGTGGAGGTGTTCTTGCAATAGCAGGTTTTATATCCTAAATAGCTCCCTTCTGTTGATTATCTACAATCTGTTTGATTATTCACTACAGAAATTTGAAACACAACAGGGTACTAAAGAATAGGTTGCAACCTAAAAGCAAAAGTTTAAAAGAAGATTCCCTCTCCTCAAACCCTAGGCAAGGATTAAGGCGATTTCCAGGAAGTTCTGATTTGAGGTCAATGGAGGCTTCCAGGCAAGAATACTGGAAGGGGTTGCCATTTCCTACTCTAGGGGATCTTCCCAACCCAGCAATCGAACACGAGTCTCCTGCATCTCCTGCACTGGCAGGTGGATTCTTTACCACTGGTGCTACCTGGGAAGCCCATGAAACATATTATTTGGGCTAAAATGCAAATAGAAAGAACCAGAACTAAACATGGATGTGGATCAAGTTGTATTTAATACCTACACCGAACGTATGTAATTTACTTGTTTAGAAAATGTTCAGTGGAGGTGTTCTTGCAATAGCAGGTTTTATATCCTAAATAGCTCCCTTCTGTTGATTATCTACAATCTGTTTGATTATTCACTACAGAAATTTGAAACACAACAGGGTACTAAAGAATAGGTTGCAACCTAAAAGCAAAAGTTTAAAAGAAGATTCCCTCTCCTCAAACCCTAGGCAAGGATTAAGGCGATTTCCAGGAAGTTCTGATTTGAGGTCAGCTCTGGGCAGTTCCTCGAGAAGGCAATGGCACCCAACTCCAGTACTCTTGCCTGGAAAATCCCATGGGTGGAGGAGCCTGGTAGGCTGCAGTCCATGGGGTCGCTGAGAGTTGGACATGACTCAGTGACCTCACTTTCACTTTTCACTTTCATGCATTGGGGAAGGAAATGGCAACCCACTCCAGTGTTCTTGCCTGGAGAATCCCAGGGACGGCGGAGCCTGGTGGGCTGCCATCTATGGGGTCGCACAGAGTCGGACACGACTGAAGCTACTTAGCAGCAGCAGCTGAGCAGTTTCATTCACTCTCCCAGGCTTCCCTTTTTCCTCCTTATTTTCTTGGGCAATTAAGGGGAGCTTTGCTTCTCTGCTAGTTAAATTTTAGTTTCTCAATTAAAACTGAATTATTCCAAGGCAAGTAACTCTTCCTGTAGGGCACAGCATGGCAACTAAAGTTAATAATATTTAACTGCATATCTGAAAGTTGTTATGAGTGTAAATCTTAAAATACTCTCATCCCCAGAAAAAGAAATTCTGTAAGGCATGGTGATGGACATTAACTAGACTTAACACAGAGATCATTTCACAACATACACAAATATCGAATATTACGTTGCACATCTGAAATTAATATAATGTACATCAATTATACGTCAGTGAAAGCATCTTTAATACTTGCATATCAAATCCTGAATTTATCAAAATAATTTTTAAAGTAAAAAATTATTTAATGTTAAATTTGAATTTAAAATATCAGTCTAAATCCATGACAGTTTTTCTTAAAACACACACACACATTTCCTAGCTCTGTCAACTGAAAGGCCTAACAATAGGACAGTTCTGTAACAATGAGCATCCTTATGGCCCAGTCTGTGGCCTCCAAAAACTACTTTCTACTAAAATGAAGAAAGGCTCCTGGGAAGAATGGCTGATTGCAGATTTTTTTTTAAAAAAGACGAAACTATTCCAAAACAAAGAACTCTTTCTACTCCTGCAAATTATTTAAATTATTTTACTTACTTCTAATTAATTCAGAAGTTTAAACAACTTCCAGCAATACACTGAAGTGACTGTTGTCTAAAACCTTGTAAAGAAACATTTTTAAAAAGCTGTATCCTTAAGCCCCAAAGTTTCATACCCAGTATTATGGATTGATGATTGCTGGATGTTAATTCCTTTTTTATAGTCAAATATTTATCCTTAATATGAAAACTAAACATACGCAAGACAGCATTTTCTACAATACTCTTTTAGACACAATTTAAAGTCAAAGTTTTAACTGCATAGAGATATTTAAAGGTTAACAAATCATCATTTAACTTCAGCTTCACCAACTTGGTTTCATTTAGACAGCCTGATACTAGATAGATATTTCATAAATGTTTGTCCTAGGCAGATTTCCCCCCTACATTTAACAAAACTAAATTGAAGTTTTATTTCAATCGTTAAAATGTTTTAATTTCTCTAGGTCATCAGCACAGGTTCCTCTACCTACCCAGGTACCGCATACCAAAAGTGTTTAATCAGGCAGTGGTTTTTAATAAGCCATTGTACGAAACAAACAAAAAAAGGGGGAAGGTGTTGCCTGGGAACTAACAGCCGTAATAAGGAGCCAGCGGATTGCTCCCTAATAAGTGTATGCACCGCACATCTCCTCTGTCCTGATTAACCACATTCTATTTTAGCACCAGACATCTTCTAATGAGAAAATGCTAAGCTTCCCCAAATGATATGATGGTAGAAACACAATGGAAAATACCAATAAAATCTTGTGAACACTATACCCCCCAAAACGTGGTCTAGTTTCATCTTGATGTCTTTTGAATTCATCATTCAATATACACAATAGGGAAAACTTACAGTGTGCTAAGTGAGGCAAAATCTTATGTTCAGAAGCTAAAGATAATATATGCATCAGATTCGTACTAAAGTGGAATTTATTATTTTTCTAGGTAAACCATCAAGGCTGATTCTTTCAGACTCAGGGAATGTGCGTTGGAGCAAATTTTCATGGTTGATATGAAGGACTGGTGGCCAGAATCAAGTACTTTTCAGTCTGGGTAATGAGCCTGATGATGTGAATAATAATCTCAGTGCAGTAAAAAAAAAATTTTGATGCTAAACACACAGGGGGGAAGTAATTCCTACATAGTCAAAAGATAACTAAACCAAACACATAACTGCAAATGTGGGGGATAATATGAAAAATAATTAGAGATTTTTAATATATAAGTTTTCATGCTGGAAAAAATGTATTTCCAGTAGAAAAATTAGTACTTAAGTAAAAATCAAATTGAAAGCCTTCCAAATACCCTAAGTTGGCACTCGTGGTTTTACTCAAGTAAACAAATATTATTAAGTAGTATAGTGAGAGCTACAACAGAGGAAACGCCATGCTTCCTGCCCTCAGGGAGCTTATCAATTCACTGAGGGTCAAGAAAGAGCATATTTCTTAAACTACCATTACTGACTCCTACTGATGCTTCAAAAGGAAAACAAAAATAGCACCTGAACTTCTCCAGACATACATGCATGTGCGCGCGTGCACACACACACACACACACACACACACACACACACACACACAGGTGCTTTACAAAGGCAAAGTTTGCAACATGCTATAATTAAGCTCGCATCCTGACAATCAAAGACACATCGTTTTATTCCCAATTTAGAGGAAGAACTCTTCACATGGCACAACCTCTCTAATTGTTGCTGTAAAACTTGTCATGGATATGTCAGCATCCCTGTTGCAAAAAAGAATCATTCTTTCTGAAAACACCCACACAGGAGATGTAAAAGCTGTACCACCTTCATTTTGTATCTGCACTGGAGATTTTGTTAACATCTCTGGTAAATTTCTTTCCTTCTTTGCCCCTCTCCTAGCTCTAAACTGCTACGTAAATGGCATTTTCCTTCTCGCTCTCAGAAGGCAGTGAAGAGCTGTCTGCTAAACGGACACGAGCGCTGCCCAGGCTCAAGCCCTAGGTCTCAGTGTTTCACGAACACTGTTTCCAGGTCTCCTCCAGAAACGAGACTTGTCCCCAGCGGAGAACCTACACACACAGAGCAGCTGTCAAGCACCCAGCCTACCAGTGAGTAGCTCAGTGAAACACACCGACAATACTGGCGTGAAAATGCCAACTTCCCGACATACCAGACTGGACTCAGTACTGTCTCATAAAAAGAATTCCAGGCACGAGAGCAGTTCAAAGCACACTTTGTAAAACACCTCCAAGCCCCTAGCAGGGGGTAGGGCTGATTTTAGCTGATGAAACTTAAAGACCATCAGAGGGTCGTGGTTAAGTGTTTGGGCTTTCCTATTCTTGCCGCTTGGAATCCAGCTACCTCTGATGAACCTGGAGCAAGCTCACCCCCTAAGCCTCGTGTGTGCATGTGTGCAAAGTTGCTTCAGTCATGTCCGACTCTTTGGAACCTTATGGACAGTAGCCCACCAGGTTTCTCTGTCTATGGGATTTTCCAGGCAAGAATACTGGAGTGAGTTGTCATGCCCTTCTCCAGGGGATCTTCCCAAATCAGGAATCAAACCTGCCTCTCCTACGTCTCCTGCATTGCCAGGCAGATTCTTTACTGCTGCACCACCTGGTAAGCCTTCAGTTTTTTCACACGGAAAACAGTGATAATCATAGTAACTTCATTATATTATTGTGAAGACGATGTATGCTGATACATATAAAACCTTCACTACAGTGCTTGACACACAGAGGATCTTAACAAAAGGTAACTAGTATTATTTTTCATTAGAATTTGTAGGACAATGAAAGCTACCACTCTACACCAAAAAAGTCAAACATGGAAGTATATAAACCAAAAGCCTATGTAGAAAACTCTACAATTTACAGAGATAGGTTAGATGTATAGGAAGGAAACACACGCTGAAGAACCCCTACTCTGCACTACACTTCATCTCGCTAAGAACAACGGAAAGGCCTTTGGTGGCAAATACTTCAACCTTCAAATATCTTCTTAGAAAAGGACTAAAAACTATATTTAATTGCCTCTCAGGCAATTAGACCATGGTTATTGCCACATCTGCTATTTGCTCATCAGGAAACTGCTTCCAACACATTAAACATTCATAGGTGTATTAGCTCATTATTAATACCCTGGAAGTTCTCCATGACAATATTAACTACAGCACAGAATTGGATACAAGGAGTCTCCATCTTGGTGTCAATTCATCTAAGGGAATTATGAACAGAATTCCCCAAAGGCCAACAGTGGAAAGTAGTCTGAAACATGGAAAGAATCAGAGCAAAGTTCTCATATATAATCTATTTCTAAAACCTTTTCTTCAACCATCTCCATCCTCTACTCATACTTTCTCTCTTCATATTCCCAGAGAGTAGTCATTATAACAGGAAACATTTATGTGGCACTACCTATGTGCAGATGCTTACATATGTTAATACATTTAATTGTCCTAAAACCCTACGGAGACTTCCTTGGTGACTCAGACGGTAAAGGGTCTGCCTACAATGCGGGAGACCCAGGTTCAATCCCTGGGTCGGAAGATCTCCTGGAGAAGGAAATGGCAACCCACTCCATATTCTCGCCTGGACAATCCCATGGACAGAGGAACCTGGTAGGCCACAGTCCATGGAGTTGCAAAGAGTCGGACACGACTGAGCGACTTCACTTCAAAACCCTATGAGGTAGAAACGAGTGGTATTGTCCCCCTTGTACCTATGAGGAAACTGAAGCTCAGGTGGGTTAGACGACATGGCAGAGCTGGGAGCTGAACCTGGGCAGCTTCATCCCACCGTTCGAACTCTCCCCTCTGGCGATGGAGCCTCTGCACCTTATCGACACACTTCTCAAAATACAGAAGTGGGGTAGAAATTAATTACTCTGAGGTTCTTATTATAGGGGCTTCCCAGGTGGTGCTAGTGGTAAAGAACCTGCCTGCCAGTGCAGGCGAGACACGAGTTCGATCTCTGAATCAGGAAGACCCCCTGAAGGAAGGCACAGCAACCCACTCCAGTATCCTTGCCTGGAGAATCCCATGGACAGAGGAGCCTGGCAGTCGATGGAGTCGCACAGAGTCAGACACGACTGAAGGGACCGAGCAGGCTCTTATCATAAGACAGAGGCAGGGTCAGGAAATGAACACTGCTCTTTTCGGAGATCTGCAGTAGCCCATGTGCTACTCCTCTGACATCAAGGTAAAAAGAACTGTCTCCAATGAATGCCCATTAGGTCAGAGATTACACCAAGCAGAATCTGTCACAAGAAAACCAGAAAGCATATCACCGAGACAGCCTGGCTCATAGCATGTTTTACTCTAAAGAAATTTCTATCATTTGACATAGGGGCATCTGAATAAAATGTTCCACTTTCAGTGTAGAAATTCCCCATGTGATGTTGAATTCTGTGTCAACTTGACTAGGTCACGGTGCCCAGTTCTTTGGTTAAACTCCAGTCTATATGTGGCTGTGAAGGTTATTTCTTTAGATGTGATTAACATTTAAATTAGTAGACTTTGAGTCAAGCAGATTACCCTTCTTAATGTGAGTGGGTCTCATCCAAACACTGGAAGGCCTTGAAAGCAAAGACTGAGGTTTCTGAATAAGCAATTCTGCCTTAAGACTGCAACACAGAAGCCCTGCCTGGGTTTCCAGCCTGCAGACTGAGGACTCAAGACTGTAGCATCGACTCTTACCTGAATCTCCAGGCTGCCAGCCTGCACTACAGATTGTGGACTTGCCAGTCCCCACAATCACGTGAGCCAATTTCTTAAAATAAATCTCTGGCAATCCATTCCAGTACTATTGCTTGGAAAATCCCATGGACAGAGGAGCCTGGTAGGCTACAGTCCATGGGGTCGCAAAGAGTCAGACATGACTGAGTGATTTCACTTTCGACATATATACACACACTCATATATATGTATTATACGTATCACATATATCCTATATATCTCCATATATATCCTATATGTCTACAATATGTGTATACATATGCATATATAGGGATGCATATTTTACATATATGTGTATATAAAACACACATCCCCATATATGTGTATACACACACACACACACATTGTAGACATATAGGATATATAAGAGATATACAGGATTTATATGATATGTAAAATATGCATATATATGTCTGTCTCATATATAAGAGAAATATATATATCCTATTAACATATATATACACACAACACATATATACACACTCACATCTACTGGCATATATATCCTGTTGGATATATAGATACATATATCTATATATCCTCATATACATACCATGAACTTCCCAGGTGGCTCAGTGGTAGAGAATCCACCTGCCAATGAAGGAGACACAGGAGACGCCGGGTTCAATCCCTGGGTGGGAAGATGCCCTGGAGGAGGAAATAGCCCACTCCAGTATTGGTGCCTGGGAAATCCCACGGACAGAGGAGCCTGGCGGGCTACAGTGCGTGGGGGCGGCAAAGGAGTCAGAGATGACTTAGCCACTGAGACAAACAACATACGTAGCACAGACATATATATATATATATATATATGTCCTCCTGGTTCTTTTTCTCTGAAGCATTGACTCGTCCACCCCAGAACCCAGCCTCGATCACTTTTGCATAGAAGGCTCTCAACAGAGTCATGAGTTGTTCTAGGTAAAGCCTCCTTCCTGGTTCCCCATTCTAGTTCTAAGAAGAGAAGATGGAGCTGGCTGTTTTAAGCACAAGCACACAGACTAACACTTTCTGGAGCTGGGTCACACTCTTCCGGGCTTGACCACGAAAGCGTCTAATCCACAAGCCTCTGAGGATGGTTGTGGTTTGACAGGCTACAGGGACACACACCCGGGTCTGTGGAAGTCCCCACACAGGGCCCCAGAGACCCGCTGCCTTCCGGGCTCAGAGTCCAGCCAAGTCCCGCCCTGTGGGAAGGATACCGCCCACCATCGCGGCACTGGGTGTCCCTCTGGGCCAGCCCCAGAGACCTGAGGAGGCCGCTTGGTTTACAATGGTGTTTTGTAACCATTTCCTCCCGAGATCTCGGCGAACTCCCCCATGATGCTCATGGCTCCCAGTTTCCATCTGCACGTCGGGTCGGTTGTTACCCTCTCCTGTTGCTACCCGGCAACCCTCCCATTCCAGCCGTCTGAATTCCTCTCCTATGGCAGCTCCCAAAGAAAGGACCCGAAGGAAACTAATACCTATTTCCTTAAGAAGAGACCTCCAAAGGCCGATGTCCTTCTTTCCCCCGCTTATTCTGTCTGTCTCCCCCATCCCACCCAGACCACAGAACCCTGGACTCGGTAAAGGGCCAGAGCTGGGAGCTGGTCCCACGGAGAACATCTAGAGTTGCCCAGAGCTGTTTTCCTTGTGGCTTCTTCGGGAGCAGGCACGCTGCCTTCAGTGTTTACAGTCAGCAATTTCAAATGTGCTGACATGGAGAACGGTGACCACAGAGTCCGCACAAACTAGCAAGGAAGAGAAATCCCAGGCGGAAGGGCTCAGCGGGATGTTGAGGCGTCACTCCTCCCCAGGGTGGCCGAGGTCCGCCCGAGGCCCCTGGCTCATAGATGCCGGATGCATGGTGGGGAGAGAAGGCGCTCACCTCAATCTGCTTTTCCCTTCCATCAGAGCTTCATCCCAAGGTCTCTGTTCTGGGGGATGACTCAGGCAGAGCCCTGCAGGAGGGCGCCATCTCATCCCACGGACAGGGCAGGGGACGGGGGTCAGGCTGTGAGGCTCCCAGCAGCTTCAGGACTTCTCCCTCTCCAGCACCTAACTTACAAAAGCTCTTTATATTGCTGACGTGTTTTTGTTCATTTTTTTCCCCTCTAGCGGCAAAGAAAATTTTGTAAGCAAAAAGGGTGTAGGAAAATTGCTGTGTAACAAGTCTAGCGTGAGAAGAGGGTGTGGGGAGGGACCGCTAAATTAAAGCTTGGAAAGGACAATTAGAATATTGCTAGAATGTTTTATAGCCACATTGGGAATTCCAGAATCCCTCTATTCTTGGCTCTGTCTGGGTTAGATAAGACGAAAACCATTTAGTTTGAGGAGGTCCAATAGAGTATTCAGGTAGGCAATGGATTTTCCTGTTCACAGACAGATGCCATGGGGCATTTCTGGAACCCGGGCTCACCTACCAGCAGGGGCAAAAGCTGAACTTGACCTTTGGCCTCCTGGATAAAGCAGTGGTTCCCAAACTCTCACAGGTCACATCTGCGGTATAAACGTCTTTTACCAACCTCCCTACTGTACTCCCACACGCTGAGGGTCAAAGACCTCACTCACTGTAATTACAAGAAAACCATGGACATTTGGGGATGAAAGCATAGCCAGAAAGAATGGCCAGCTGTCCACCAAAGATGTGTGCACCCCTTGGCCTGTCTGAACCGGATACTGACAATTGGTTGCCCAGTAAAGAACTACATTTCCCAACTCTCCTTGCAGCCAGATGGGGATATTTGACTTAGTTCTTGCCAAAGATTGTGGGCAGAAATGATGTCGCCATTTCTAGGGATAACCCTTAAAAACCTCCAGCAAGATTCTCCATCTTCTAGGCTCTCTCTTCCCCACCAGCTTGAAGCAGCAGGTTCTAAATCCCATGGATAAACTTCAAGATGGAAGGAGCTGGTTGCTTGTCCACTGAATTCCCACACTGGACTACTGCACAAGAGAGAAATGAACTTTTTGTTATTGGTAAGCCACTGGGGATTTTAGTGTTCTCTATCACAAAAGCCCTGGTGGCTCAGATGGCAAAGCATCTACCCACAATGCGGGAGACCTGGGTTCAGTCCCTGGGTCAGGTAGATGCCCTGGAGAAGGCAATGGCAACCCACTCCAGTACTCTTGCCTGGAAAATCCTATGGGTGGAGGAGCCTGGTAGGCTACAGTCCGTGGGGTCGCAAAGAGTCAGACATGACTGAGTGACTTCACTTCACATCACAAAAGCAATGACACAACATCAGTGTGATACCAGAAGAANGAAGGCAATGGCAACCCACTCCAGTACTCTTGCCTGGAAAATCCTATGGGTGGAGGAGCCTGGTAGGCTACAGTCCGTGGGGTCGCAAAGAGTCAGACATGACTGAGTGACTTCACTTCACATCACAAAAGCAATGACACAACATCAGTGTGATACCAGAAGAAAAATATCAATTTAATCAGACACAATGACATAGATGTTAAACATGGATACCCTTTGGGTTAAAAAATAAATATTCACTCACATACACTTCTGTATGCTTGGATTGTCACTAGAAGGAAACGTAAGAAAATGATGACGATGGCTGCTTTTAGGAAAAGGAACCGGGAAATGGGAAAAGGGGGGTGGAAAAGAGATTTATTGTCTACCATATACTGTTCTTAACCTTTTGAATCCTGTACTTTGTGCATTTATTACCTAGTCAAATGTTACATTTAAAAAACACAAATTCTGGAAGCATCCTATTTTCGAAGCACCCAGAGAATGCTTACAGACACGGCTATTCATCCCTAGGGCCTTTTCTAAAAAGCAGTGGTACAAAGTGTTGACATTTAAAAATACATAAAACTGTACTCTTCTTGAAAACTCCAGGGATGGGCAGAAGTAGCTGCCTTTCCCACAGTGTACCTGAATTCTGGGGGTTAACTTTCTCATCCTTGCAGAGACTTTCCTTTCCTTGCAGTGGTGACAGGAGGCTGAAATGAGAGAGGAGTTGTCCGTTCTGCTGGATCGGGTTACTGCTAACTGTGCATCACACAAGTCATTCGTAATGCGTGGTAAAAAGAAGGATTCCTGGGCCTCTTTCCTGAAAATTCTGAGTCAGTAGTTCTAAGGAGCAACCTGGGATCCACGTTGTTAACAAATGTCAGTGGATTCCCATGCCCGGGGACACAGGGGAGACCCCACCCTCATCAGTCCAGATGTCCTACTTGCTATCTTGGATAAGTTGCTTCACTTTCACATTTTATCTCCCTGGAATACAAAGGATTTAACTTATGATCTATGAAACAAGGTGATGCCCATGAAAACAGCTGAACTCCTTACGTCATGAGATTTATCTACAAGTCCCAATGATGATGATAATTAATTACTGTTAGCATGTGTGCTCTGGATTGCTATTTTATGTTTTAAAATTCACTTTATAGAAACAAAAACAAACCCACTTCACTTTAAAAGGGGAGGGTGAGGGTGAAAAACAAGTTCTATGTTTCCGTGGAAAGCTTTTCTAAGAATTTCTGCTGTGCTGATGGGTGTTTAGCAGGGAGCTCACACTGAGCTGACCCTCCACCCATGACAAGTACGACTGCTTCCAGAAGGCAGAGAGCAGGGCAGGAGCCACAGGGAATCTCCACAGGTGAGTCCACTAGCTAGAGGTGAGGGCTACTTAAACACAAGGATCTCAGGCAGCAACTGGTTCTGTGGCACATTACCATATGGAATGGGGATGGATGCAAGAGATTCACTTAGCATGAGAACTATCTATGCAGTCCAGCTGGCTCTGCACCATTTTATTTTCTGTTCAGCTCACAGGTCCCATCCTTCTCTCTGAATATTCTAAAATCTTTCACACCAAAATGCCAACTACAGCCAAGCCCTCTATGTAACTCAAGAGTCAAACTGCTTCTCGTCCCTGATGGCAATTTTCCTCCATATCCATTATCCAAACACAGAGAGCATTTCCCTCTATATCCATAATCAAACAAAGACAGGGCAAACCATGGAGAGGCTTATTTCCTGGCAAATAATTCGAGTAGTTAAGAAAACTTGTTTGAATGACATCACGAGTTTTCTAAAATATCTTAGAAGTAAATCTTGATATTTTCTAAGGAATAATTTGAAGAATTCTTTTAGTCTGAAAGTTTCTCTATGAAATAGAGGGGAGTGAGGGAGATCAATACATTAAATCACAAGTTTTCTGCTTACTTTCTGGAGAACATTCTAATTTTTAAAATATCAGGTCCCAAAAGGGAAAGCATATTCACCAAAAAGAGAGATGAAAATGTAAAGGGATGGATGTTAATTAGCTAGATGGGTGGGATCCTTTCACTATGTATGTGCTGCGCTTAGCTCACTTGTGTCTCACTCGTTGTGACCCCACGGACCTCTCCCCACCACGTTCCTCTGTCCACAGGGATTCTCCAGGCAAGAATATTGGTGTGGGTTGCTATGCCCTCCTCCAGGGGATCTTCCCAACCCAAGGATCGAACTCAGGTCTCCTGCATTGCAGGTGGATTCTTAACCTTCTGAGCCATCAGGGAAGTCCAAGAATACTGGAGTGGGTAGACTATCCCTTCTCCAGGGGATCTTCCCGACCCAGGAATAGAACTGGGGTTTCCCACGTTGCAGGCAGACTCTTTACCAGCTGAGCTGGTAGGGAAGCCCTTCACAATGTATATATATACGTATCATATCACCATGATATACACTTTCAATGCCTTATACTTTTGTCAGTTGTACCTCCACAAAGCTGAAATTTAAAACAAAGAGAAACGTTAGCATAACCTGTTGTGACTACAGATTATTTCATTTTTCTTTTTGGCAACTGCCTCATACATCAGATGCTTAAATTTGCTTTATCTCTTTCCATCCTTCTCAAAGAAATGAAATGCCCAGGTTACAGTATTTAGCTTGCCAGGCTCCTTTGGAGAATTCCATCAATTCTCCAGACAAGAAAACTGGAGTGGGTGGCCATTTCCTTCTCCAGGGGATCTTTCTGACCCAGGGATCAAACCGGGGTCTCCTGCATTGCAGGCAGATTCTTTACCATCTGAGCCACCAGGGAAGATGCACTTATTAGAAAGCATCATTAATTCAAAATGGGGCCCCTGCACGGCACAGTGTCCTTAAATGGACCGACCACTTAAAAGCCTGTAGTGGAGGTTTCTGGGGCTCTGCTGCCTTTCCGAGTGCATGGGAGGGTTTCCCAGGCTCCCACGTAGTTAATTTGGGACCATGTAGCTAATCCGACCAATGAGCTACAAGCAGAGAAAAGATATGAATTCTGCACCTTTTCTTCCCCTGCTGCAGCAAACCTTGAGGTCACATGTGGAGATGGCAGTGTCGGAAGCTGGCGGAGCCTCTGTCAGCCTGGATCCCTGAGTGATCAGGGGGAGCAGAGCCTCCACACGCACACCCGCTCCCACAAAACTGGAGCTGGAAGTGTGGCAGGAGCAACATTTGTTGTGTTAGGCCAGTGGGGCCAAGGGGTGAGAGGGGGCAGTTACAACCGGATACTGCAAGCTAATCTTGCCTTTTCTGATTCATCAAAGCTACTGGCTTAAAATCTCTGGGTTCTAATCAGGACCCTAGACTTCATATTGATGTCATTAGTAGCCAAGTCACCTAATTTTTTGGAGCTTCTGGCTTTTTGTTTGTTTGCTTTTTTTTTTTTTTTTAAACTGTAAAATGGGGATAACATATTCTGGCATGTTTACTAGTCAGGGATACTTGAGTTTTTCTGAAAGTGTTCTGAAATCTGTAAATCACAAGCCGAGATATAAAGTGCCAGCCTTGCTGCTGTGGGTCTGTCTGGACAGCTTAAGAGGCTAAATCTGCTTACTTGGGGCATCAGCTATTTGAATTTGCAGCTTCGTCATCCTTAAAGAGCCAAGCAATACATTCCATCGATAGATCTAGATCATGAAAAGTCAGATTCTGATACCACTTGGAGAATAATTCGTTATCTTAAAAATGTCAGGGCTAGCTGAATGGTTTCAGAAGCCTCACTTCCAGCAAGCAAACTCAACTAGTTGCCTCTGGCATAAAAAGAAAGGAAAAATAGAGGCCCCAAGTGAAAGGCTTGGCACAAAGCCCTTGATTCCTCGCACAGCCTGTCAGAGGGGAGGAGCGGGGGAGCACACAGGGGAGGAACACAGAGCTTGGGCATTCCACACTCCACCCCTGCACAAAGAGACAGGGAGCGCCATGCACACTCAGGAGGGTAGCACAAATCTGTTCTTGTGTTCCTCTCACAAAGAAGACAGATTTCTCCCCAGAGGAGAGGGGAAACGGAGGAGATGGCCTCCGCACAGAGACGATCTAGAAGTAGGGTCCGCGTCTCTGCGCCCCACCATCCCTGACAAAGAGCTGAGGCACCCTGCTTTTAACGCAGGAGAAGGGCTTCCTGACCCTGACAGTGGATGACACCGATCCAAAGACAGATTCGCAGAAGGCTGTTTTCACCCAGCTGCTCAGACTGTCAGATAGTAACAGCTGCCTTTCTGTGAGCACTCACTAAATGCCAAGCGCTGACATTTGAGATACCCAGAAACTCAGGCACAGCAAGGCTAAGTCACTGGTCTGAGGTCACAGAACAGGGCTACAGCAGAACTGGGGAGTTCAACCCCGACAGTCTACCTCCAGATGCCGTAGTCTTAACTACTGCATTGATCAGGGTGGGAGGGCAAAAAGGAAGGAAAACAGGGGCGATCCTGTTGCCTCCGACATGCTTCGCAATGGGCTCCAGACACTTTAACTCACTTCATTGTCCTGTTTCTTCATTGTTTATACATTGCAGAACGGGTTCAAAGTTAGGAGTTCTTAACTTTTAAAAATACATATTTATTTTTACTTGAAGGATAATTGCTTTACAAGATTATGCTGCTTGGCCTTTCCTGGTGACTCAGGTTGGTAAAGAATCTGCTTGCAATGGCAGGGACCTAGGTTCTATCCCTGGGTCAGGAAGATGCCCTGGAGAAGGGAATGGCAACCCACTCCAGTATTCTCGCCTAGAGAATCCCATGGACAGAGGAGCCTGGAGGGCTATAGTCCATCGGGTCCCAAAGAGTTGGATGTGACTGAGCAACTAACCCTCTCCTTTTCATTGTGCTGGTTTCTGCCATACATTGTCTTATCTTTTCTAACAATTAGTATTCTTACCTCATTTCCAAGTGAGGAAACAGAGGCTCAGAGAGGTCAATTAACTCACCTAAAGTCACAGAGCCAAAAAGGGAAGGTAGGCACCAAGTCCAACCTGATTCTGCTGGATTAAAGTAGGAAGGTTTGTGGCTGAAAATATGCCAGAGTTTGGGGAAGAAACCAAATACAATAATCAGCAGACAAAAGAAAGACTATGGAAGGGAGGTAGAAGCTGGCACCTGTGGGTCCCGAGAAATAGAACAGATCTAAATACAGGATAACACCTATTGACGGAGTTCCCTTTATCACAGAGCCCTTTTATCCTCAGAGTAAGAAAGATGGTCAGTTGACCAGACCAAAGAAAGACAGTCCCGCACATCAAGCAAACCTTTTCTTAATTCAGCAAATGGAGAGTTAGTATGAAAATAGCCAATATCTTCTTTTGGCTGTCTTTACATCGTCCCATACTAAACTGTTATGATCATATACTTCCACATTCCCTAAACTTACGATTCACTGAGTAATTGTTAGTTGTTTTGTTGGTGTTATTTTGCATCATTTGCTAACCCACAGAGAAAATGTTCTTCCAACCTCAAGCTAGAGAGGCGCAATATAATTATGACACGGGAGCAAAAGAAGCTCATTAACATACCCATGACTGACACGGAAGATCATTAATTAGGCATTCTGAGCATAAGTATATATGTATAAATTAGCATCTATTCACCATTTAAACTGTAAGAGATTTTTTTTTCATATCTGAATATTAACTATGTTGGAAAATTACTAAGTTTTCCTGAGCAAATTCCACAAACAATACCCAACCCTGATCACAAAAATAAAAGGAAGAGAAAAGCTTCTGTGAGAAGAACTGGACACAGGGGAAGGAGTCAAATGATGTCACAACCCCTTCATCTGTCAGCGTCTTCATTTGCGTCTTTCCCCTCGTGTGTATTTCTGACGACTCCACCTGTTGGGAGCTGTGTGCGTGGACCCTTTTCTGTCAGCAAAGCTTAGATATGCCACTACCACCGCTGTTCTAGAGATGCCTTACCTACGTCTGTATTCTGTCATTGTTCATCCCTTTATCCTTTTACTACGGGTTTACTGGGTGCGATTTCTGTACTGAAGGCAACGTGGAGCACAGGTACATGCAGACGGCTGCATTTCTACTCTCAGGGACTTTAGAGCAGAGCGTGAAGGATGAGACATAAAATATACACTTAGGGACTTCCCCGGTGGGCCAGTGGCTGGGAGTCTGCCTTCCAGTGCAAGGGATGTGGGTTCGATCCCTGGTCAAGGAACGAGGATCCCACATGCCACAGGGAAGCTAAGACTGTGCACTCCAGAGCCTGCACGCCACAAGTAGAGAAGGCCACGTGTCGCAACTAAAACCTGCCCCAGCCGAATAAATAAATATTAAAAAACACTAAGTGTACCCGTGAAAGTAACATGTTAAGGTAGAGAATTACACTGCCAGAGAGTGTCAGTCTGACTCAAAAGAAGAGCAGCCTTCTTCCGGCAGGGGGAGGATCAGTGAATGCTTCATGGAGGAAGTGGCATGTAAGCAGGACAAACGGAAGGTGTAGAAGAAGCGGATTTGACAAAAGTCTGGTCAAGAGAGTCACTCAGTGGCGAAGCTCGAGGCGAGTAGCTGTCTCTCATCACACTCAGGTCTCGCATCGTATGCACTGCTGTAGCCGATAGGGCCACTCTGCCATCTTCCCAATGTGACTAGAGTAGCTTCTCCTCTGGGGCCCCGGAAAACCTCCAGTATCAGGAGCACGATAACCGAAACTCCCTGGTGTCCCTCACACAGATGACAATGATACTGATTACTTCACAGGGCTGTGCCTGCATTGTTTTTCTTGCAGTAGTGTTGGATTCACGCCAGCATCTCCATCGTCCTCTGCTGATTTCTCTTGGGGCCAGTGGCACACTTTTGTAAGATGACTATCCTGCACGAGAGCTGGAAGTCACAGTTCTTAGACCATTTTCTCCCCCAAGATGGAGCTAACAAGTCTCTGTGAGGACTGAAAGGAAGAGCTTGACCTTTTGGGCACCAGACTATTACCATCTGAGTACAGCAACCACACGCGTATTTCACCGGTAGTCTTTTTCAGCAGAACGAGAGAATTTTAACAAAATCATCTATACGAAGAAAGGCGGTCAACTGAGTAACTTGCGAATAAGGGGAAATCTCAGAGTCTCCAGTTTTTGACATCCACCTGTAGAAACCAGGTAGCCCATAGATTGATGCCCAGAGCATGGGCCTTTCATAGCTTTCTTGAGGCTGCATCCACGGGGATTCACTTTGTGGGGCTGCCTTCAGGCTGAAATCCTTATTCTGAGGCCTCCGTAGCAAAATAGGATTCACGATATCTCCTTGGGAGGGACTTTCAAGAGGGAAGGGACATATGTGTATCTATGGCTGACTCATGTTGATGTGTGGCAGAAACCAACACAACACTGTAAAACAACCATCCTCCAATTAAACTACGAATCATTTAAAAAAAAACAAACGTGAAAAAAAGATATCTCCTTCATATTGGGTACCATTCCATGGCAGAAAGGAAGGCAACCCTCAAGATCAGAGCTCAGGTGTGCTCATAGAATTAGAAACTAAGTGGCCAGCAGTAGATCTCATGACTGTCTGAGTCTCTTGGGCCTCAGCCATTGGCAGGTATTGAAGTTTCTGAGGCAATCTGGGTCCTGAAGGAAATGAACAAGTTACTTGTATTGGACTAATCTGGAAAAACACTGACTGTTATTGGAGAAAAACTAGGATAATGATTGCTGATTTCTTCCATGCTCCTTGGTAAACAGAAATCTATCTTCTATTTGTAGGGCAGATTTATGTAGAGGAAGTATAAATATTCCATCTTTGTAATGGAAGAACTTTTTAAGGCCATTAGTACCCATGATTAAAATGCTAAGAAAATTCCTGACTCTTACATCATTACAGTGGATAATAATTACTTAATTGAAGCATCATTCACTAAGATTGTGTTATAAATCTCAACCCACTCCTGGTTGGCAGGTATGTACTCAGTTGCGTCTGACTCTTTGTGGCCCCGTGGATTGTAGCCCACCAGGCTCCTCTGTCCATGGGATTTCCCAGGCAAGAATCCTGGAGTGGGTTGCCATTTCCTCCTCCAGGGGATCTTCCCGACCCAGGGACTGAAGCCACGTCTCGAATGTCTCCTGCACTGGCAGGTGAGTTCCTTACCTCTAGGGCCACCTGGGAAGCCCTTGGCAGGTAATGGACACATACANGATTTCCCAGGCAAGAATCCTGGAGTGGGTTGCCATTTCCTCCTCCAGGGGATCTTCCCGACCCAGGGACTGAAGCCACGTCTCGAATGTCTCCTGCACTGGCAGGTGAGTTCCTTACCTCTAGGGCCACCTGGGAAGCCCTTGGCAGGTAATGGACACATACAAAATGGAAAGAGAGCATCATTTATTTGGAGATAACTGCAGAGATCCAAGTTATGCTTGTTCTGGAAATTCAGAGGAAAGGAGAGCTCACAGTGGTCTGAGGTCACTCCAAGAGGCCCACACAGGGGAAGGAAGATAAGGAGTTGAGTTCCACAGAAAAGGAGAGCTACATTATCTTCATGGGCGAAGTCACAGCTCAAACCTTGGAAGTACTTGTGCAAAGAATCTGGGTCAGATAATCTCAGTAAAAATTTTCTCAAATTTCCTCCTGCCAAAGAAGGAATACAGTCATGTTGTTCTGTGGGCATCTGCTGAAACGTGTCTATTTTAAGAGATGACTGGCAGTAGCCAATGAGTGTATTAACCCCTCTTCCCCCATGACCTCCTAGAACTGGACAAAGCTCTTCCCAAGGTGGTCTTCTGACAAAGACTGAATCCTGGCTTTTGATGCTGAAATTCCTCTGCTGTATCAAGGGTAATTTGTTAAACCTTCACTGAAAGAGATGCTCTGAGCCCAACCTACCGAGACATGTTCCAATTTAGGCTGTGGAATGAAAATTACAGGGCAGTCACAGAGGCAAGTTTAAAATTAGGACAGACTTCACTTTGGGCCTCTCTGGCCTCAAAGAGTTAGTAGATGAGGCAAAGGAAAGTGGGGGGAAAAAAAAGTAACAGTAGGAACTTGAAAAGCCAAACCCTCAGACTTTGCCCCTTCCTATGGCCCTCCCTCCCAACACGCCAGGCTCTTTGCACATGTGAGCATAAACCATAAGAAACTTTCTTGGTCCCTTCGCAGCTTCACACAGGAGCCACAGCCTCGTAGGGCCTGTGAGGAAATGCCAGAGGCAGAGAGATCAGAAGGGCCTAGCTGAGAAAGAGGGGAGAGGAGAAGAAATGGGGGGATTCCTCCCCAGCCCAAGACTTTTATTCAAGTCCTGTGCCTCAGACTGCTAGTTACCCCGGAGTCAGCCAGCAGACAGGTCCGTTGTAGGCACGCAACCTTCTTAGAGGGCAGCTGTCACCAACGCCAGCCCAGAACTGAGGCTGCAGGGTGACAGACAGAGACTGTCACATCTCCACTGACCCATCCCCTAACAACAACCAACCTCCCGAAAAAGAATGTCTCTGGGAAAGGGACTGGGTTTGCTTGTTGCCTCTGCAATTTTATCTCTGTTTCTAGAGGTTAAGAAAACACTACCTAGGAACTTCCCTGGTGGTCCAGTGGCTAAGACTCTGCACTTCCAGTGTGTGTGTGTGTGTGTGTGCACGCACATGCGCGTGCGTGTGTCTTGAGGCGGGGGTTGGGCAAGGTCTGGGTTCCATCCCTGGTTGGAGAGCTATATCCCGCATGCCACAACGAAAGATCCCACACGTGGCAATGAAGATCGAAGCTCCTGCATGCTGCATTGAAGATCTGGCACAGCCAAATAAATAAAATAGATTTAAAAAAAAAGAAAATACCATCCACCTTTACCTTTTTCTAAGATCATTTTTGTCTGGGTGCTTTTTTGTAAAGAGTTTGAATTCCTCTGAGGAATTCAATTACTAAATAGGAGAGGAATTATTCTTACTATTACACAAAAGGAGTTCTTTTCACTTGAACATCTTATTTTCAGAAAGCTCAACGGTGCACATATTTAGCCACTAACAGACAACCCTCCACTGGATTATCCTGAAGCAGGTACTAAGTACCTGAACAGGGCAGGGAGGAACCCATCAGATGTGACTGACTCTGCAAGTTCTCCAGATGGACCCAGCCTTGGACTCCCTTTTGCAAAATCATGTGTTAGATTCACTTCCTGGTGGTTTCCTGGAAGTAGACTATCTGACAGGAGTCTTAATTTCTGGTTCTACATTTCTAAGAACCAGAAAGTAGAAGTCAATAAAATGTGGAAGAATGGTTACTTTCATGTATGACTCTTACTGATGGTCTGAAGTGTAGTAACCAAGTCTGTTAAAAGAGTTGCCCACTTTTGCGATGTCTTCTTAGAAAAAAGTTCTCAATAAATGGGAAGTTTCATGAGTCTCCAAAGTGAAAATGTTAGTCCCTTAGTCATGCCTGACTCTTTGCGACCTCACAGACTGTAGCCCAGGCAAGAACACGGAAGTGGGTAGCCATTCCCTTCTCCAAGAGATCTTCCCAACCCAGGGACGGAACCTGGCTCTCCTGCATTGCAGGCAGATTCTTTACCAACTGAGCACCTGAGAAGCTCTAATGAAGTGTAAATACACTCCTGATCGAATTCATCCGGCAAACTAGGAAGTCAGACATGGTGGAGAGTTATTGCTCATCTCAGGCAGCCCTGCAAAACCTACAACTTCCTTAATCCAGAGAGTGTTAATAACAGATCATCAGAGCAGAGGGCTTCTCCCAACAGCTGTTGCCTTTTAGGCTACAAAGCTCACTTTGTCAGAGCAATTTCTGCTTGAGTTAGAGCACAACTAGTTATACAACTTGATCTCATTGAAATATTTGGTGCCTGCTGATATGTTCAAACAAATTCACCAGATCTTGATTATGTTCTGGCAATTAAAGCTATTAAGTCAGTAGATAGACAGCAGGTTATTTCATTGCTGGTTGAAAAAGCCAGCTTTCTTTTCTCCCCTTTTTATGTGACAGCACTGTAATTAGCCTTAATCAAATACTATTTGTGTTAGGTGCTGTAACTTTGCTTCCTTAGCCAGGAAACTCTGCCAATCAGGAAGAAGCAGAAACACAACTCTGGTCAAAGATCTAGAGAGATGGATGGGCATGAGGTAACTGGGAACTCTGCGCTATCTTTGTAACTTTTCTGTATATCTGAAACTATTCCAAAATAAAGACTTTAATTTTAAAAATCAAGAAAGAGGGAAGAAGGAGGAATGAGAAAGAGAAGAGCTACTTAATGTAAGTCTGCCATCTTAGCAGGATAGCAGGTAAAATCAAGCTTTAGAAATTGTCAAATAGTCCAAAAAATATGGTTCCCTCTGGAAATTCCGGGTTATTCTCTCTCTATGCTGGGATACCCCTGTGCTCTTTTCTTTTTTACCTCTGCGAGTAAGTTTGTGATGGGAGACTAGAACCAGGTGAAAGGAAAGACAATGCCATGAATAAAATTGATCCTTCCACCATTTATCCAAACTTCTAGTTTGTTTCTCTGTGTGTCTTAAATCCACCATGACTTTCAAAAAGTCTTCAAAGAGCTCTTCAGATAGTGAACAGGGGAAGCAGTGTTTCCTAAACTTTAATTTTCACACAAATCGCCTGGGGATCTTGTGAATCACATTCTGACTTGGTAGGTCTAGAATGGTCCCCAAGATTCTGTATTTGTAGCAAGCTACCGGTTGGTGCTAAAACTGCTGGTCTATAGCTCGTACTCCGAGTAGCAAGGGTATAAGGACTAGTGATTGGGAGAGTGATTGCACTTGGCCAAAAGGTGAACCACAGTATCTTGACTACATGACTGACAATGAGAAGTCTGCAGGAAGCATTTGCCAACAAAACAGATATACACTTTCTATTTTCCTTGGCCAATAATCCCTTGCGTAAAAAATCTGAAATACATTAGTAGAATGGCATTATACCAGGAGTCAGATTGTCCATTAGCTCAAAGAATCCCAATAATACAAGTAACTATTCTCCTTCAAAGTGCCCCAGCCATGATAGGGAGGCATCAGCGAAAATGGGTGAGTGGTGGTTGGGGTGCATGTGTGTGTGTGTGTCTGTGTGCGGTGATCTAATTTTTATTATTTTGACTCTATGTCTCCTCATACTTCAAATTCTATGTTTATAAAATATTAGCTATTAGAACTAGTAATATTTTGAGGTTAAGGAAGAAAATGTCATGTAACTGTTAGAGCCTCCCCAGAGGCACCATCTAGCACAGAGCTAGACCTTAGCTCCTGTTATAGAATGGAGGTCTCCCTGCCCTGTGGCTGATAGTCACTTGATGAAGATATAGTTCATGTGACTCCATCCCAAATGGTAAAACCCACATTTGGGGAGATGTGGCAAGACCTAGAGACTGCAATACAGAGCAAAGTAAATCAGAAAGAGAAATACATAAAATATCATATATTAATGAGTGTATGTAGCACCTAGAAAATGGCAGAGATTAACCTATTTGCAAAGTAGAAATAGAGACTCAGATGCAGAGAACCCTTGTATGGATACCAAAGCAGGGGTGAGGGGGGGATGGACTGAGAGATTGGGACTGACGTTTATAAGCTACTATGTGGGGCTTTCCACGTGGTGCAGTTGCAAAGAATCCGCCTGCCAATGCAGGAGACACAGGTTCAATCCTGGGTTGGGAAGATCCCAGGAAGAGCCACTGGAATGGCAACCCACTCCAGTACTCTTGCCTGGAAAAATCCCATGGACAGAGGAGCCTGGCAGGCTACAGTCCATGGGGTCACAGAGAGTCAGACACAACTGAGCAACTGAACACACACACACATATAAAATAGATACCTAAAGAGAACCCAGTGTATAACACAGGGAATTCTGCTCACTGTTCTGTGGTGGCCGAAACAGGAAGGACACCGGGAAGGAGGGGATATATATACACAAAGAGCCGATTCACTTTGCTGTACAGCAGAAACTAATGTAACACTGTAAAGCAACTATACTCTATTTTTTTTTTTTTTAAAAAAGCTAAGACCAAGTCATCAGCTACTTTGAATGGCAAAAAGCATATTTCTTACAACTCGTGGAAAGTATTGCGGTAACTTCTGGTTCCATTCCACTAGGTTTGTTACCCCTTTAAGACATTTTTTGAATTTCAAACTTTGATTCTATGATTCTACTGATTTTGGATTTCTTCCATATCTTGACTAATGCAACTCAATTAGGCTTTATATCCAGTGATTATGCTGGTAAATATTTAATAACCAGCTCTCCAGGAAAAAAAAAAAAAGCCTGGGTAGGTAGCTTTTGCCAATGTTTAAGGTGTAAATACAACCACTATGACCGATTTCAAGTACCAACCTGACTTTACTGAATAAAAATACTAGAAAGAAATGTAAAACCTATGAGTCTGCTTTGGTACACAATAACAAGTGACCCTGAAGAAAGAAATCACTGCTGTTTTCATAATTAAATTGCAAAAATCTAGGAGGGCTAAAAGTATTCTATCATTCCAAAATAGCTTGTTTCTTAAAATGTTTTTACAGTTTTACGGAAGAAGGCCATAAGCCCTTGTGTCTTTATACACCAAAAATAACTCCCTGCTAGTTTTTTTTTTTTAATGACAGTCTCGCAATCTGTATAATCACCACAAAATCTTATAAAGCAAGCCATTTGGATTTTAATGACACAAACATGCTGAAAGTTCAGAATTCTTCTATATGACCTTGACAGTTGAACTCTCCTGTTTTGGGCTCATTCCAAGCGTTTCCTTTCACGGACTATAAGACACACAGCTCAGTTGGCCTCTGGGGCCTATGCATCTGCAGAAAAGGCTGAAATCACCATCCTCATGGTTTTTATTGCTCCCTACCACAATTACTTCTGACGGGCTTCCCAGGTGGCGCTAGTGGCAAAGAACCTGCCTCCCAAGGAAGGAGAGATAAGAGATGCAGGTTTGATCCCTGGGGTGGGAATACCCATTGGAGAAGGCAATGGCAACCCACTCCAGTATTCTTCCCTGGAGAATCCCATGGACAGAGGAGCCGGGTGGGCTGCAGTCCTTGGGGCTGCAGAGCCGGACACGACTGACTCGACTTAGCATAGCACTACTACTTCTGAGACTGACAGCAACTTCCTGTCTTCATGTCCTCCCCTATATCCAGAACTATTTTCTTCAGATTTAAAGACGATTTTAGGGACTTTCCTGGTGGTCCAGTGGTTAAGACTTTGCCTTCCAATGGAGGGCGTGCAGGTTCAATCCCTGGTCAGGCAGCTAAGATGCAACATGTCTTATAGCCAAAAACATAAAACAGAAGCAATATTATATCAAATTCAATAGAGAGTTTAAAAAACTATGTTATATTAAAAAGGACACTAGAATGAGAAAACTGCATTTTTAAACAAAAAGTTGTAACGTAGATGTGCTTTCTGCACATTTAACGTACACAACTCTTTCTAATATACCATTCCTTCCTTCTGCTTTTAGTCCACCTGAGATTCTTTATATAACTGCTTCATAATTTCACCCACGTTCACCTGCTTATTGCCAATGAGCTTCTTATAAGAAAACAAAAGCGGAGAAGGGTACAGCTCACAGGATGCGGGGAGGGAGGAATTGGTGAAAAATATCTAACCAAGTAATGTAATTAACTTGAAGAAAAACATTTGCATCAGGACGACACTCATGTCTTTTTCCATCAGCAAAAGCCAAACCCGAGCAAACAAAAAGCCACCACCACTCGCCCACCACCCTGAGCGCAAATGATTTTGGCAGAGCAGCCGACACGAAAAAATACTGCTTGAAACAAATCAGGGGAAAGACACTGCTTCTAATCGAGTGTTCCTGCTTGCCTCCATCCTGCTCACCTTGTGTCTTTTGAATTGTGTACCCTGGGCACCTATTACGTCTTCAAAAATATAGGTTGCCAAGCCTTCCTAGGTTTTGAACTTTTAAAATTCTCTTTTTACTGAGAACCCCGTTTAGGAGGAATGCATTAGGTTATAACATATGCAGAACGCAGTACAGTATACCCCCTGCCATTCGCCAGATGTTAGCAACTAGAAACATGCAAGGATTTTTCATGTTAGAAAAATGGTGGAAGTCAGCTCATCAAAGGTAAAACAGCAGAATCTGTCCGTGCCTTTCCTTTCCCTAAAATGCATTTAAATGCACTGGGCTCATCTCTAGTTTGACAGGATTATTAATGGGATGGGCTTACCACTCCTGTGGATGAATCTGTTAGCCAGGGAAAGCCTTTTACTATCTTGGATGTTTCTTGCCAGTGTCTGATGACTGCCAGCTAACCTTCGCATTAACTAGAGATTTCTGGCCGATGATCACTATGTAACAGAGTCAGACGGGCTAACTTATTACCACTAAATTAGACCTTGGTGGTGTTTTTTTTTTTGTTTTTTTTTTAACAGAATTTTTTACATCAATCAGAAGACTGGCTAACAGGCTTTCACAGTGACAAAAATATTCATCATGAAAGAAAAAGTATTCCCTACATCTGGTGTTCTTGAATGATTATGACAGAGACTTCTCACCTCACCACTCATCAAGTACAATAGCCTTGCTTCACGAAGACACGAAACAAGAGACGTGAAGAATACACGTTCTGTGGGAGAACTATATGCGGAGTGAACATGGACACGGAAATAGATGGGACACAAATCTATCTGGTAAACGAATGACTATCCGTGCCATTTTAAACAATTGGGAATAAATTAGATTCTGTTTCATTTAAGAGCAAAATCCTTAGATTCTCTGTCGGAGAAAAAACCCAAATAGACAAAAATATTGCAGCAAAGGCAAAGAACTCTGTTCGGGAAGCTTCACTGATATTTGGGGATTCTCGGCTGCTGAGTAAGAGGAGAAAGAGTGGAGATGGAAGGGAGACACTTGGAGACATTCAATGAAAGGGGCACCCCTGTTCAACGTCCAGTTCTTTCCCCAAGGTCACCTATCTGCCTCTGCATCTGTGCCCTTCCTGTTGGGAGCATCTGGGAAACACTAGAAGGAAAAGGGATTGAGATGTAAGCTGGCATTAGAATACAGTACAATCTTACTCTATACTCCTGCACAGCCCAGAGTCCATGCCTCTTTAAACGTAACGTGAAAAAATATCAAGTAGGTATTTTTTTTATAAGGTACACACACACACACACAATTCTTTATCCCCAGCAGTTTCTCAAATGAAACCTGATGTCCTGAGGCTGCATGCAGAAGGCGATGAGAGACAGGTTCTCTCTGCCAGGTCTGAAAGGTTCTGGAGGGCACTTAAAAGTGAAAGCTTTTAGCAAAACACAAATGCAAGCAAATTGCAAAAATCACAGTGTGTGCAGGACTGGATTCCGGTTGGCAAAGGTGTGGCGATGATATTTTCAAACACCTGGGCAAAGGAGAATGAAGCCTCCCTGCCTCGTGGCCGGCCTTGAACTGCATTCAGGGGTCATTGCTCTATTTGTTTCGTTGCTATGCTCTCATCTAAATTCAACTCCTCTTTCCCAACAGACATCCCAGCACACACACCGCTCCCTGAGCTCCCTCTGGTTTTAGGCTCACATTTGTGTGTCTGTGTTTCCTTAAGAATACATAGCGGCTGGGCAGAGGCCCAAGCTGAGTTTATATGGATTTTAAGTCAGGCGATACAAACTTAATCTGACTTCCATAACCTGACTACTTTTTCTCAGCACCTCAGTTTCTCCTCCAGTCAAGAAAGTTGCTGATCCCTCTTGACAAGTTCATTCCTACTAGCATAAATTGAATTCTTGAGCAGCAGGCAAAACCATTCTTACAGCAACCATAGCTTGATCCTTATATAGAGCTTATCAGACACTCTTATTAGACGTTCTTAGACATTCTTCTAAGTGCTATATCTACGTTGACTTGCTTAATCCTCAAAAATTCCCTATGAAGTGGGTTTTATTACCCCCCATTTCACAGATGGAGACACTAAGACTCAAAAAGACCTGCTGAGGTTGGCCTTAACTACTCCCTCTCGGTAGGAACTTCTTTCAGCAATGAGGACTTTTTAAATGCCTTCATTTTCAAATGTTTAGTGGTTTTGGGATTACAGAAAGCAAAGCCCTCTTGCTGAAGAGTGGAGAACAAGGAAGCTGCCCATGCTTTCATCTACTAGCATTTTCCTCTTCTGGGAAAGCAAGCCGACCAGTGTGTGCCCCAAGACTTGTCCAGAAGTGTTCAGACACATGACTCTAAACCAGACCAGACTGCCAACTCGGGCAAGAGAGACACGTAAAGGATGTTGGATGGCCCGAGCCCAGGTGTGCAGGGAGGTGGAGGGAGAAAGGCCAGCTGGTCCGTAAAAGGGAATCCTCAGGTGAAAGCTCCGTGAACCCACAGCACGGATCATGATAACATGCTAATGACTGGGATCCTTCCCTGACCTGCAGAGTGTAAGGGGGGATGGCTGCAACCCCTTTCCTGCTTCCAGACCCCCCAGTACAATGATGATAATGGACTGACTTCTGCACAGTTCTCATATACAGTTCAGAGAGATAGATGAGAGGGGTGCAGTCCCTCCTCACTTCACCTCTGCTTCCTTCTGCTGCCCCACATTCTTGCATCAGAAAATTATACTTGGAAAAATGAACCGCATACACACACACAGAGTATCTCCTTTCAGCACATTCTTTGGTCAAGGACCTTTATAAGGATGAAGAATTTCCACATTTCATAATTTATAACAAACTTTTCATTTGGGTACGAAAATGTAGACATCTGAAAAGCTCCCTGACATCACTTCTCCCTACAATGGTAACATATTTATGTAAAAGAATTCACAATACAGATTTTATGTTAATATTCCCTAATCTTTACTTCTTGCATTTCAACTTAACTGCCCTCACAGGAAACAGCTTCCAGACTCCCCTTCAAATATTCATAGGGTGTACTGTAGACAGGGAAATTACACTCAACAGAAACACATCCATCCTGACTACCCCTCAACCTGACTGCCCCCGGAAATGTCGGGAGCCATGACAACACAGGCAATTTTGCACCACAGAGTCACAAAGAAGTTTCTGCAAGATGAAGCCACTGATGGACTGGATATATGCTAGGTAAATGTCTTGGCGTTCCTAAAATCTTGATATAGATCAGAAGAACCAGGTTTTTAGAATGGATCTTCTGCTAACATCTGACTGTGGGCAATAATCAACAGTGATGGGTGAAGGTTTATTTATTAACTCTGGGCTCTGAGGCAAATGGATAATGAGGGATGCAGTCCCAGCCTAAGTCTTTCAGGGATTTCAAATTTAGGGAAAGAGCTAGAACTATAAACACTAAGCATAATCAAAGCAGAATGCAACCATTGTCACAGGAGTGGTCTGCAAATGGGCACTGTGGAGATGCAAGGAATCAATAATTGAACTGGGAGAATCAGAGCAGGCTTGAGGGACCAGGTAGCATTCGAGCTGAGCTTTGAAGGCATTCATTGATTTTGACAGGTGGAAAGAAACTGGACAAGAAGGAACACGAGCAAAAGCTGGAAGGAGGAAATGCTGGCCACACGAAACTAAGGCTGGAGAGAGGGCAGGGTACTGAACCCTAGTTTGTGGAGGAATGCAGCAGGAGGAAAGGAGACAGTGGCTCTGAGATCCGGGAGGGACTCTGGACTCACTCTGTAGGCAGTAAGGTTCCCCTCAGAGTTCAAAGAAGGAAAACAGAGCAATGGTTTTAAGAATGGATGAGACAATCAAGAGATTAGGAAGCAGAGGGAGGTTAGGAAGATACCCAAGGAGTTTAGAGACAGATGATTTAATTTAATTGCACAGGGTCTTAGTATCATTTTTTTCTCCAAAGGCAGGGAAATGGTCTATCATGGTATAGGTGATGGTAAGTATCCTGAGACAGTCTTTTTTTTCCCTTTAAGTCAGGCTTATTGAGGTATAATTCACACAGAGTAAGTCCTGAACATTCACTGGAAGGACTGATGCCGAAGCTGAAGACTCCAATACTTTGGCTACCTGACGCAAAGAACTGACTCATCGGAAAAGACCCTGATGCTGGGAAAGATTGAAGGCAGGAGGAGAAGGGGACGACAGAGGAGGAGATGGTTGGATGGCATCACTGATGCAATGGACATGAGTTTGGGTAAGCTCCGGGAGTTGGTGATGGACAAAGAANGCTGGGAAAGATTGAAGGCAGGAGGAGAAGGGGACGACAGAGGAGGAGATGGTTGGATGGCATCACTGATGCAATGGACATGAGTTTGGGTAAGCTCCGGGAGTTGGTGATGGACAAAGAAGTCTGGCATGCTGCGGTCCATGGGGTCGCAGAGTCAGACATGACTGAGTGACTGAACTGAACTGAACACTCTCCTTATTTGGAGTTTGATATAGTCATATCCAGCCTTGTCACTCCACCAATATCAAGATACAGAACATTTCTATCACACCAGAAGGAAGTCACAGCCCCAGACAACCACTGATTTGGTTTCTATCCCAATAGTTCTGCCTTTTCTAGAACTTCATGGAAAAGGTATCCTTTTGCTTTTAGAGTAACTTTTTCTGTTTATGGAGTAATTTTTTTTTAAGTCTGCATATTCTTCAGAACAGGATAAAAACTGAGACAGTCTTATGGGCTGGTTCTCCTGGGTTCTAACTGTGCCTGGTACCTGTCTTCATTACAGCAACTTGTATGGAATTCTTGTGGTTCACTTTCATGGCTGTCTTCTCACCATCACAACTGCCTTATGAGCAGAACTTGTACCTTTTCACTGTATTTCTAGAGGCCTAGAAGGGGACTATGCGCACAGTAGGCAGCCAAACATCTAAATTATTCTGCAATTTCCAGTTTCCAGATAAGGACACGGAATGTCCCATGATCACTGAGAAAATAAGAATCTCCATCTTGGGTTTATAGTAGTTATTAGAAACTGTCATATTGATGCTAAGGCAGCCTTAGAATCTACATCTATGTTTTAAGGACCTTGGGGTTAGTTTGCATCTCTTCATATCTGTTTTCCTCTCTAGTCCTCAGAAGAACTGCCATTAGCCTCCACTCCCTTTGAATGAACCCTACCGGTTATGAACGCTCCCCACCACACCCTCTGGGTGAATTAAATGGCACTGTAGATCCAACTCGCCACCAATCTACTGGGTCTCTGTTGATCAACTGCCAATCCAATGACTGTATTGATACACTAATCCACCAAAAGTACCCAAAGGACGGTCTTCATCCCTAGGGTAACAGATTCTATTTCAAATGTCAACTTACCCCCTATTCTTGGACACACGAGATACAACCCTGTTAAATGATGCTGGTGGGTTGCCCTGGTGGCTCAGCAGTAGAGAACCCGCCTGCCAATGTAGAAAGACTCAGATTCGACCCCTGGATCCAGAAAATTCCCTAGGGAAGGAAACAACAACCCACTTCAGTATTTTTCCCTGGGAAATCCCATGGACAGAGGAGCCTGATGGGCTATAATCCAGGGGCCACAAAAGAGTCAGACATGAGTTAGTGACTAAACAGCAACGATGATGCTGGTATCTAAACTACACAACAGAGCCTACAGAAGAAACCCCAAATTCAGAAATACAGCAGCATATCATTTGCCTTGTGCTTCACGATAATATAAACATGACCAAAAGCCTAAGGGATCCCTTCAGTCCCTATTGAATTGTTTCTCTTTTAAGGAGTTATTTTTTGCATTAGCCCAAATGTCCTCTGAGACTATTACAATTTTTTTACTTCCATATAATAAATTCATTAATGGCCATCCACGCTTCCATTTTACTGGTTAAGAAAAATTACTTCCTTAGCCCTCTCCATTTCCATGTCCAATACTACATTTAACTTTCTTTGGGGAGTCATTTTTCATAAAGACACCATGTTTCTATGAAAATGATCTCCTTCAAACTCAGAAGACATCCCTACAACGGTCAGTTCTGTGCCACAGAGGTGATTTGCAGTGGGCTCACTCCCTAGGGAACCCACTTACTCTTGTACCCATCCAGCTCAGAGAGTTCAGACGCAAACCTGTGCCTTGCAGAATTACAAACTTCTTCCTCTCTCAGATCTTTTAGGTTCTTTAAAATACACAAAATGCTCAGTCTGTAAATACCAGGGGTCTATTAAGGAAGCAAACAAGCGTTATCCGTTATAGCAGCAGCCACACCGGGAGAGATCACCAGCATTTATGACAAAACAGAAGCAATCCATTGCTCAAAATGTTTTTGGAATGCATCTCAGAACCCGTTTACAAGCCTCGTCAGAAAGCAGATGCCACGATTCCATAGTCACTTGTTTCTGACTCAAAGTCAAATCACTCCATGTGATCTCCTAACTCTCAGCCACGAGATATAGCTCCTTATACTTTTCAGTTCCTACAAAAGTCCAATCCACTAAAGTAGTGCCACCAAAAAATTATTGAGGTGGCCAAAATGTTTGGATTCTCCATAAGATGTTATGGAAATCTCACACAAACTTTTTGGCCAACCCAATATATCTGGATTCTCCTCCAGCGAGATGGTAAGACACTTTCCATACTTCTGTCATCTGTTTTGATCATAGCATTTATATTTTATCTTGGATTTTTGACCATTGATATTCATTATTAGATGACTAGTTAAGAGTCTAGCCATACATCAAGCTACTTGGCTGAATCTAGAATTTCCTCCTTCTTAGAATTACTATCATCATGATATGGCCAGCTAAGTTAACTGACCAAGTTATAACGTTGGACCACGGGTCACTATACTAGAATACTAGGCTTTAAAGGAGTTCTCCAAGACCAGAAGGACTTCTCCACAAGTCATTTCAAACCTCAGGAGCTTAGTTTTGGCCACTGTGCATGAATAGCAACTGAATTCCCTTTCCATACTTCTGTCATCTGTTTTGATCATATGTAGGTCAAACTCAAAACAGTGCTATACATATTGGCAAAGACTGTAACACTGGAAAATCATTATTGATTTGTTTGGGCGGGTGTGCAAGGTTAAGGGTAACCAGTCTATGTTTTGGACAACAGACTCCTGGAAACCACTTCATTTGGTTGTGTACTTGTTATTAAACAGGGTCTTAGCATTGCCCTCACGTGGAGGTATGTTTTCAAGAAAACTCTGTGCTTCACAAGAACATCTCTGGGTGACAGGATGAACTAGGTCTCCTGAAACTGCCCTAACAGAGCAACATCTATACACGTTCAAAGTTCATGTCTGCCATCAAAACCAATAATTATCCAAAGAAATAACTCAGTGGATGGGATTCGGCTATGATTGGTCTTTTCCCTTTTGCATAAAGAATGATTTTTTAAAAATTCATTTTTAATCCCAATTGCTCTGATAAATCTTATTCAAATATTGAAAACACCTGTATCATATAGGGATAATACCATTTCATTGGAACAAATACCTACACGAAAGGCAACATTATTTTTCATTCTTTTATCTAACTACATTCACAAGCAAATCCCGAAAACACACAAGCATTTTACAGGGCTTTCTGCATCAGAATGTCTGTGAGTTCAAGATGTGGTTGATGAATCAGGGGGCTATATTGGTCCTTTAAAAACAAAGAAACAAAAAATCAATTTACTTTTATATTGACTAACTTAATAAGCATCTGTTATGTAAGTACTGTATCAGCTACTATTATAGGGGACTTTGGAGAAGTGTATGGCATGGTGTCATTCACTAATGAGCATATAATGCCATTACAAAAGGCTGTTTCCTACACATTAACCACCAGTTAAGTGAATCTGAGAAATGTCCTAAACTCTGCTGAGCCTCAGTTTCCTCATTTGCAAGATGAAGGGGTCAGAACAGAGGATTCCTAAGGCCATTCCAGGTCTTTAGTTCCTTAGATCCTTTGCTATAATACCTATGACACCTGCTTTGAAAATAAGGCAAGACAATAAATGATCAAGTCCAGACGCATACAAATGATCAAGTACCACAGGAAGACAGAGAAGAGACAGAGATCAATTTTGGGGTGCAAAGGTTTTCTGGGAAAACAGAAACTTCAGCTTGGACTTGAAGGACGAGTAGAATTTGAAGAAGGTGGGGATCATTCTTTTTACTGAGAGTGCAGAGGGCTTTGCAGGATGAGTGGGACAGTTTGTGAGTAGGGGCCACGAGACTGTGGAGCTTGTGGATAATGGGATTATATGCTGTCAAGTGCTGGGTTTAAGCAGGGCAGGTACTGAGTCGATGACATGATGCTATTAACCTGTAAGTCAGAGCACACTGTCTCCCGGTCCAGGTGGCGCTAGTGGTAAAGAAACTGCCTGCAAATGCAGGAGACGCAAGAGACAGCGTTGGATCCCTGGGTCTGGAGGATCCCCTGGAGGAAGATATAGCAGCTCACTCCAGTATTCTTTGGAGAAGGAAATGGCAACCCACTCCAGTATTCCTGCCTGGAGAATCCCATGGACAGAAGAGCCTGGCAGGCTACAGCTCATGGGATCGCAAGAGTTGGACACAACTTGGTACTATCTTTCTTTCTTTCCAGTGTTCTTTCCTGGGAAATCCCAGGGACAGAGAGGCCTGGTGGGCTACGGTCCCTGGGGTTGCAAAGAGTCAGGGACAACTGAGCGACTAACACACACACACACACAGAGCACTATACTTCGATTATCCAGCAGCCCGCCTCGCTAGATAAAGGCTGAAGCCCCTGCAGTCCCCAGCTAGATAAAGGCTGAAGCCCCTGCAGTCCCCAGCTAGATAAAGGCTGAAGCTCCTGCCGTCCCCACACGACCTTGCATCGTCTGTTTTTCCCCAACACCGTGAACTCTCTCACCGTACCTCCTACTTCTCTCCTACACCAGCCTTCTCAGACCTTTCCTCAAATACCTAACATGCTTTGAGCTCTTCTACATGCCTTTCTTCTGCCTGGAAAGCTCTTTCCCTGGGTGTCTACATGTGAGGCTGTTCGTGTATTTGCCTAAAAGTCATTTTTCTCAGTGAAGCCTTCCCTAGCACATCTTTTTTTTTGAAAGATTTTTTTTTTTTTAATGTGGATCACTTTTAAAGTCTTTATTGAATTTGTGACAATATTGTTTCTGTTTTATGCTTTGGGTTTTTCACCGTGAGGCATGTGGGATCTTAGCTCTCCAACCAGGGACTGGACTGCCACCCCCTTCATTGGAAGGCAAAGTCTTAACCNCTTCCCTAGCACATCTTTTTTTTTGAAAGATTTTTTTTTTTTTAATGTGGATCACTTTTAAAGTCTTTATTGAATTTGTGACAATATTGTTTCTGTTTTATGCTTTGGGTTTTTCACCGTGAGGCATGTGGGATCTTAGCTCTCCAACCAGGGACTGGACTGCCACCCCCTTCATTGGAAGGCAAAGTCTTAACCATTGGACCATCAGAGCAGTCCCTCACATTTTAAACCAAGCCCACTCTTTCCATATACAGAAACATACACACACTCACTTTCACACACACACACACAGACACACATTCCCTGTTACCCTTCCCACTTTGTTCTTCCATAGCATCTATCATATTCTATCACATGCTATCGTTTATTCATTTTATAAATGTCTGTCTCCATATGCAACCCTCCCTGCTTGCCCTGAGTGGAATGTAAACTCCATGAGGGCAGGGATTTTTGTCTGCTTTACTCATGGCTGCATTTCCAGAGTCTAGAACAATGTCTGGCCCCAAATGGGACCTGCATGGATAAACGCACAAATACAAGGAAAAAGTGCGAGACCAATGAATCTCACAGGTCGAACTGCAAGGTGGGCGGGGGGGGGGGTA
>SJYX01005111.1:240630-296340 GCA_006410675.1 Oreotragus oreotragus
AGGGGGGGGGGGGGGGGGGGGGGGGGGGGGGGGGGTAGGTTTTATGAGGTTATTATCATTGTGGGAGGGTGAAGTTATGAAAGTGGGAACTAAAGAAGAGCCACGGGGGACGTCCTTGGTGGTGCAGTAGATAAGAATTCATCTGCCAACGCAAGGGACATGAGTTCGATCCCTGGTCTGGGAAGATTCCACATGCCATGGAGCAACTAGATCTGACAGCCACAACTCCTGAGCCCATATGCCACAACTCCTGAAGCCTGCAGGCCTAGAGCTTGTGCTCCACAAGAGACACCGCCGCAATGAGAAGCCCATGCAGAGCAACAAACAGGACCCAGTGCAGCCAAAACTAACTAAATAAAATAACTACTTCCTTTAAAAAAAAAAAAAAAAGAAGAAGAAGGGCCATGGGAAGAGTGAAAGGGCTGACTTTGAGGGATCCGATCTTAACCAAAAGGGACTGTTCATGAATTCAACATCCAGGCGTGGATTAAAGGAAAGATATTCACCATGGGAGTTTGGAGAATGTTCAAGGGCAAAAGAGGAACTGGAAATGCACTGAAAATAAAATGGTGCATAGTTGTACAAACAAATATCAGCTGGATTTAACTTCAGTTGTTTCTCAACATAATTGATGGCAATTTTCTTCCTGCTTACATTCTCTCTTAATTCTGAGAATGAATGAAAGGAAAGTAAAAGAGAAGGAAGGGAGAAATATATACAACATGCCATGTTTTCCTTTTAAGGCAAATTCAGCCTGAATGACAGGGCAAACCTCACCCTGCATTTCACAGTTTCTTCCTCATCAGCTCTCAGGAACACAAAATATAATGCAGGAAAGACAAAGCCGGTTCTTCTGGGGTTTTCCTTTTCTCTTTGTTGTGTTTTCTCCTCCCCTAAAATAGTAATCGATGCGGAACTTGTTCACTTTACTGCTAGCCACTGACATTCTAGAAGGAAAACAATAAACAACCAGTAACCCAGGGCGCACTAGGCAGGTGCCCGTCCCCACTTAAAGAGGCACCACCGCCTGCCACAGGCACACAGCCCCATTGCGGCACTCCTGCAGAGCGCGTCCCCGTGGCCGCGCATCCTCCGTGGGCCGGCCCAGCATCATCTCGGGCAGCTGAGGCCTGTGGAGTCTTCACGGCACGTGCAAGCCTCTACAGTGGACGCAGGACTCAGCAGTACAAGTATGGGTGAGAGGAAAGCCCACAGGTGCCGAGTCTGGGCTCTAATTTCCCTGTAAATGGCAAGGTTTTCAACTGGCAAGAGAGGGGAACCTCGAGGGACCCACTTAAACGACCCATCCATCGCCTCCGCCCCTTGTGAATGGCCCAACACTTCCCGCCCCCCCCCCACCTCAGTGCAGCCTCCGCTGGTGTGTTACTTGTGAGACCTGCACGCTGCAGTCAGGAAAGGGAGTGGTACTTGCCGCTGAGCAGAGGCTTGTTGAGGGTTTACAGTGGGGGCAGGTCCTCGATGTTGGAGATGCGCTGGTACATGGCCCTGGAGAGGTGGTCCCTGTGGTACAGGCTGCCCAGAATGATGCTGGAGAAGTAAATGGGCTCCACGAAGATGCTGAGCAGGGACCCCTGGATGCCCACCACATTCCACCTGGAGGCAGAGGAAGAGGCCCTCAGCGCGGGGTCCCTTTGGCCTAGGCCCTCCATAACGCCATGCTCACATGGGCATGCTGCTCATTCTGTACAAATATTAACCAATTTAAAAGGCAGTTAAATAATTGACTTGGGTTCCCTGGTGGCTCAGCTGGTTAAGAATTGCCTGAAATGAGGGTGACCTGGGTTAGATGCCTGGATTGGGAAGATCTGCTGGAGGAGGGAATGGCTATCCACTCCAGTATTCTGGCCTGGAGAATTCCATGGACTGCATAGTCCATGGGGTTGCAAAGAGTCAGACACAACTGAGTGACTTTCACTAAATAATTGACTTAGTTTAAAATTCTAAAGAGAAAAACCTACTTATTTTACGCTTGAACGATCTTTTACCTCCATGTTTCCCAAGATGACACATTTACCGAAGATTAGTTCTAAAAAGATATCGAGCCACGTTTCTTGTGAGAAAAATCAAAAGAAAAAATAAACCTTTATTTCATTATTTCTAATAAATAAAAAATGGTAGCTCCAGAGGGACGGAAACTGGCCTCTTCCTGCTCTCTGGTGGCGGCAGTGACCATCCTGACCCTGCATTTGATGTGGGTGAGGTCGCAGCACCAACCCGCCAGGGCTTTGTCTCAGTGCCAACTCCAACACCACATCACTGCTCTGAGCCCCACAGACAGCAGGAGAGCCGCCCTCCATGGCCTCAGGGGTCCATGTCCCAGCACCCAGGGGGCAAAGCTCACTGGCTCCAGTGGTCTTCTCCCTCACACCCCTTCCCCGAGCCAGCAGCATGGGCATCCTCTGCTCCCTGTGGAGCTCCAGCCCTCAGCCAAGGGTCCCCAGTGCACCCACCTTGGTCTGTGCAAAGTCCTCTCTGGGCACAGCCCCCTCAGCTGGCACTGGAGCCCACCAGGTGCCCCCTCTGCTGAACCCCTGCAGATCTTACCATCTGTCCCCTACCTTCTCCCAGCAACAGGCTCTAAGCGGGAGGGATTCGTCTGTTTAGCATACTGTAACANCAAGGGTCCCCAGTGCACCCACCTTGGTCTGTGCAAAGTCCTCTCTGGGCACAGCCCCCTCAGCTGGCACTGGAGCCCACCAGGTGCCCCCTCTGCTGAACCCCTGCAGATCTTACCATCTGTCCCCTACCTTCTCCCAGCAACAGGCTCTAAGCGGGAGGGATTCGTCTGTTTAGCATACTGTAACATTCCAACATTCGGACCTGGCCTCACAGCTCAGTGTGCGCTGATCGGACAAATCCTCGGCTCCCCACCGCCCCCCCACCCCCACCCTCACACCCCTTCCCCGAGCCAGCAGCATGGGCATCCTCTGCTCCCTGTGGAGCTCCAGCCCTCAGCTAAGGGTCCCCAGTGCACCCACCCTGGTCTGTGCAAAGTCCTTCTCTCTGGGCACAGCCCCCTCAGCTGGCACGGGAGCCCACCAGGTGCCCGCTCTGCTGAACCCCTGCAGATCTTACCATCTGTCCCCTACCTTCTCCCAGCAACAGGCTCTAAGCAGGAGGGATTTGTCTGTTTAGCATACTGTAACATTCCAACATTCAGGGACCTGGCCTCACAGCTCAGTGTGCGCTGATAGGACAAATCCTGGGCTCCTCCCCCCCGCCCCAAGAAGGAAATTAGAGCACAGGTTTTCTCCTATCTAGCAAGGAACAGTAGGGAAGGGTTCAGTGCGCAAAAAACCCACAGGGAGCCCTTTCTTATGTAAATCAGAGTCTTGTCAGGGGGTTTAGGCCCCATTAAGCTGAATTCAGCCTCCTGGGGCAAACTTGAAAACCCTGCTCTTGCAGAACTTACAAGTCATTACTTTTGAACACATGCTTCGCAGGCGAATCCTAATCTTACCCATGCGGGTGGGCGATGGCAACGGGGGCAATGCCCAGTGAAGCTCGGGGCACGTGCTTCCGGTTCATGGTTTACTGTCGGGACTGAATTCACCTCATCCCGCAGGTCTGTGCTCCTCCTACTTACCTGAGAAGCAGGTGGGAACAGTGGAGTCCCAGGAGGTTACAAGAAAATCCTAGGGCCAAAGTCCACCTCTGATGCCAGCCTCAAAGGCACTGAGCTCCTGCGTGCATGCTAAGTTGCTTCAGGCGTGTCTGACTCTTTGTGACTCTATAGACGATAGCCCGCCAGGCTCCTCTGTCCATGGGATTCTCCAGGCAAGTATACCAGAGTGGGTTGCCATGTCTTTCTCCAGGGGATCTTCCCAACTCAGGAATCGAACCCACATCTCTTACGCTTCCTGCATTGGCAGGCGGGTTCTTTACAACTAGTGACACCGGGGAAGCCCAAGCCTCAAGGCATGCCAGGCTCTCCACCCCCAGGAGCGGCGAGCCATCCAAGCAGAGGAGGATCAGCACCACTCTGACTGCGGACCTCTCCCCAGGCCCAGCCAGCAGCTTCCTGCATTGGCAGGCGGGTTCTTTACAACTAGTGACACCGGGGAAGCCCAAGCCTCAAGGCATGCCAGGCTCTCCACCCCCAGGAGCGGCGAGCCATCCAAGCAGAGGAGGATCAGCACCACTCTGACTGCGGACCTCTCCCCAGGCCCAGCCAGCATCAGCCAGAACGTCTCAAGGGGGCTTGTTAACCTGAACACAGAACAAACCCGACAGATGTCAAGGGCAGCCTCTCAAGCACCATTTATCTCTGAAGGGAAAGTTCTACCAAAACATGAAGGTCTGGGAACACTTTCAAACCCAGCAGCCTAGGATGGTGGCCTCTCTGCTCTTATTCTTCCTGGATCAGGGGCAACTGGCCCTCGCCACCCCCTCTAGGTGCTTGCCATGACTTCCCGGACCAGCCACATCCTAAGACAGGAGCACCCTGAGCGCCTGCAACACCCCTGCCTCCCCAGGTCTCCCATCTTGGCCCTGGGGGGCTAAGAACCAGCGCCCTCCCTGCCTCTGCACGCCCCCTCTCCCTGGTGGCTCCGGTGGGTCCACAGACAACCTCCTCTCAAGCCCTGGCGGGTCCACCTGCCCCCTCCAGCTGCCACCACCTGGCCTTCACCCACAGAGCTGTGGGATAGGAAGCAGGCTGGTGACTTCTCAATCTAGAGATGACACTGAAACAGACACATTCCCCTTTCGCTTTCAAGGGCTTCATGACTAGTTACTTTTAGACAAACTGACAGGAACACAAGCCACGACCCTTCCTGTGTGGTATCAGTCAAACATCACATCGGCCCCCGTTTATCAGGCATCTTGTATGTGTCTGGCCCCAGGATAGAGCCACTCCTATAGGTTCCAAATCTTTCAACGACCCTGCAACATGGGTATTTTTACTCTCATTTCATAGGTGAAGGAACTAAGGATCAGAATGATGGTAAGATCACAGAGCCAGTAAATAAAATCTTAAAACATTTTAGCCTAAGTTGGCTTTCGCTTCAGTGTGGTATAAATGAATGTAGCCTTGTCTGGCTCATTAAAGCGTTTTCCTTGTGTTCACGTCCTAGGTGGTGCTAGTGGTAAAGAACCCATCTGCCGATGCAAGAGAATGAAAGTTGCCAAGTTCCATCCCTGGGTTGGGAAGATCCCCTGGAGGAGGGCAGAGAAACCCACTCCAGTAGTCTTGCCTGGAGAATCCCAAGGACAGAGGAGCCTGGTGGGCTACAGTTCGTAGGGTCACAGAGAGTGGGACACGACTGAGCGACTCTGCACGCACACGTGCACTGAAACTTGGCTTCGGACATTTTGTGCCTAGAGGCTGAGCTCAACCATCCTCTGCTCTGTGCAGACCAGCTTCTCCGCCATCCCGTCTGCCCCATCTGCTGGGTCCTTTCCACATAACACGCAACGGTCTTCTCCATCTGTTGTCTCAGCTCTGGCCAGGTCCAGCTGCCAACAGCTGGACTAGCCATGATTAACACGTGGGGTCTGGAGTAGCACCCTTTATACACGGGGCCTGAGACTATCCTGTGGCACACAGGAGTCTAGGTGGGTGTGGACAGAGTCCCAGGGCCTGACTGAGCCTTGAGCTTGGTTTCCCTGGACCATCCTGCTACCTGCTTGGCTGGCCTGACACAGAGGCCACAGAGCTTCTGGCAGATGGTTCCCCATCCATTCAGTTTCCCTTAGGACTCAGCTTTGGGCTGAGGGCCCTAGTTCCTGCCAGTCTCTTGATGCTGACACTGGAGCCTCATCTTGAAGGGCTTTTCTGCCTTTCAACACGTCTGCACATAGCTGATACAGAGCAGGCCTGCCCTTAGCATTGGATGTCCCGCTCCATTTTGCTCCCTTTGAGACTCCCTCCCCCCTGCCCACATACACACCTCCCTTGGCTGTTACCACTGCCTTATTTTGACTTGACTTTGTCCCAGTCTCTGAGGGCTGATGAGGGACTCCGGCCCAGTCAGCATCCCTTGCCCTCCATTCCTTGTTCAGATTCAGGCTGCTTCTCACACAGGAGAACATATCAAAAGTCAAACACCTTGGGTTTATACTCTGCTCCCCTTCTAGATCCCAGAAACGTAGAAAGATGTTTAGAGGTGCTTTTAGTCTAGTTAAAGAAGTGAATCAGTAGTTCTCATCAAGAGTGCCCCCACTCCAGGGGGAGTCATTATCCTTTCAACAGATAGTTACTGAGCGTCTACCACGTAGTCAGCGCTGGTCCTGGGGTTTCCGTGCAGAGGAGTCAACTATGCAAGACACAGCAGAGGTTCCTCTTCTCAAGGACCTCGTATTCTATTGCAGGAAGACTGGTGATAAATGAATAAACAAATGAGAAAAATAGCCGTTGGTGGTAAGCCCCATGCAAGGAAGTAAAATAGAGTAATGCAATGGTGTGGTCAGAGTAGGCTCCTCTGTGGGTGATCTTGAGCTGAGATCTGAATGAACATGAAAATAATCCAGGCAAAGGCCCTGGGTTGGGAACACAAAGAATGCCAGTGTCGTCTTAAAAGCAACCTTTTATTTTAGCACACTGTATTATTAATAGTTTGCTGGGGCTGCTCTTACAAAATGCCACAGCCTGGTGGCTTAAACAACAGAAATGTACCTCTTCTCAATTCTAGAGGCTGAAGGCTCAAGATTAAGGTGCCATCAGTTGGGTTCTTCCAAAGCTCTCTCCTCTTGCAGGCAGGAGGCCGCTGTCTTACAGTGATCTTTCCATACAGCCATCCTTTTGGGCATGTGTATTGCCGGTGGTTCTTCCTTTTCTGAGAACAGTGGTCCCCAAACTTTTGGGCACCAGGAACTGGTTTTGTGGAAGATACTTTTTCCATGGACCAGGTCAGGGGTATGGTTTGGGGATGATTCAAAGACACTTGCTCCTTGGAAGAAAACTATGACAAACCGAGACAGCGTATTAAAAAACAGAGACATCATTTCGCCGACAAAGGTCCATCTAGTCAAAGCTTTGGTTTTTCTAGTAATCATGTACGGATGTGAGAGACAGACCATAAGGAAGGTTAAGTGCCAAAGAACTGTGGTGCTGTAGAAGACTCTTCAGAGTCCCTTGGAGAGCAAGGAGATCAACCCAGTCCATCCTAAAGGAAATCAACCCTGAATATTCATTGGAAAGACTGATGCTGAAGGTGAAGCTCCAGTACTTTGGTCACCTGATGCGAAGAACTGACTCATTGGAAAAGATCTTGATGCTGAGAAAGACTGAGGGCAGGAGGAGAAGGGGGCAGCAGAGGATGAGATGGTGGGATGGCATCACAGACTCAATGGACATGAGTTGGAGCAAACTCCTGTAGATAGTGAAGAATAGGGGAGTCTGGTGTGCTGTAGTCCCTGAGGTCACAAAGAGTCGGACACAACTTATTGACTGAACGACAACAGCAAGCAAATTATATTTGTTATGCCACTGCTGATCTGAGTGGAGGTAGAGCTCAGGTGGTAATACTAGTGATGAAGAACGGCTATAAACACAGAAGAAGCTTTGCCTTCTTGCCTCCATTCACCTCCTCCTGTGCAGCCCAGTTCCTAACAGGGCATGGACCAGCACCAGTCTATACCCCAGGGGTTGGGGATTCCTATCTTAGAAGGACACCAGTCATACAAGATTAAGAGCCCGCTCTAATGGCCTGCTTTTCATTCAATCCCTTCTTTAAAGACCTTTGGTCTCCAAATACGGTTCTATTCTGATGTGCTCAGGGTTTGGGGAGGGACACAATTCAGCTCATAAGAAAGAGTTTTAAATTTATAGGAAAGTTGCAAAGACAGTACAGAGAATTCCCATCTGCCTTGTCCTCTATTATTAACATCTTAGTATGGTACACGGTCAGAACTAATGAAGCCATACTAATTCATTAGCATTAACTAAACTTCATACTTTATACAGATTTCCTTAATTTTCATCTACTATCCCTTTTTGATTCCAGGATGCCATCCAGGATACCACATTCCATTCATCCGTGATGTCGCCTGAGGCTCCTCTTGGCTATAACTGTTTCTCAGACTTCTTTCGTTTTTTATGACTGGTTTGGAGAGGACTGATCCACTGTTTGGGGTTTGTGCGATGCTTTGCTCATGGCTACACTGGCATTATAGGTCTTCAGGAGGAAGTCCACAGAGGTGAGGTGCCATTTTCATCACATCTCATCTAGAGTGCGTGGTACCAACCTGATTCATCTCTGCTGACGTGAGTGGGCATCGTCTGGCTGAGGCAGTGTTTGCCAGAGTTCCTCACTGTAAAGTCACTCTTTCTTCCCTCTTTCTCCTCAGAGAGAGGTCACTATGTGACTCGGTGAACACAGCTACAGAGTGGGTGGTTATGTTCCACTTCCTTGTCAGTGGAGTGTTTCCATAAATGATTTGCAATTCCTCTGTGCAGGAGATCTTTCTCCCCATTTATTTATTTATTCAATCATTTATTTATATCAGTATGAACTCGTGAATGTTTATTTTATACTTTGGGTTATAATCCAATGCTATTTTATTTATTTTGTTGCTCAGATTGTTCCAGTGTTGGCCATTGGGAGCTCTTTTGGTTGGCTCCTGTGTCCCTCTGGCATACCCCCAGTATTGTGTTTGTTTTTTTTTTTTACACTTTCTTACTTCTTGACGTTACAAAAATTTCCAGGCTCATCTTCTATACTTTCTGCTCCAGCCCTAGAATCAGCCATTTCTCCTGGAAGCCCTGGTTCCTCTGACAGGAGACTGGTATTAGAAACCAAGATCTGAGCTCTAGATGCACTCATTGTTAACTAGGGTGTCATTTCTAGGCCCTCTCAGCTGATAGAGCAAAGGACTTTAAGTTAGTATAGTATGGTGTGTATATATATATATATATATATATATGTATTTTTTTTTAAGTCGTTCAGTCATGTCCAACTCTTTGCGACCCCATGGACTGTCCATGGAATTCTCCAGGCCAGAATACTGGAGTGGGTAGCCTTTCCCTTCTTCAGGGGATCTTCCCAACCCAGGGATCGAACCCAGGTCTCCAGCATTACAGGCAGATTCTTTACCAGCTGAGCCACAAGGGAAGCCCAAGGTATATATACACACATCTATAAATGTTTCTATTTGTATGCAAATGTATCTATGGTAAGCCCAACATGAATTCATACAAATGTCCACCTCTATTATCATATGGATCATTCTAGCCTTCTCTTACTTCACTATAACCCNGGGCACCAGGAACTGGTTTTGTGGAAGATACTTTTTCCATGGACCAGGTCAGGGGTATGGTTTGGGGATGATTCAAAGACACTTGCTCTTTGGAAGAAAACTATAACAAACCGAGACAGCGTATTAAAAAACAGAGACATCATTTCGCCGACAAAGGTCCATCTAGTCAAAGCTTTGGTTTTTCTAGTAATCATGTACGGATGTGAGAGACAGACCATAAGGAAGGCTAAGGGCCAAAGAACTGTGGTGCTGTAGAAGACTCTTCAGAGTCCCTTGGAGAGCAAGGAGATCAACCCAGTCCATCCTAAAGGAAATCAACCCTGAATATTCATTGGAAAGACTGATGCTGAAGGTGAAGCTCCAGTACTTTGGTCACCTGATGCGAAGAACTGACTCATTGGAAAAGATCTTGATGCTGAGAAAGACTGAGGGCAGGAGGAGAAGGGGGCAGCAGAGGATGAGATGGTGGGATGGCATCACAGACTCAATGGACATGAGTTGGAGCAAACTCCTGTAGATAGTGAAGAATAGGGGAGTCTGGTGTGCTGTAGTCCCTGAGGTCACAAAGAGTCGGACACAACTTATTGACTGAACGACAACAGCAAGCAAATTATATTTGTTATGCCACTGCTGATCTGAGTGGAGGTGGAGCTCAGGTGGTAATACTAGTGATGAAGAACGGCTATAAACACAGAAGAAGCTTTGCCTTCTTGCCTCCATTCACCTCCTCCTGTGCAGCCCAGTTCCTAACAGGGCATGGACCAGCACCAGTCTATACCCCAGGGGTTGGGGATTCCTATCTTAGAAGGACACCAGTCATACTAGATTAAGAGCCCGCTCTAATGGCCTGATTTTCATTCAATCCCTTCTTTAAAGACCTTTGGTCTCCAAATACGGTTCTATTCTGATGTGCTCAGGGTTTGGGGAGGGACACAATTCAGCTCATAAGAAAGAGTTTTAAATTTATAGGAAAGTTGCAAAGACAGTACAGAGAATTCCCATCTGCCTTGTCCTCTATTATTAACATCTTAGTATGGTACACGGTCAGAACTAATGAAGCCATACTAATTCATTAGCATTAACTAAACTTCATACTTTATACAGATTTCCTTGATTTTCATCTACTATCCCTTTTTGATTCCAGGATGCCATCCAGGATACCACATTCCATTCATCCGTGATGTCGCCTGAGGCTCCTCTTGGCTATAACTGTTTCTCAGACTTCTTTCGTTTTTTATGACTGGTTTGGAGAGGACTGATCCACTGTTTGGGGTTTGTGCGATGCTTTGCTCATGGCTACACTGGCATTATAGGTCTTCAGGAGGAAGTCCACAGAGGTGAGGTGCCATTTTCATCACATCTCATCTAGAGTGCGTGGTACCAACTGATTCATCTCTGCTGACGTGAGTGGGCATCGTCTGGCTGAGGCAGTGTTTGCCAGAGTTCCTCACTGTAAAGTCACTCTTTCTTCCCTCTTTCTCCTCAGAGAGAGGTCACTATGTGACTCGGTGAACACAGCTACAGAGTGGGTGGTTATGTTCCACTTCCTTGTCAGTGGAGTGTTTCCATAAATGATTTGCAATTCCTCTGTGCAGGAGATCTTTCTCCCCATTTATTTATTTATTCAATCATTTATTTATATCAGTATGAACTCGTGAATGTTTATTTTATACTTTGGGTTATAATCCAATGCTATTTTATTTATTTTGTTGCTCAGATTGTTCCAGTGTTGGCCATTGGGAGCTCTTTTGGTTGGCTCCTGTGTCCCTCTGGCATACCCCCAGTATTGTGTTTGTTTTTTTTTTTTACACTTTCTTACTTCTTGACGTTACAAAAATTTCCAGGCTCATCTTCTATACTTTCTGCTCCAGCCCTAGAATCAGCCATTTCTCCTGGAAGCCCTGGTTCCTCTGACAGGAGACTGGTATTAGAAACCAAGATCTGAGCTCTAGATGCACTCATTGTTAACTAGGGTGTCATTTCTAGGCCCTCTCAGCTGATAGAGCAAAGGACTTTAAGTTAGTATAGTATGGTGTGTATATATATATATATATATATATATGTATTTTTTTTTAAGTCGTTCAGTCATGTCCAACTCTTTGCGACCCCATGGACTGTCCATGGAATTCTCCAGGCCAGAATACTGGAGTGGGTAGCCTTTCCCTTCTTCAGGGGATCTTCCCAACCCAGGGATCGAACCCAGGTCTCCAGCATTACAGGCAGATTCTTTACCAGCTGAGCCACAAGGGAAGCCCAAGGTATATATACACACATCTATAAATGTTTCTATTTGTATGCAAATGTATCTATGGTAAGCCCAACATGAATTCATACAAATGTCCACCTCTATTATCATATGGATCATTCTAGCCTTCTCTTACTTCACTATAACCCTTCACTTCAACAGTGAGAACTCTGCCTCCCACAATCCACCATTCACTTACTTAACTGTTCAACAATAGTTGTTTCAGATCGTGAAACTATCAGAGTACAGTGCTTACATGCAGCTCCTTTAGCCTTGAGTATTGCATTCTTCACTCATTTATAAAGCTACTTGGTCAGCACCTTATCCTCCACTCCCTTCAGTGAAGTTATTTCATATATTTGCAACAGATTCTTTTGCCACAATCTGCATTCTATCCTTGGATCCTGTGACTCCCTAAATACATACATGTGTATATAATTTGTATACATTAAACTTCACTCTTTGTGTTGAAAAGTTCAATAGGTCGTCACAAATTCAGTGTCAAGTATCCATCATTCCAGCGTCAGAGAGAAAGAATAGCTCACCACCCTAAAAAATCCCCTGTGTCACACCTATTCAATCTCTCTTCCCCTAAAAACTTGGCAACCACTATTCTGTTTATAGTTTCGCTTTTTACAGGCTGTCATAGAATCGTATAGTATGTAACCTTTTCAAACCAGTTCGAACACCAGTGCTTTTATAGAGTGGGGCTGGTTGACAGTGTTCACTGCGGCAGAGTGGTGAGTAAGTACAGTAGAGTGACGGGTATTAGCAGGGCACAGGCTTGATCTAGAAGTTTCCAGCAATAGAGCTGAAGTTACTGATTGCTATTTTGGTTCTCTATGTCAAGTGACTCAAGAGTGAGAAGAAGGACTGTATCACTAGACTCCAGGAGAGGGAAATCTTGTCATGGAACAGAGATCTGGAGGAAAGAAAGATCAAGTCTCAAAGATCCTCAAATCATCAGCAACCTCACATGCTGGATAATAAGGAGAAGGACGAGCCCATACTTTGCAATGATTCAAGTCTTGCAGCACACAATAAAATGTCAGTGCTTTAAGATGTGTTTCATCTGTTTATTCACGCTAAAATGAATTGTGATCAACAGAGAAACATGCCTGTCTATCTTGGGAATCACTTAAACCAGCTGGCCATGTCATTCAGCTAAGAGGCCCCCAAAGAGGAATGACTATGTACAAGGACTAGGATTCCATGCTCTCTAGAAATGACCATGTGTTGGGAGGTGGGTCCTAAAAAGCCTCATTCGGGAGCACAGCACACATGCACATATTTGCCCTAGCCTGTGGGGAATCAGCATGACTTCCCCAAGAAGTGTTGAAAAAAAAACACCCCAAAAGGCAACAAATATCTATGCGGAGATCCTTACAACAATTTCTGTGAATCTCAGAATACAAGCTCTTGCAGGGTGGCTATAGAAACAGACTGGATCTCTCTGCTGTCTCGAAGGTGACACTTCATGCTCTGTCCAGTCTCAACTCTGTTGGTTTCTCAAGTTCCCTCTTGGACCCAGTAGCACCTATTACGTCGTTTCTTCCAGCTTGACTGAAAGCCGCGTCAGAATGAGCCAGAGGAGCAGACCAACGTGCGCGTTCTACCCTCCCTGGCTTTCATTTATTTGCCTAGCGACTGCTGAGTATAAACTGTGCTTTCTCTGATTTTGGTCACAGGCAGCATTATCACTTGTCATCAGAGTACTGTCACACGTGACAGTCATTTCTTTATTCTTCTCCTCCCAGCTGAACTCCAACCCCTCCTATCATTGTTCCCTTGGCTTGAGTATCAAAGTTCCTTAGTATATATCACGAACAGGCATATTTGCCAAGATCCAAGGATAAAGCATCTTGGAAAGAAGCCGAGAAAATGGTGCAGCCGCTGAATTCCTACCTCTTTTTGTAACTACGTTTCGTCATTATCACTGGATTAAACACACGCGCATGCACACACGCACAAAACTGATTAGTTCTGGTTGTTATTCATTATTCTCCACTTCTTGTTCCTAAAAAATCTGCATTACAAACAACCCTCCGGGATCTTTCTCCAATCAACCTATCTCCAGTTTTACAATTAATATTCCTAATACAACCACTATGCTATTCGACTCTTTTTATTTTTTTAAGCAACAAAACCAAGGCCAATGAATCACAAAGCTCCATGAAAAGGAGGCCAAAGAGGTTAACCAGAGAGTGAACTTGACACTAGCAAGCGAAAACCACCCCCTGTGTTTCCCTGTTCACTAAAGCTAGTGGTTTTGGTTAACACAGGAAACACAGTGAATACACAGTAAATTGTACACACAAAGCAGTCATCGGCAATTTGCCTGGTGGGGTCGAATAGCACAGGGCCGGTAGGTCTCCGGAGATGAGGAACAAACAGCCATGATGGATTAAGTGGCTGCTATTGGCTGTGTGCTTGCCCAGCATATTTCACCACGGACAGTAATCAATTACTAGGGACCAGTAATGATACCAATCAAACGCACTTAGCACTACTGCACTATCAACCCGAGGGCTGCCGACCCGCCAGTGCGAAAAGGCTGAGAAGTGATATGAGGTGACACCGTGGAGTCTTCGGGCGGCGTGGGGGGGCAGGGGGCATAGGCTTCTTTCCCGTCATGTTAAAAGATAAATGGATAAATTAGCCCCTTGTCTGTCCTACATTAAGGTTTCTTTTAAAACAAGCACTATTCTCCCTGTGTCTCTCTCTCTCTCCCAAGGGGATGACTGTTTATAAGCACGTGGGCATGATTTGAGGTATCCTGGTCAGCAGTTCCATATGAGCCAGCAACCTCGAAGAACATGACTGAAAGGGAGCTGAGGTCTTGCAGGAAAAACAGTCAGCCTGTTGCCTCTGGATCCCGAGTCACCACAGAGCTCTGTTGCTATGACGTCACTCCCTGTGTGTTCTGTGATAATGCCACGCATCACCTCTGTAGGCCCAGGAGGCTCTTTCTGTTCTTTCTGTTTTGTCCACGAGAAGCTGAAAAAGAAATCAGCCTCTCTGTGTTCCTCGTATGTCAAAATTATGAGTCAGTTCCTCTCCTCTCGGGCTTGGGAATCATTTTGCCGCCCTTCGCAATCATCTTCATTTGCAACATGGAAGTTCTCAGGCAGAAACGCAAAGGCGTAAGTTGATGGAGTCTTCTCCAGCCCTCACCGGGCTTCTGGCGCCTTCTCTTCTGTGGGCTCTTGGCTCATTGGCAGTCTTCTGTGAAATGGTGGGCTGTCCCACAATTACTACACTGATAGACCTTTTGGCTTGACAAAAATGGCAGCTAATTAAAAGGCCAGTGTGGAGGGTGGGGAGCAGGGAGCCTCCGAAGAGTTGTCCCACACTTAATTCTTAAGGTTTATTTTTGCTGTGTTTTAACAGTTTTTTTCCAGACAAGTATAAATTCCCTTTTCATGAGCTGGAGAGAATAGCAAAGTCTGAGTCCATTAAAGGCTTCCATTAAACTGTTGTTTACAAATCACTTCAGTTCTTTAGCTGTCCTGGCTTAAACCTACACAAAACAAGGACAGGAAGGGGCAAGAAAGAGCATTTGGGGATAGTGGAAATAGTACATATTGTGGGTAGTGTAAGTGGCTACATGACTGTATGCATTTGTCAAAGCTCAAACTGGACACTTAAAATTGGCAGATTGCTTGTATATAATTTTTATCTCAAGAAAATTGAGTTAAGAACTCCTGACTGGCAGGCAGTTCCCAACTAAGGAGCCAGATTCTTGGATGGGGAAGTGAGATAAACATGTCCTGTCTTACCCTCTATTAAACCGAGGGTGATCATTTTCAAATCCTGTGCATTCCTTGGAGAATCACCCAGCTCTGCTCTGTTCTCAGAGCAGTGGTGCTCACTGAACCTGCTCCTTCGCTGACTGCCTCTTGGATGCAGCTGCTGGGTACAGATTTACTAAGCTGCAAGTCGCCTCCATCGGCAGAACTGCCTCCTCCCTGGGATTTATGAACTCTGTCCATCCAAGAGCACAGCCCAGAGGAGGGCTCTGGAGGGGAAAGAAACAAGAATCTTGGCCAAGGACACAAATCTCCCAGGACCACCAAAAGTGCTGCCTTCCAACAAAAGAAAGCTGGGAATGGATTCATTAATGTCCTATTACCAAGATTGTTCCTAATAGTATATACCACCTTCCTATGCCACAAGGGCGTTGTCAGAATTAATGAAATAATGAGCCCTCTCGAGTACTTTCCCAGAGAGAATGCGAGGCAAATCGGAACCATCAGCTTCCCTTGAGCCGGCATTTAAGGACAAAATACTTTGCTGGCTTAACTGCTGTGACTTTAACTGCCTTTTCCCTGTTCTCCTTCCCTATTATGGTAATTCTGTTATGCAAACCTGCACAAAGATCCTGTTGAACTTGTCACTGAATGTACGTAACTTTTCAGCTGAACTTTCTACAGTTTGGATGTTATTATATGTCCATGAGTCACGGAGCCCACAGGACTCACTAAGAAACTGAGAGACTCTACCTACTTCCTATCCCACCAGTCTCACTAAGTGATTTCTGCCAAGCTTTCTCCTGCTATTATATAAAGGACACATAATCTGACTGGCTTTCCATCCAGATGCCATGGGCATGCACAGGTACTCATTTTCTCTGAAAATTAACAGTCCAAGGCCTTTAGGGAGCTAGATCACAGCAGACAACACATGAACATGTTAATGTTATAACTCTGAGTCTGGTATTTTAATAATTTTATCTTACTCCTGCACTCAGCATCACTACTTCCTGCCTACACACACACACACAGAGTATTTACTCCAAGGATAATTTAACTGCCCAAAGCAATCTATAAATTCAAAACAAACTCTATCAAAACTCCAATGACATCTCTTGCTGCTGCTGCTGCTGCTAAGTCACTTCAGTCGTGTCCGACTCTGTGCAACCCTAAAGACAGCAGCCCGTTGGGCTCCTCCATCCCTGGGATTCTCCAGGCAAGAACACTGGAGTGGGTTGCCATTTCCTTCTCCAATGCATGAAACTGAAAAGTGAAAGTGAAGTCGCTCAGCGTCTGACTCAGCGACCCCATGGACTGCAGCCTACCAGGCTCCTCCGTCCATGGGAGTTTCCAGGCAAGAGTACTGGAGTGGGATGCCACTGCCTTCTCCGAATGGCATCTCTTAGGGATATAGAATCCTAAAATTCCTAGGGAAGCACAACAGACCCTGAATAGCCATATCTATCTTGAGAAAGAAGAACAAAGCTGGAGGCATCTTACTTCCTCATTTCAAAATATCTTACAAAGCTACAATAATAAAAACAGCATGGTACTGCCATAAAGACAGACATACAGACCAATGGAATAAAGAGCCTAGAAATAAATTCATACATATACAGTCAACAACTGGTATTCAAGAAGGGTGCCAAGAATACCCAATGAGGGAAGAGATTGTCTATTCCAACAAATGGCATGGAGAAAATTGGATATCCATGTGAAAAGAATGAAATTGGACCTTTCTCTTATATGCAAAAAAAACAACTCAAAATGGATTAAAAGGTTAAATACTTGAAACTATAAACCTTCTAGAAGAAAACACAGGGGAAAATCTTCATGACATTAGTCTTGGTAGTGACTTCATGGATCTGACACTAAAAGAACAGATAAAATCAAACATAGACAAGTGGGATGACATGAAATTAAAAAGCTTCTGCACAGCATAAAAAACAAAAGAGTGAAAAGGCAACCTGCAGGATATGAGAGTATATCTGCAAACCACATATCAGATAAGGGGTTAATTTCTAAAATATATAGGGAACTCCTACAACTCGACAGAAAAAATACTAATAACTCAATTTAAAAATGAGCTAAACACATGAATAGATATTTCTCCTTAGAAAACCTGAACAGACACCTAAAAAAGACACTCAATATACTCATCTGAACAACACAAATTCAAACCACAGTGAGATATCACCTGACACCTGTGAGGATGCCTCTCATCAAAAAAACAAAAGACAAGTGTTGACAATGATATGGGGAAACTGGAACTTTTTCACACTGTTGGTGGGATTAAAAATTGTGCAGATGCTATGGAAAACAGTATGAAAGTTCCCCCAAATATAAAAATATGCACTTTCATATGATCAGCAATCCCACCTCTGGACATTTATCCAAAAGAACTGAAATTAGGATCTCAGAGATCTATTAGCATTTTCATGTTCATTGCAGTATATTCACAACAGCCAAGATGTGGAAGCAACCTAAAGGTCCATCAGTGGATAAATATATAAGGGACACGTGGTGTATAACACAATGGAGTATTATTTGGCCTCTAAAAAGGAGGACATTCTGCAACATGTGACATTATGAATAAGCCTGGAGAACCTTAAGCCAAGTGGAATAAGCTTAAGGAAAAGGAAAAATACTTCATAATTTCACTTATATGAGGTATCTAAAAGAGACAGGTTTTGAGAATAATGAGTGGAATGGTGGTTGTTAGGAACTGGGAGTGGGGAGGAATACGGGGAGCTGCTATTCAAAGAGGGTAAAGCTTCAGTTAAACAATTTGAATAAATGCTACAGATCTGCTATACAACAATGTGCTAATGGTTAATGATACTGCATGATACACTAAAAATTTGTTAAGAGGTAGATGTCATATTAAGCATTCTATTCATAGTAAAATAAAAACTGTTTTAAAGTTTTGATGGTGGTGACATTTGGGCATTGGAAAAGGGGCATAAGTAGAACTTCTGGGTTTCTGGCCATACTCTATTTCTGAATCTTGGTGTGGGTGACAATGTTGTGCTCATTACATGAAAATTCATTAAGTTATAAATTAAGATCATGTACTTTTCTGAATGTATACTTCAATGAAATGTTAAAAAAGAATAATTTAACTGTTTTAAAGTTTTGATGGTGGTGACATTTGGGCATTGGAAAAGGGGCATAAGTAGAACTTCTGGGTTTCTGGCCATACTCTATTTCTGAATCTTGGTGTGGGTGACAATGTTGTGCTCATTACATGAAAATTCATTAAGTTATAAATTAAGATCATGTACTTTTCTGAATGTATACTTCAATGAAATGTTAAAAAAGAATAATTTAAATATTTTAAATGCTAATAGTTTAGAGAAAATTGGCAGGTAAAAGAAAAGAAAATCAGGACTGTCAAAAAATAAACAGGATAGAATTAGAAGGTATTAATTATTTTGCTTTAACATGAAGTAATTAAATATTTTTTTCCATTTTGTCTCATACTTTTCATAGTCTGAAGTTCTATTAACTACACTTCTACAGTTATATGAGTAACTAACCCCACAGCCCAGAAATCTCAGTATTTACTTACCTGAACAGATCTAAAAATCACATATAATGAATCATAAAATCTGGTTATTTTTAATGATTATGACTCACATGTGCTAAAGGATAAATGTATAGTAAGAATGACATTCACTAGCTTTAAATGGTAATATTACTATCAATTACTGTATTGACAACATAAATCTTGTCCTTGAAAATAGTATTACTGGAAGTTTGGAACGAAAGAATTTATTTCTGGATTCTCAGTTCTGTTCCATATACCTATTATTACACCAATAACACATCTTCTTGAATATTCTGACTTTATAGTACATTTTTAAATATTGTATGGAGTAAAGTCCTCCAGCTTTGTTCGTCTTTTTCAAAAACATTTTAGCTATCATAGGTCCATTACATTTCCCTATAAATTTGAGAGTCAACTTGTCAATTTCTACAAAAAAAATCTAGCTGGGATTTTCATATAGGGATTGCACTGAATTTATGGATCAATTTGGGAGAACTGCCATCTTGACAATATTTAGTCTCCTAGTGTATGAACTGGAATGCTCTCCATTTATGAAGGTCTTTAATTTCTTTCACTCATATTTTATAGTTTTCAGTGCACAAGTCTTAAACTTCTATTAGCTGTATTTCTAAGATTTTTCATTTTTTATACTATTGGGAATAGTATCAATTTAATTTTAAAACTATTTGCTGCTTATAAGAGAAACTGAAAGTTTTTTATATATTAATGCTATACTCTGCAACCTCATTGAACTCTTTTATAAATTCTAAGTTTTTTTTGTGGATTCCATGGATTTTTGTAGATTTCCTACTTACAGGATCAAGTAATCTGCAAATAAATTCTCCATTTTTGATGCTTTTATTTTTGCCTTACTGCATTGCCTAGAACTTACACTGAATAACTGTTGAATAGAATATTCAATAATATTGATATTCAGTATTCAATACTGAATAGAAGTGGCAAGAGCAAACATCTCTGCCTTGTTTCTATGTTAGCGGGAAAGCATCTCATCTTTCACACTTCTGTAGGATGTTGTTAGCTGCAGGGTTTTTGTAGGTGCTTTTTATCAGGTGAGGAAGTTCTCTTTCATACCCAGTTTGTTGACAGTCCTTATCATGGCTGGGCCCTGGGTTTTGTCAAATGCGTTTTCTACGTGCTGCTGCTGTCTGGTCACCCAGTCCTGTCTGACTCTTTGTGACCCCATGGACTGCAGCACGCCAGGCTTCTTTGCCCTTCACTATCTCCTGGAATGGGCTCAAACTCATGTTCATTGAGTTGGTGATGCCATCCAACCATCTCATCCCCTGTTGCCCCCTTCTCCTCTTGCCCTCAATCTTTCCCAGCATCAGAGACTTTTCCAATGAGTTGGCTTTTTGCATCAAGTGGCCACAGTTTTTTGTCTACATTTATTGAGACGAAAATGCTTTTATTTTTCATTCTATTAATGTAGTATATTACATCAATTAATTTCAACTTTACTATAACTGGACACTTTTTATGAACTGCTTTTACTTTCTTCTTTCTTTGCATATCCCACAATATTTTGCTGAAAATGAACATCAGAGATGGATTTATTGTAGCAATTCCGGATTGTTATATTTTCCCCCTGAACGTTTTTTGTTTGTCTGTTTCTGTTTATTTCTTGTTTAATAATTTGCCTGGATTAATTCTGTGAAATCTACCACCTCTGTAGGGTGAAGTCAATGATGTCTCCTTTCTGTTTTCTTTTCTTTTTTAATTCTTGCTTTTATTTTTAATCTTGACTTCCTCCTTGTCACCCCTGTGTCTGCACAGCTTAATGACTGGACAATAATTTGACTGATGCTGTGATCAAACAGCCCAACCCAGTAAGACTTCCATTCTCTGCTGATGGATCTGTCTGTGGATAGAGGTGGAGTACCCTCAAAGGACTAGAGTACCCTTGAAGTCCAGGCCGTCTTCAAGAGGACCTCAGGTTTGGCTCTCCACCTGCCCGTCATGTCCGCTATGCATGTGCTCAGCCTTAGGACTGGCCAGGAGTGCAGAGTCAGCTTGGTTCTTGCTTGGCTGCTGCATATGCGGGCAGCCTCATCTAGAAACAGGCCTGTCCCAACCATGACTGCAACCTCAAGAGAGCAGAGTCACTGGCCCTCCCTAGTCGCCAGCCACCAAAGTCTTTATGCCCAGCACTGGTCATGAGTGTGGCCCACCGTTCCAAATCAAGTGAGCTCTCTTTGACTGGCAGGGTCCTGCCAGTCCTTATGGATGATGGTCTTCCCACCCTCAGAACCTCCACGACAGCTGGGGCAAGGAATGGGTGCAGAGCCCCAGGCAAGCATTCCACAAACGCCCACTATTCTTAATAGAAGTTCAGCAGTTGTTCTAGTGTAAACATTTCTCAGATTGCTTTATGCATTTATTCAATTTCTAGTGCACTGGAAATGAAATGATTGTTTTTGTTCATTCTGTCCAGTTTTGTGTTTGCTTTTTTAAAGACAGGGTTTGCTGACCTTCTTACTTGGCCATAGCCAGAAGTCCTGCCCCAGGATTTATTTTTGAATGCTGTGGATACGACGCACAAATACTCCATATTATTTATAACTCATCCATTGTGATTTTTACAATGTCAAATGTTACATAGTTCTTCGTAGGTCTGATAAAACATTTATCTTTTCAAGTGAATAAGGTCTAACTGGAAATTGTGGGATAAAAACACCCACCCTTGATAAATTAAAGATTGAAGTCAAACCATTTCAGGTTCCAATTCTGGATATATAGTAGAAACTCAGTAAATGACCCCAGGGTTCACAGATGTGGATTACCACATATATTTTGAGGAGAAATGTGCTTATTTCCCCTCTATTTTTACAATATTTCTGCCTACAGTGTTTCATCAAGCATTTATAACAAATGCCATATGAAGGATATAATTAAGGATTACTTTAAAAATACCTTCCCTAAAAACATCCAAGAATAGCTACATTTTACTTTTTCATATGATATTCCTGTTGAAAGTCATAGTGGGTTTTTCCATTTAATCTCAAGAAAGCATCTGATTGAGATGTGGTTAAAACAGCAATATCATTTGATTAATATATTGAAACTGTTGGGGTCATCTTCACTTACCTCAATAAAGACTGTTCATTACTTTCAGCGGTGCTTTACTGTTCTGTGTCTGAAATTATGAGACAGAGCCCAAAAAGCTGGAGGAAATTCAGAACCTCTAGTTCCTATCTCTGAAATAAGACAACACAGCGCTTCCTACAGCACGTGTCAACCTGGGAACACAGGGTGTTTTGCCAACATCAACTAAAACTCCCCACAGCTAGTGAAGTTCAAATCAATACCAGCCCCTTAAAGGAACATAAATGTATCTGCCTAAGATCATGTAACAAATCGGTACAACAGCCAGAAAAGTAGGCCTGCATGCTTGTCCTTTATCACCACAACCTGGTCTCCCTCTATTTACATCAAAACCAAACTAAAGGGCCAGCTACCCAGATCTTTATCCCAGCACCCCTTCTGCTTGAGAGCTTTCCTAAAAATGAAGGATGTGGCCATCAGTCCCTCAATGAACTGCAAGTATGATCTCAAAGGCATGCTCAAAGGCATGTTACTCGCTCAGTTGTGTCTGACTCTTTGCAGCCCCATGGACTGTAGCCCACCAGGCTCCTCTGTCCTTGGAATTTTCCAAGCAAGTACACTGGAGTGGGTAGCCATTCCCTTCTCCAGGGGATCTGCCTGATCCAGGGTTCAAACCCAGGTCTCCCACATTGCAGGCAGATTCTTTTATCATCTGAGCTACTAGGGAAGTATGATCACAAAACTGGATCTCAAATAAACTAACAAAGCACAGACGGATTTTGCTGTTTCAGTCCAGAATGGAATAGATGTCTGCAACATTTGCAACATCCTTCTCCAGTTTTCCTCATGAGCAGTTGCAGTTTTAGCCACCATCAGTTCTTACCATGTTAAAACACATTTTCAGAGCTTCTTCTCCATAATGAAACCGCTTCGAAGGTTCCAAATTGCTTTCTCATGGGGGATGTTACCCTATATATCCTGATAACTGTTCTAATACTCATTTAAGAAAGGTAGGGAGCAGGTATTATAATACCAGTGAAAGGAAAGCCAAGTGCTTAAAGAATGCCCCCAAGAGGTCTCAGAGCTCATAGACAGCAAAGTGACAAGCCAAAGTCACTGAAGCTGGTACAGAGTTGTGTCTAAAAGAGTAAGCTGACCCCTATCCTGAGTCCTCATAGGAAATGAGTCAAAATTACAGGCGAATACAAGAGCTAGATGAATACTCTCACCTGTTTGCACATCCATTCATATGAACACCTTTATCCATGCACCAAAGGTATTATTTTGTGTATTAATTAACCTAACAATCTTTCCCAGCTTAACCAGATGATTGTACAAAAACAGAATGAGCCTTTCCCCATATACTCAAACTTATTTGGATAATGGAATCTATATTTCCCTCATTGTTTACTCACAGCCTTGGCTTAGCAGATACTATCCATCTACACTGGGAGACATCTTCCTTTTCAAAATACCCCCAACAAAACCAGAGTCACACCTGGACTACCATGCCTTTTTCACAGCAACATAGAAAGATGAAAACCAAACCATTCATATGAACACTATTGCTTTTTCTCTACTTGAAAGCTGTTCTGTTGAACTTCTGATTACATTTAGAATAAATATAAAAATCTGAAAAGATATTCAAGTTGAGGTCTGAAGTGGGAAAACTTACACAGAAGTAGGAGCAGAAAACACAAATCATGATTTTTAATGTCACAATGGGAAAGAGTAAGATTAGTCAACTTTCTATCAAATTCATTTTCATGATACATTCATAAATATTCAGAAGACAATAATGACTTTAAATTCCATCAGACTAGAGGTTCTAAGTACTAGACTTAAAATCAGAATACCCAGGACTTACTGTTACTATCACTCATTACCTAGAGACTTCCCAGGTGGCTCCTGCCAAACAGGAGATGCGATTTCAATCCCTGGGTCGGGAAGATCCCCTGGAAAAGGAAATGGCAACCCGTTCCAGTATTCTTGCCTGGGAAATCCCAGGGTAAGAGGAGCCTGGCAGACTACAGTCCATAGGGTTGCAAAAGGTCGGAACGGCTTTGTAACTCAACAAGAACAAGCCACAGACCCGTAACACTGTGCCATTACATGGTTTGCCTGTAAGGAGCTTACATTCTGGAACAGACTCCGAACGTTCACACAACACAGAAAAAAAATTGCATGAACACAGTTACCCCCAATCCTTGATTTGTTTACTAGATACACCCAAACCACCTTGCCAGAAAAGGAACTTGTGTGCGTGAGAATTCTTTTCCAATTACACAGCCTCCCTTGTCCTTGTCCTTCACCAGCAGCATTGGTCCCTCGAGTGACAGCTGGCAGAGCCATGTGGAGATGTGCCCACAGAGGCAGCAGGAGAGCAGTGCACAGACAAGGCACTCAGCTCCAGCCTGGGACTAAAGATCTGGGCTCCAGGAGCCTGAGCTTTTAATAACACAGTTTGACTCGGTCGATGCTTCAGTTGACCAATTCTTTCTCAAAATCCCTCTCTGTAAGTGTACTGGGTTGGCCAAACAGTTCGTTTGGGTTTTTCTGTAATATGTTAGGGAAAAGCCCAAACGAATTTTTGGCCAACCCAGTATAAGAGGATTTAGAATTCTAGACCTGGAGGGACCTTTGCAGGGGAGTCCACAGGGAGTTAACCCACTTTCCTGAACTGCTGCCAGCCAGGACTTGATCTCCAGCCCCTGAGCCTGTCCTGCGTTCACCCTGCCGTGCTAGCCTGGGGACCATTTGGAAATGATACTAGCATTGCTTCTTGGGGCAGGCCTGGGTTACCTAAGAGGAAATTTCAGGAGGAGCTCTTGGACAGAATTCCAAATATACTGAGAGGGAAACACTGAGTGTAAGAAAAATACAAGACGCACCTTGGCTATAAAGAGAAAAGATGCTAACTGGTGTTGAGCAGTAGAGAATAGGTCAGGGGCAGTGCAGGGAAGAGAGGCAGAAACAAGAGCTCTGAGATGGCTGGAGTCAAGGGCCTGATGCCTATAAGGACAATATGGTTAATTTCAGACAGCTCAGGAAGGTAGTGAGAAACACAGGGTCTGATCTCACCGGCTTTGGCATAGAGGGTTACCACCAGGAAATGCTCTTTCTGTGTCTGGGGAGGATGACATTTTGCCAGTGACATCCTTCAAAGAGGACCAAAACATGAGCTTGTGCCCCTGAAAGTCTTGAAGGCACACCAGATTCAAGCCCTGGTGTGGTCACACTCGGGCTTGCGTCCTAGGAACCGACCTGCAGCATCCTCTAAGCTCAGTTTCTGTGTCTCTCACCATGAGGATCTGACTCTTTGAATTAAGTCTGTCCCAGGTATAAGATCTCTATACATGGAGTGCTTGAAGTTCCCACAAGGCAAGGTTTTTTTTGTCAGTTATAAACGGTTTTAAGAGCCTTGTCAACTCCATCTTTCTCCCATCCCTGTTCTCCTCAGCACAAGCAAGAACATCACTTAAAAAGCATTGTTAGCTACAGGTAACAGGCAGAAGGGAAGAGAGAGACTCTAAATGAGCTCTTTAGAGTCAAGCCCCACCAAGCCATTATTAATGCCTTACGCTAGCCAGAATGGGGAGGCATGTGTTTCCTTCAGAAGCCATTCTAAACATGTACCCGGTCATTTAAATTCACAAGGCATTTGTTGTCATATTTCGTTCCTTATTAACAATGGCCCAGAAGCCAGGGCATACGGACAGGTCTCTCCATACCCCCAGAATATTGGGTGAGGTGTGTTAGCAGCAATACCCTTTAGTTATTATTCCTATGCTACTTAAGGACAAGCCCCACCCTCTCATTCAGCTCCCTCCCTCCTCCTCCCGCCCCCTGTATTTTTCACTAGAAACTATTACATCAAGAACACGTAACTTCCAACTCCACACAGGCACACTGTCCATTTTAAAGGCATCATATCTTATGTCTTCACTTCTTGGAAGCTCATTAGAAGCTGCTGGATCTTTAGAGCATCTACTTCACTAATATCTTCTCACTTGAGGCATAAAAGCAGCAAAGAGAGGACAGGGCGGGTGGGAGGGTGGTGAGCAGTGGGAAAAGAAAGAAAGGAAATGGGATGAACAGAGGCTGAGGGAGGCTGGCTACGGAGTGGAGTGTGTGACACCGCAGACAAAGAAACCAGGCGCCGGAAGGGAGACAATGACGGCTCAGAGCAAACACAGAGTGGGCTGGGGCTGCCAGGGAAGGGGCTCCCAGATCCGAAATCCAAGCTAGCTTGCTGCCAGCTGACCGGCTCCTAGCAGCTGCTCCACTGCAGAGAGCCTCATACAGTCATTTCCTGGCTGAAACGATTTCCACTGTTTTAATTACATCTGCTTTTTTTTTTTTAAGATAAGAAATAACACCTCTTCAGCCCCACATTCCCCAGACACAGCTGTATTTTCAACAATCCAAAGAACAAACAACAATTTGGGTTTCTGGAAGGGTTGAGAATTGCTCGCGAAATAAATAATTAAGGAGGGGAAAAAAAGAAGTTCAACAAAGTAGTTCAAATCTGTGCTGGTTTGAAAAACACAGCTAGAAAAATTGGGGTCCTAAGTGGAATGGGGTTTGGGAGACTGGGGCTGTTAATGCCAGGAGATGAACCTGATGCTATCGGCGCCCTTTGTCCTGTTCAGCTGTAGACAATGCAGAGGAGTCGAGTTTTTCAACTCTCCTCTTTTCCCAGAAAGATCTAGAACAGGTTAATCCACTCCAGAGCCCTAGTCATCCTTGACAGAAAAAGAATTGGGGATTTCACAAGTAATATGTAAAATCTTCCTTAACCTAGAAAACATTAGGGAAAAAAAAAAATCAATGCAGAACTGAGATCTAAAACTAAAACCTGGAGAAGAGGAAATTCAATAACTGCAGCTCCTATAGTCTGGGATGTTGGAAAGATGATCACTGCACAGCTCGATCTTTTAACAACCACTATCTGTTTACAAACAAAGCACTTACTAAATAATACCCCAGGCAGTACATGATGACAGGAATAGGGTTTGCTCTTTTAAATAACAACAGATTGGGAAAAAATATTTCAATACCATCAAACAACAAATTAAAAGGAAACATCTCTTCTAACTGGATGAATGCAGATCTAGCTGGGAAAATTGACTTCCACCCACCCTCCACTCTCCTGAAAGGAGATTAGAAGGAGAAAACAGAAAAACATACGTCTTGGAGATGAATTTTGGTAATGAGCGCTATAAACATTCATAGGAAGACAGGTTCATATTTCACAGGTCTTGGAAAAAAATGTTTTAATATGCACATGTGAGTCAAACACTTCTGTAAAATGCATTTAATGTTTAATTGTTTTTGTACACTGCCAGAGGGAGTTAGTCTTGTCACTCACCTGATGAAGCCTGATCTCTCTAAAATCATCTCACCCTACGGTGCTAAAGATGTTACTGCTGTGACATAATTCAACCTCAAGATATCTTGTGGGAAACACAGGTCAGTCTTAAAGCACCAGGTGGGCAAACAGTCCTTATTTAATCGCCTGACCTTGAATTTCAGGGGTTGTATACTCATCTGTTGCTTAGAGGCTGCCACTTGAGATCAGGTGCTAGGTACAGGTTTTCCAAATTTAAGTGGGCTTTATAAAATAAGCTGACTCTTCTTTGTCAGAACAAATGAGGCATCAAAAAAAAATAAAAGATTCTCCTCTCCCATCCTTAATTCTAATAAGGGAGAGAGGGAGAAAGAGAATGGAAGGAGAGAGAGACCTTTAGCCCTCCCCTCCTCCACTGGTTTTAGAGTGAACGAGTTAGGAAACATTTCAAAACCCCTGATCAAAATGGAGAAAAAGGTGGCTGGCATGTTTTCTCATTCAGCCGAAGTCGTTCTGTTGACCTCTCACGAGCGAACAATTTCTGGGCCAACTTTGCATCCAACCACAGTTGGCGATGGGTTGAAATTGATATTCTACATTTTTCTATCAAATTAAAACAATAAAACAGGTAGTTGCACTAATAGCAAATATTGAATATATCTTACCCTATGTCAGACACTGTTCTAAGTACTTGCATGTATTATTAACTCGGCTCAGTCAGTAAAGAATCTGCCTGCAGTGCAGGAGACCCGGGTTTGATCCCTGGGTTGGGAAGATCCCCTGGAGAAGGAAATGGCAACCCACTCCAATATTCTTGCCTGGAAAACCTCATGGACAGAGGAGCCTGGTGGGCTGCAGTCCATAGGGTCGCAAAGAGTCGGGCACAACTGAGCAACTAATGCGCTAACACTGAAGCCTCCCAACAACCCCCCAAGGTAGGTACTGTATACACATGAACATAACCTTGGTTACACATGAGAAATAAAAAGCTTCACGATGGTGGTGGTATAATGAGATAGAGGTGGGTAATCATTTTCAAAAGCAATCTCTGAATTCCACGTATCCTATAACATAGGGTGTTGCCCTGTATACTGCTGGGGCCAAATGTCACACAAAGAAAACACAAAGGAATCTTTCAGGTACATTTAGTTTAAATAGCCTAGCTCAGAAGCTTCCACTGAAGAGAAAACTCATCTCTACTGGAAAAGTAAGATTTTAAAAAGATTAGGAAAAAAAGATATGTAATGAAGGGTGAAAAGACTTCACAGAAGCTACAGATCTGCCATCAACTTGAGGAAAATTGTCTACACTCACTTAAAGGGCCAAAGAAAATCTCCAAAGAAAACTGGGTGGGTCTTCTTAGAAATCATAATCAGCTTCCACTTCCTCGGATGCATCCTAATGCCAATTCCTAGTAGCTAAAATAATAATAAAGATACAGAAAAGGAAGCAAAAGGAGGATAGGAAATGTTTATGAATTCTATTACATTTGGGGGCAGGGCAAGGAAGCCTGGGCGATCTAGAAAGAAAGAAGAAAAATAAATAACAATTGAAAAGGTGTTCCTGTATCAATTACTATTGCCTTCTCAACCATTTTCAATCCTTTTAAAATCTCTGGAACAAAAGATTATGTATAGGTTTTATTCCAAAGTCACTGGCCCAGAAAAGCCTTGGAAGACCAGGCTGATCACTCTCTTCCATCAACAGCTAACTGAAAAAGTTACTACTCTTACCAGACTCCAATTCTTGACCCTCTGCCTTTCCCATCCCACCCTAGAGAAGCCATTGGCTTCCATCCACCAACCAACACTGCACAGTCATTCGTCTCGCCCTACTACCAAAGAGAATTTTTCATCAGTAAGAAATGGCATTGTTGGGTGTTGTTAAGTCAATTTGGACTGCTGAGAAAAGAGATTCCAATGTCTAGGATTAATATTTGTGATATTTACTCTAGAGTTAGAATATTTTTTTTAATGTTTTCACATGGTGTTTACAGGTTCCTGACCTTTTAAAATCCTATCACATGGTGAGGACTAAACATTTTCTGACCAAATATTTTCTCAAATAAAGGAGGTTTATTAGAAATAGTTTACCACCTATTATTCCCTTATGGCCATGGAGCCTAAAGGAACTCCAAAGAGAAACTTTGGGCAGACAAGAGATGACAAGGCAAATGACAAATCTTATTCTTTTTTTCTCACAAGTTAAAAGCCTGCCTTTATATTGATTTTCAGATACTGAATATACGTAGTTCGTCTTCCAGATAATCTCAATGTGTCTTACTCTAATAAGCAAATAAAATTTATGAGAATGGAAAAAAGAGATGGATCCATATCTGTAAACAACCTTTACACACACACACACACATTCATTAACCTGATTCACAACTGATCCGGCTATAGAACACATTTTCCCTTCAGCCCCAAACTGTGCCCTCTCTTCACAGGGATATAGACCCACTGTATGCGTCCCCATGCCACAAGCTCTTTACCAGCGGATTTGACAGAAAGGGGACACAGAAACTGCTCATAAATTATAATTTGTATATTTATTTGGCTTAAGCTGGAGTTCTCTGAATATCTAAAACATTCAGTTTTCCTTAAAACTGTAACGCCTTCCAAACCTTGACTTGATGGTAGTTACCCCTGTGAATTTGAGTTCTTAGTATAACATCAGGACCGATACCCAAAACAGAGTCTGTGTAATACCACCGTACATCTGCAGGCATCTACCTGCCCAAGTCCAACAACAGCTAATACTGGGCTAGAACAGGAGCCCGTGCCTGTTGTCAACATGTGATGAGCTTCTCAGTCCCTAGAATTTGAGTTTACCAACTGGGAATTGCCAGAAGGCACAGAGTGGGGTCAAAGTCAGGAGTCAACAAGCCCACAGTTGCCAGCCTTCATCCTGCTGCTTGAGCTGTCTCACTTTTTCAGAGTAAGATTCCCGCAGCCGTCTCATCACAAATGTTGCCAATCCTGACCCAGTTCCCTAGTCCATGCCACAGTTCAGCTTAGACAACGTGAGTGTGTGTGTGAGTCGTCCAACTCTTTGTGATCCCATAGACTGTAACCCGCCAGACTCCTCTTTCCACGGAATTCTCCAGGCAAGAATACTGGAGTGGGTTGACATTCTCTTCTCCAGAGCATCTTCCCCAGCCCCCAACCAGGGATTGAACCTGGTTCTCCTGCATTGCAGGAGAATTCTTTACCGTCTGAGCCACCAGTGAAGCCAAAATAGAATGTGTTCCCCCAGCAGATTCCTAGGTCTCTTATTCTGGTTAGCAAGACATCGTTTCCTATCAGGTGTCCTGTCCTCAACCAACTATGCTGATCAATGTTTAACAGTCTTTACATGATGAATTCTCTTACTCAGCAGTAACGTGTTATGTGTGCTCTGCGTGTATGTGCATGCTCAGTCACTCAGCCGCGTCTGACTCTTTGGGACCCCATGGACTGTAGCCCACCAGGCTCCTTGCATGGGATTTCCCAGGCAAGATTACTGCAGTAGATTGCCATTTCCCCCTCCAACATGTACAATAATAATATATCTGAAATATCACTTCATTAAGAAGTTCTTAAATCAAAGAAACTAATCTCAGTAATCCAGGCACAAGAGTTGGTTGTTTATTTCACTCAACAAACATGTCCTGAGTAACAAAGGAAGGTCTAAAATCAAGGAATTTTGTCATTTGAAGCTAAACTCATTTGAGACAGAATGTACGTCTCTTTGTTACCCCATGGGCTATACAGTCCTTGGAATTCTGCAGGCCAGAATACTAGAGTGGATAGCCTTTCCCTTCTTCAGGAGGTCTTCCTAACCCAGGGACTGAGCCCAGGTCTCCCGCGTTGCAGGCAGATTCTTTACCAGCTGAGCCATGAGGGAAGCTTTATTAGCATAATACTATTATTTAAACGTCCTAAGGTTGGGCTTACCATTTGTTGAGCGGATGACTGGATGCTATAGAAAATGAATGAACTTCTGGCTATTCAGAGAAACTGATTTCAACTAAGATGGTGTGGAAACAGGCACTGCTTTCATCAGCTTCCTCCACACTCTAAAAATGTTTCCCAGTGAAAAAGGTAGCTTTACCCTTCCATGCATGAAAATGGCACAGAATATACTAACTAAAGTGAAGGAGCATCAGAAAAACTTCATCCTTTATTCTCCACCATGCCCCACTTAAAAAAAAAAAAAAAAGCATTCATGTTAGCTACAAATACTAGGGCCCTGTTTAGAAGTTAGTTCTAGACGTTTCTTAAAAAGGCTCGTTTCACTTGATTCCAAACTGCATATATGGCATTCAGCATCAGGAACAAATTTAAATCAGATGTTTTGACTGGGGTGATTGGAAATTTGTACCACTGATAAGTACACCTATATATATACATACACACACATCTATGTTTGTGCCATATGGCAGAAGTGTTTTCTAAATGTTAGCATTCATTCAAACTGAATATGTAAATATATACTTATTTGCCAGTAAAGTCATATTTGCTCTTTAATTCATTCTCTTTTTAGGGGGAAGAAAAGTCTGCACCATTCAAAAATTAGAATTAGGAATTCTTCATTCAAAGAAATGCTATTTGTTTTCAAGCCGATAACTAGCTAGAACTAAATCAATAAAGCATAACTATTGCCAAGGGTAGTAAATCCTTAAGGTAGCTCCGTGAATGCATTTTGTTGAGTATATTCACACATCCACAGCAGTTTCATAAGATCCACTCATGTTAGAAAAAAATCCTTTAGGATCAATCAAAAGAAAGTAAATGTCAAAATATTCTGAACAGGGCCTATGTGTGTGCTAAGTCGCTTCAGTTCTCTCTGCGACTCTATGGAGCATAACCTACTAGGCGCCTCTGTCCATGGGATTCTCAGGCAAGAATACTGGCGTGGACTGCCATTTCCTTCTCCAGAGGATCTTCCCGTCTCAGGGACAGAACCCTCATCTCTTACATCTCCTGCACTGGCAGGCAGTTTCTTTTCTTTTTTTTTTTTTTGGTATTTATTTATTTTTTTACACGAACTCCCAAACATGAATCCCCCTCCCACCTCCCACCCCACATCATCCCTCAGTTTCTTTACCACTGCTGCTGCTAAGCTGCTTCAGAACCACACAATAAAAAACATGAAGCTATTTCTAATTCGAAATAAGGAAAACGAATGAAGTAATGATCCAATTAAACAACAACAATAGATGAGGCATATAGGCCCTAAATATGATACTTCGATGATTTTGAGAAGTAGAGAAAGGCCATTCATTTAGTTACACTCCGAAAAGGTTTTTTTTCCCTTTTTGGGTCATGTACACTAAGACTCCTAATGATTTTTCTTAGTGCTTAATGTTTGGCTATATACTTCTAACTTCTCTGTCCATCTGTAGCTTGGCAAGTTTCTATATGTGGAGAAGAGATGCTTTTATTAGCTCTTAATCATTTTCCCAAAGTGCTATAAACAATTTATTTTCTTATTCAACCCATCTTAAACATTCTACCTCTGAAAAATAAGGGAAGTGAAGTCGCTCCGTCGTGACTCTTTGCGACCCCATGGACTGTAGCTTATAAGGCTTCTCTGTCCATGGAATTTTCCAGGCAACAGTACTGGAGTGGGTTGCCATTTCCTTCTCCAGGGGATCTTCCCCACCCAGGAATCGAACCTGGGTCTCCTGCATTGCAGGCAGACGCTTTCACCTCTGAGCCACCAGGGAAGCCAAAAGGGAAAATTAGGGGAAAGGGAGGAAAACCTTTTTCATGGAGAATCACAAGGAAAGTTTCTACTTGTCTGAATTATAAAAATTTCTGAATTAGTAAGTCTAAATTAATTTTTACATATATTAGAGAAGTAACGTAAACCTCAAAAAAGGTCTATAGAGGTTTCACTTACTTATTATGTAATACCTCTTCCATCAGACACATTTTCTCGTGAGAAAGGAACCTTAAAATGGAAAGTTTTGAGAAATAGAATTTTTGCAAGTTTGGCAACCAAAAAACTTTTACTTTGGAACTAATTCAATGAGGAAAAAGAGATAAAAGGGGTGCTGTTTAGATTCAAGACGAGTTTTGCTTCTGAAATCTAAGCTTCAGCTCCTCTAATGTATGACAGTCTATCAGCTTGTATTTGTCAGAGGACATAAATTGTGAGTGTTACAGGCTGTGGTGACAGACATACCTGGAAGGTCGATATGACTTAAGGTCTCCACTGTCCCTGCTCACTCCCTCCCCCAGCCTCCTCTCTATCATTAGCCATCCAGCCCATCCGCTCTTTTTTCATCCTGCCCCAGCCCTCAGTTTCCTTCTAGATGCTGTCCTGCCGTCCAAAGGCAGCATTTATGACCTCAGACCTACATTTCTGAAAATGACTTAAGGTCTCCACTGTCCCTGCTCACTCCCTCCCCCAGCCTCCTCTCTATCATTAGCCATCCAGCCCATCCGCTCTTTTTTCATCCTGCCCCAGCCCTCAGTTTCCTTCTAGATGCTGTCCTGCCGTCCAAAGGCAGCATTTATGACCTCAGACCTACATTTCTGAAATTACCACCAAGGGAGCTTTCCACCTTCAGTCACCGACACCCTTCCCCACCAAAAAAAAAAATGTTCCATATTCCATGTGGGCATTTGTTTAGCAGTCTTCCAAGAGACCTCTTGGATTAACAAATACAATCCCTACCTTTTAAGCCAGTGAGTCAAGTTTCCTCAGAATCTGGTTCTAGTCTACCTTTCCAGCTCTGGGTTCTATTTCCATCCTTCATCTTCTTTCTCCAATGATGTGGACACCTAATGAGATCCCATAGGGGGCACTGAAACATTACTAATAAATCAGAAATACAGAGCCAGTTAACTCAGGTTTCTACCCTCAAATTGCTTACTCACTGCTGCTGCTGCTGCTGCTAGGTCGCTTCAGTCATGTCCGACTCTGTGCGATCCCATAGATGGCAGCCCACCAGGCTCTGCCGTCCCCGGGATTCTCCAGACAAGAACACTGGAGTGGGTTGCCATTTCCTTCTCCAATGCATGAAAGTGAAAAGTGCAAGTGAAGTCACTGAGTCATGTCCAACTCTCAGCAACCCCATGGACTGCAGCCCAACAGGCTCCTCCACCCATGGGATTTTCCAGGCAAGAGTCCTTACTCACTAGCGAAATGTAAACCAGACCAACTAACACCCAAGAAAACAATGTCCCGTGCAAAGAAACCACGTGACTGTATCCTCCAAGATTACCTTTGTCTGTGGTGAGGACAACCAACTGTATCCAGTTGTGAGTGATTAAAGAAGACTGTAAAATGCAATGCAAGTCCAAATAAGTTACAATATCATGTTGCATTCAGAGCATGTAATAGACATCTTCTTTTGAACATAAACAGGGAGAAAGGTATGCATGTATGCTAGGTCACTTCAGTTGTGTCTGACTTTTGGTGACCCTATGGACTGTAGCCCACCAAGCTCCTCTGTCCTTGGAGTCCTCCAGGCAAGAATACTGGAGTGGCTTGCCATGCCTTCCCCCAGGGGATCTTCCCCAGCCGGGGAACAAACTCATGTCTCCTGCCTTGCAGTGGAGTCTTTACTGCTGAACCACAGGAGAAGACCTGGAGAAAAGTATACTAATCTTATTAACAGAAAATCATTTCCCCCTTACTATCCCACTAGGAAATGTTCAACAATATTCAGGAGCCAGATGCTTAGCTTGCCAGGGACACCCGCATAGTTCAGTTTATCTTCCCCCTTTCACCTGGGCCTCCTCCAACAGCACAGACACACCTTTCCATTCTTCCTCTTTCCTGGGCTCAGGTCATCTCTTTATCTGGAGTACCTCCCTTACATTTTCTCTCAGCCACCTGCAATTCCAACTGTCCTTTAAGATGCTACCTTTTCTGTGGCATCTTCCTTAATCTCACTGACAGTGACAGTGAGACTCGCTCAGTCATTCCCGACTCTTTGAGGCCCCATGGACTGTAGCCCAGCAGGCTCCTCTGTCCATGGAATTCTCCAGGCCAGAATACAGGAGTGGGTAGCTATTCGCTTTTCCAGGGGATCTTCCTAATCCAGGGATCAAACCCAGGTCTCCTGTACTGCAGGCGGATTCTCTACCATCTGAGCCACCAAGGAAGCCTGAGAAAACTGGAGTGGGTAGCCTATCCCTTCTGCAGGGGATCTTCCCAACCCAGGAATCGAACTGGGCTCTCCTACATTGCAGGCAGATTCTTTACCACCTGAGTTACCAGGCAAGCCCCTTTAATCTAGCCATAAGCAATCCTTCTGTTGTCTGAAATTCTATATTATCTCTGACACAATGCTGTATTGTCTTCTGTGCCAATTTTCTTGAGAAGAAATTTATACCAACTTCATGCTAAGTCCTGTTCCAAAAGTCTTATATGCATTTTTTCTATTTATTTTTCAAAATAGCCTTGAATGGTATCTTTATTCTATTTTACACATGAGTAAACTGAGGTTTTGTTGAACTTAGATAACTTTCTCACAGTCATATACCCAGGAATGGGCATGGTTTAAACTTAGATTACCTAATTCTGGAGGCTGAGCTCTTAGGACAGAACTTCTGTCTCACCTCCCCAGTTTAAGTTACTTGAGGACCAGCAGTATATTTTTGGTATCTCTGTACATATCCACAGTCCCCCAAAGAGACCCTTCCTGACCATCAGGCGTCGTCAATAAATGTATGTCAGCAATAATGTTGGGGCACCTTGCCTCTTCTGAGAGGAATGATGTGTGTGCCCCACTACATCTTCAATTTTCCAGCAAATGAGGAGGCTTCCTTTGGTTGTACGCTGCTNATATTTTTGGTATCTCTGTACATATCCACAGTCCCCCAAAGAGACCCTTCCTGACCATCAGGCGTCGTCAATAAATGTATGTCAGCAATAATGTTGGGGCACCTTGCCTCTTCTGAGAGGAATGATGTGTGTGCCCCACTACATCTTCAATTTTCCAGCAAATGAGGAGGCTTCCTTTGGTTGTACGCTGCTGCTGCTGCTAAGTCACTTTGGTCGTGTCCGACTCTGTGTGACCCCCACAGACGGCAGGCAGCCCACTGGGCCCCGCCATCCCTGGGATTCTCCAGGCAAGAACACTGGAGTGGGTTGCCATTTCCTTCTCCCCTTTGGTTGCATAGGCAGAGCCAATCTCTACAGGACCAGCACTGCAGAAGCTACACAACTTGGAACCACCTTTCCATCATCTTCTGCTAAACCAGTCCTTTAGTCACAGGTTTTTAATCTTTCCAGGTCAACCTCCTTCTCAGTTCTTTTCAAGAACTCACCTTTCAACACTGTTCTGACTTCCCAACAGTAGAACAGTTGAACAGCCATATCCTCATCTGTTAAGCTGCTTGACATAAGTATCCAAACAACCAACCAACCAGAGAGTGGAGTCCTCAAAATGACCAGACTTTGGATGGATGTCCAAAAGTCGAATGCAGATATAACTTAATTTGAAATGAGATGACTCATCAAAGCAGGAGGGAGTACAAAGATTTAATTTTATGTTTATCATTTTCACCCAAATTGGGAACAGCCTAAATGTCCAACATAGAGAAACAGCTTAAATAAACAATGGTGTATCACAGCCATTAGAAATTATTCAGTCATTCAACAAATACAAATGAGTGCCTCACTGTATGAGATAAACAGGAAAGAAATGACAATATCCCTCGTGGTGCTTAGAGTCTAGATGACAATATAGAAGAATATGAAAGGGAAAAATTTTTATGTTGTTGAGTGACCCAGTAGGTTGCAATGGAATATAATTTATATGAGTTAAACATTTTGTTATTACAGTTTTTCATAATTTGAAAATATAACTGTTCTATGTTCATTGCCTGCCTTGAAGAAATAGACCTTTTCATGAGTAGGTCTGGTGAAATTTAACGTTATAGGATAAAGTAAAACTGCATATTCTCAACAAAATTTTGAGTGAAAACAAGGCAAGCACAAATCAAATAAAGATTAATTTGACTCTCAACTGAAAATAATTTTAGGATACTTTAAAAAATATTTTATATGCTCATTATAAATATATATTAAAGTATAAATTAAAAGGCTTCTATTAGTCAATTATGGTGTAAATGTATCATTTATTGATGTGTTAAAAAAGCAGAAAGAAAAAGAAATCAAAGTCAAATACAAAGAGTGAAAAGAAATGAAATTTTATATAGCTTATGAAATGCAGTTAAAAACATCTGCCTCTCTGGGTTGTCTGGTTTTGCATAAGTCTTAAAGGTATATAAAACTAGCAAGAAGATAAACTCTATAAGAGTATCTTAAGCTAAACAATAATAATCTACATAAGATTTTTAATATTCAAAACTCTTTACTCTTTCAAATTCTTAATTTTCAGGAACAGAGGGAAACTTCTTCAAGTTGATAAAGAGCATCTATAAAATATTATATCCTAAATGCTGAAAGACTGAATACTTTCTCCCTAAAATCAGGAACAAATCAAGAATGTCTGCTCTCACCACTGTTATTCAATAAAGTACAGTATTGGAAGTGTTGGCCAGGGCTATAAGGCAGGAAGAGGAAATAGCAGGTATAGAGACGAGAAAGGATCTGTTTCTATTTGCAGAGGACACGACTGTCTATGCAGAAAACAGTAAGGACGCCACGAAAAAGTTCCTCCAACTTTAAGTAAGGCCAGTAAGGTAGCAAGACACCAGATTGACATTCAAAATGCAGTTATATTTTTATACACCAACAAAAAGTGTGGGCACCATAATTAAAACTACCATGCCATTTACAATCACTGAAAAGAAAAAAAGACATAAATCTAACAAAACATGTAAGGACTTATATGTCGAAAACTAAAAATACTGATAAATGAAATCAATGAAGTTCTAAATAAAATGGAGAGACTTGCTGAATTCATGGACTGAAATATTCAACATAGTTTTCAATAAAAACATCAATTTCCTCAAATTGATATAAAAGTTTAATACAATTTCTATCAAAATCTCAGCAAGTTCTCTTTTTAAAGACAAGAACATCCCAAACTTTGTATAAAATTATAAAGAAACCAAAACAGCCAAAATTATATTTTAAAGGAAGAATGACATGAAAGGAAGCAATTACCTAATGCCAGGACTAGACAGTAATCAAGACCGCAGTAGTAGTAGAGAAATAAATAGTATTCCAATGGAACAGAACCGATGTATCCAAAATACATCTACACAACATAAACATGTTCAAATGATTTTTCACAAAGGTTCAAAACAATTTCATGTAGGAAGGTAACTTTTTCAACAAATGGGCTGGAGCAACTGAACTTGCATAGGTAAGGGATAAAAAAGAACTTTGACCCAAACCTCACACCTTATATAAAAATTAACTCAAAATGAGTCACAGACTTAAATATAAAATGTCAAAGTAAATCTTAGAAAAAAGATTTTTCTTTCTTTCAGGAAACAGAAAAATCTCTGAGATCTAGAGCTAGGCAAAATGTTTGTAAACTTCACACCAGAAGCAGAATAAGTAAAAGAAAATTTAATAAGCTAGACATTACCAAACTAAAAGCTTCTATTTTGTGAAAGACTCTTAAAAGAGAAGGGAAAAAAGACAAATTATAGGCTGGGAGAAAATAACTGCAAACCACCTATTTGACAAAAGAATTCTATCTAAAATATATAAACAATTCTCAAAACATGTGCTCCATTGTGTCTAACTCTCTGTGAGTCTATGGACTGTGGCCGCCAGGCTCCTGTGTCCATGGGACTTTCCAGGCAAGAATACTGGAACAGGCTGCCATTTCCTACTCCAGGGGATGTTCGCAACCCAGGGATCAAACAAGCATCTCCTGTGTCTCCTGCAGTTAGTTCAGTTCAGTTCAGTTCAGTCGTTCAGTCGTGTCCGACTCTTTGCGACCCCATGAATTGCAGCACGCCAGGCCTCCCTATCCATCACCAACTCCCAGAGTTCAGTCAGACTCACGTCCATCGAGTCAGTGATGCCATCCAGCCATCTCATCCTCTGTTGTCCCCTTCTCCTCCTGCCCCCAATCCCTCCCAGCATCAGAGTCTTTTCCAATGAGTCAACTCTTTGCACGAGGTGGCCAAAGTACTGGAGTTTCAGCTTTAGCATCATTCCTTCCAAAGAACACCCAGGCCTTTAGAAAGGACTGGTTGGATCTCCTTGCAGTCCAAGGGACTCTTAAGAGTCTTCTCCAACACCACAGTTCAAAAGCATGAATAATGTAAAAGACACTATAAAAAAATCAAAAGTCTTCATACAAAAGTACTAAAGTGGAAAGTGAGTGGATTCCACGTATCTCCTTACGATATATGATAAACAAGTCAAACAAAAGTATACTTCAATATTTTTATAGCAGTGATAAACTTCTAAATAAGGAAAACAATCTTGTTTCTTTGTTTGTTTTGTCTTGTTTATCTTTAACTAATTTTTTTCGGCGTACAGAAGTTTTACATTGTTGCGTTAGTTTCTGCCATACGGCACAGTCAATCAGTTATATGGATACACATATCCCCTCTTCTTTAGATTTCCTTCCAATGTAGGTCACCCACAGAGCACTGAATAGAGTTCTCTGTGCTATCCAGTAGGTTCTCATTACTTATCTATTTTATTCGTAGTAGCATATATATGTCAATCCCAATCTTCTAATTCATCCCACTCACCCTGTCCCACTGATAACCATAAAGTTGTTTTCTGTATCTGTGACTCTATTTCTGCTTTGGAAGTAAGTTCGTCTTTATCGTTTTTTGAGATGCCACATGTGAGTGATATTATCCGATCTTTACCTTTCTCCTTCTAACTTATTTCACTGGGACAGTCTCTAGGTCCAGCTGTGTCTCTGCACATGGCATCATTTCATTCCTTTCTATGTCTAATTTCACTAACTTATACTAGTTTCACATTGGGCATTTATTTGGCCCTAGATTACTAATTTCAAATATTATATTAATCAAAATAGTTTTGTCCAACTTCATGCAAGTCATTTTCTGTGGTTAATTTTTTGTGTGAAATGAAATATCCAACAGTCTCTGTGGCCACACTTAGTCTTCCCCACTCATTCGTTAATGTTGATAGTCTGTTATCAAGTACTGCTTGGCACTGAAGGAGGCAGGAAGATGAATTAGAGATGGTCTCTGCTGCTCATGTTTCATTAAATATTCATTTATTTGCCTGCATTGGGCCTTAGCTGCAGCACACAGGGTCTTTGCTGCATCGCGAGGGATCTTTCTTCGCAGCACACAGACTCTAGTTGTGGCATGCAAGTTCAGTAGTTGCAGTGCACAGGCTTAGTTGCTCTGTGGCATGTAGGATCTTAGTTCCCCAACCAGGGATCGAACCCATATCCTCAGCATTACAAGACAGATTCTTAACCACTGGACCACCAGGGAAGTCCTACTCATGTCCTAATAACTTTTAAAAAATGGGTTGAAAAAAAAACGGAATCATTCCTCAATGCTTTTTTATAATTTTTTTTTCATACTGTAAAGTGTGTTTTAGCTTGCTACCAATTAATGTAATTAATCCTTTAATGTTGGGCATCTATATGGTTTCTCAACTTTTATGATCATAATAAACAAAGAGTAGTCATAACTGACAATAAATAAAAAGGTTTAAAAGACCGAAAACTAAAAGATAAAAAATTACTTAAAAGAAACATGAAATCTTAACCTCTCAACTTAAATTGTTAATATGAAAAGTTAGTCACTGGAGGATGATTTTTTTTTCTCTTCTAAATTGTTATTTAAACCTCAGCTTCTTAATCAACTTAAGTTCCAAGTGGTTTCTGTTGACTCATTTTAAGTTACCCTTGAACTCTACCTTGCAGCCATGCTGAAATATTTTCAATTCCCCGAATTGCCTATGTTCTTTTCCAGGGATCTGGTGTATTTTCTCAGTCTTGAAAACTTCCCCACTTAACAGTTTGACCGTGAGTGTGTGCTAAGTTACTTCAGTTATGTCAAACTCTTCAGGACCCTATGGACTGTTGCCTACTAGGCTCCCCTGTCCATGGGATTCTCCAGGTAAGAATACCAGAGCGGATTACTATGCCTTCCTCCAGGGGACCTTCCTAACCCAGGGATGGAATCTGCATTTCTTACACTTTCTGCATTGACAGGAGGGTTCTTTGCCACTAGCGCCACCTGGAAAGCCCTTTGACTATCTCCTACTAAATCAATGGGTTTCTAAGACAATTCTTTTGTGAAATCTTCCCAGACCCCTTAGAAGTCTAGGTGAAGCATCTCTTGTGTCTTGTAACTGCTTCACCATACTGTAATTAGCCCTTTACTGTCTGTCTGCCTAAAGCTCTTTGAGGCAGGGATGATATTTTGTTCACTGTTTTATTGCCAGCACTAAGAAAAATGGCCTGATCCACAGCAGATGCTCAGGGAATATCCAAGAGTGATGGAAGAATGAGAATGAATGAATGAACAGAAAGATTCTTCAATCTCTCGCGTAGGAAGATGGGCAACTCCTTGGTCGCCCAGATGATCGGTTCCCGCTTATGAAGATGATCAACGGATATGATCAAGCTCCCTGGAGATGCCCACTTATGAAGATGATCAATGGATATGATCAAGCTCCCTGGAGATGCCCTGAATCTATCTTAGAGCTTCATCATTCCACTGCACACAAAAGGGACACTTTAGCATCTTTTCAGAAAACCCAACCTAATCTAACAGGTGTTTCCCATGAGTTACTCTTGGAAAGTACCATAGTCCTTTAAAGCAAATATTTCAAGGTCCTCAAAAAGATACATCACACAGCTTCAGCATGCAATAGGCAGCTACAGTGTCCTCAGTGAAGGTGGCATAAAAGGCTGCCTGCAGTATAATACTGAGGTAGGTTAATCTGACTGCTTCATTTTCTTGGAGAAATATTAAAGGTCTGTGTACTTTAAAGAGAGGTTCTCCTGGTACTACAGAGTCTGCCGCTAAGTTCCCATCTTTCTCAGTACGGAGACTGCAAATCCTTAAACAGCAGCTTTGAGAGGGCTCGGCAGTGCTCCCAGGGACAAAGGCCTTAAGACACAGGATGTATGCCAGGCCCTTGTTTTTTCACATCTCATTTCAGAAAGTTCTTCCCCCTGCGAAAAAAGCAGTACCATTTTTTTTTCTTCCTGATCTTTGTCAACCGTGTTGCTGTACTGCATTGGGAAGTATTCACAGTAGTCATTACCTGCCCTGTTTACTCAGTGTTAAGTATTAACAAGGCTTGTGCTGTCTCAGCTGCTGCCATATTTCTCCAGGAAAGACTTGCCTATGTAAATGCCCTCGTGCAAACAGGAGCCTTATCTTTTGCTAAGTGGGGGTGGGGAGAAGACTTGGAGACAACCGAAAGGACAGAAGGAAACAGGAGCTGTTAGAAATGGCATCTCCAGATACACATAAAATAGGCGCACAGTGAAGTCTTGTTCGTGGCTGTTTTTTGTCTGTGTGTTTTTGCTACGGTGGCACGAGTGGTAAAGAAATCACCTGCTAATGCAGGAGACATAAGAGATGCGAGCTTGATGCCTGGGTGGGGAAGATCCCCTGGAGGAGGACATGGCAACGGCTCCAGTACCCTTGTCTGGGGTACCCCATGGGCAGAAGAGCCCGGTGACCTACAGTCCATGGAGTCGCAAAGAGTCGGAAGGACTGGCGCGATCTAGCTCACACACAGGGGTTAGAAAGCACCTCTTTCTGGGTTTGTTTATAATGGCTTCAGTTTTCTATTGAGTAAATGGTGTGTAAATATTTCACAGAATAAAGAGAAAAGAAATAAGCCTTGGCACTGGACTCTTCGCTTAGGTTTGTGCGTTTGGTTTCCGGTGTGGGGCAGCTATGCTGAAGTGGGTAGGAGCCTGTTTCTGAGGGGATGAAGAAAGCTGACCATGTTTACTCGAGCACAAAGAAGGGCAAAGGGTTTGATTAAAACTCCTACCAGATACTGCTTGTTGGACAGCGAAACTGCAAAACTTGCAAAGAGGAGGGCCAAACACCGTTCAGAAGAGATCAAATACAAATAAAAAACTGACTTGGGGGGAAAACGTTTCACTAGAGTCAGCTTTTCTGTAAAAACTGGCTCACTCTCATTAATTTCCCTAAGTTTAGGCTTGGGTCAGATGACAAGGCAAAATTCCATCCTTGGAGCAATTGCAGGGAACACTCTGCCAGTGAAATAAACTGAAGCCAGATACACGAGGTTTCCTGGACAAGATTTGATGTACAGAAAGCAAAGGTGTGGGTCACCTTTTCATTTTTTTTTCAGTACCCAAGCCGTTACATAGAGATCAAAACAAACAAGGTGTGGGGAACAGAAGACTGTTTCTTTTCTGCGAGGAGTCTTAAGAAATGAAACAGTGATACTATTTTCATCGGGATTAACAAATTTGTGTGCTGTTTAGAGCAAGGGCTTTAGAGCTACACTCGCAAGCTTTAAGTTCCAATTTAACCATTTTGTAGCTGTGCGATCTTGGACAAATGACTTAACTGTTTTTAATTTTCTGTTTTTCAAAAGTGATCATGGATTACTGATATAAAAGATATGAACTAGGGCTGAAAAAAAAATTTAAAAAAACAGTTATTTTGCCAGAAGTACCTTACAACATAACTTTTACATAAGAATAGGTCTCGCACGTCCCAGGCATGTCAGATACATCATTCTAAACTTTACATAGCTCTGCAAGGTTAACACTATTATTTTCAGTTTATAAAAGAAGAAAACTCAAATTTAAAGTAGCTAAGGAATTAGACTTGGTCTCAAAACTGAAAAATAGCAAAGTCATTTACCTAAATCATTTTTTTTAAATGACCCATGAATTTCCCTTCCCTCTCTAAGTCCTTTCTTCCTAATGCTACTGCAGGTCACAACTACACTGACAGTCTTTCTTCTTTCCCTTTGTTGGCCAGTTTAACTCTCCTAACATTACATGCTTACTTTCTGGAACCACTGATCCCAGGACTTTTACCTAATTTCGTTTGGCTGGAGCCCTGTCCTCAACCCCACTGCTCCTATTAGATTCATCTCCACCATCTGCGTCACCCATCACAATGAGAGCAGACATTTATTTAGCACTTTTCTAAGTACTGGACACCTTGTGAGATAGTTACTATCATTATCCCCATTTTAGAGGTGTGGAAACTGGGTCACTGAAAAGGTAAGTAGCCTACCTACCAGGAGTCCAGAGTAGGGGGCAGAGATGGAGTACTGGCCTCAGCAGTCTGGCTCCAAAGTTCTTCATCTAATCCTACACTGCTCTGCTTCCATAGCCCTGGAGTGACCCAAAGTATATCCCTGATTCCATCAAGCAAGTCTGAGCAGGAGAGAGGGGTACCTGTATAAAACCTGGGTAAATACATTTTATGATGTTTGAAAATTTTTCTTCCTTTTTGCTACAAAAGTGCATTTAAAAAAAATCACTGTGGATGGACTTCCCTGGTGGTCCGGTGGTTAAGAGTCTGCCTGCTAATGCAGGGGACATGGATTTAATCTCTGGTCTGGGAAGATTCCACAGGCTGCAGGGCCACTAAGCCCACGAGCGGCCCCTGCTACTGAAGCCCACCACCCTTTAAAGCCTGTACTCTGCAAGAGGAGCAGCCACCACCAGGAGAAGCCGTCACACAACTAGAGAGCGGCCCTCGCTCGCCACAGCTAGAAAGAGCCCACATCCAACAACGAAGACTCCGTGCAACCAAACGGAAATAAATAAATACTTAAAAAAAAAAATCACTATGGACAAAATTATTTTGTAGTGGGCTAGCCTAGGAACATTGTTTTTATGGGAACAGAAGTACTGAGATTTAAAAAAAAAAAAAACTACTGGATCAGCCTATTCATAATTGTAGATTTCCTTAATTTCCATTTAGGATAAAATTCCTAGGAAAAGAGGAAAAAGGGAGGAAAGAGGAGAAAGGAGACACTTCCAGTCCCTAGCAGCCACAACTCAGAATGCAATCGGGATAATACATCCCAGCATTCACAGAAGTACTGAGATTAAAAAAAAAAAAAACTATTGGATCAGCCTATTCATAATTGTAGATTTCCTTAATTTCCATTTAGGATAAAATTCCTAGGAAAAGAGGAAAAAGGGAGGAAAGAGGAGAAAGGAGACACTTCCAGTCCCTAGCAGCCACAACTCAGAATGCAATCGGGATAATACATCCCAGCATTCTAAGTCCACTAAAAATAAACATAAATGGTTTGTTAGAGCTAATCTGGCAGCCAAAAGTGAATATTAATAACACAGAAGATCAATAAGATGCCTAGCAAAAGACAGTGGACTAACTTGGTTCTAGAAATAGCAAAATTCATGTAGGCCAGGAAGGAGGCCAGGAGACAAGAGGTGCAGTCAGCAGAGAAATCCGTCTCCTCCTCGTATGATTCAAGGAACCGAGAATAGACAATAAGACACGCTCATCTCTTTTTGGCTCTACCTACTAAATAAGCACTTTAATCAGTTTCTGCCTTTCCCTCCTTGTCTTCATCTGCCACTGCTGGCTCAATAGGAGAATGTATGACCCTAGTTCAAACACAGGTCAGGATGACTAAATATTCCGAGCTTCTGTTATCACCTTCTCCCTCTGTTCTTGTGTGGTGTACTCTATTTAAGTAAAGGACTGGACAGGGGAGTTTTTAGCCAAAGCATAATTCTGCCTTTCCCTCCTTGTCTTCATCTGCCACTGCTGGCTCAATAGGAGAATGTATGACCCTAGTTCAAACACAGGTCAGGATGACTAAATATTCCGAGCTTCTGTTATCACCTTCTCCCTCTGTTCTTGTGTGGTGTACTCTATTTAAGTAAAGGACTGGACAGGGGAGTTTTTAGCCAAAGCATATTCAATAAAAAAGGAGTTCCATGTTCAAATAAATATGAGACATGTTGCAATGATAACCCCCTTTTAAGATATTGAGGGGGACTTCCCTAGTGGTCCAGTGGCTAAGACTCTGAGCTCCCAATGCAGGGGGCCCGGGTTCTATCCCTGCTCAGGGAACTAGCTTCAGCATCTAAGAAAGAAGATCTTGTTTGCTACAACTAAGACTCAGTGCAGCCAAATAAATAAATACATTTTTAAAAGATATTGAGGGCTCAGTCTTTTAGGAAAGATACCTGCTTCACAGAGGTAACCCGGTGTCTCCCAAGCCCTGTGCTATGTCATCCTTTTCTCTTACTCCCTATTAATATATCGGTGCAGAATGAAAGTGAGAACTCTAGACCAGGAGGAGGGCAAACTGTGTTCCCCTCTTTGCTTCCCGTGAGACCTGAGTCACTTAACTTCCCAGGGACTTCAGTCTGTCCAGTCACAAGGTTCTAAGAAGTATCTGCCATGCAGCTTCCTAAGTGGCCTTGCTCATCAGCATGGCAGCTGGGCTCTGGGGAGGCCACTGTGGACCAGCCAGCTCCTCCAGCTGGGCCCACACCTCCAGGGCCCTCACGTCATGCAGGAGCAGCCTAGACAATGGGCTCTTTTACACCCTTCACATTTGGCCCTTTATGCTCAGGCTAACATTGCAAAAGCTGCTTTGGGGGGATAAGTGGGGAGCGGGGGGTGAAACTTGTAGAGAATTGTTAAAACAAGCTTACAGTTGTTCTTTGAAACATTTGCTGGCATTCAGAAGTCGCTGTTAAAATAGTTTCTTGTGCTTTTTCATTTAAATATGCAAGTTTAATAAACATTATTCATCCAAAAGAGAGAAATGAGGCAAACTCTTACAACTGATTCTTCAGGGCTATGTTCTTAGGCGCTATTCTCAGCTGATTTCACTTGAAATGCTGTTAACCTGACGTTCCAACTTCTCGGGGGGAAAAAATGATCAGGATCCAGAGAACAGTTCCTAATACTGAAAATATAACTTTTATACAGTTTCACAAATTATTCACCTTTTCTTTTTATTTACATGTCTCTCCTCTTTAAAACTAAGGGTTAACTGTCTGCAAGTTGAGGTTGACTGACTTTCTTGTTTTATGACAAGGCTATACTAATGCTATTGGAGAAGGAAATGGCAACCCACTCCAGTGTTCTTGCCTAGAGAATCCCAGGGACGGGGGGAGCCTGGTGGGCTGCCGTCTATGGGGTTGCACAGAGTCAGACATGACTGAAGTGACTTAGCAGCAGCAGCAGCATACTAATGCTATAACAGGAATAACTAATACTTCTGTAAGTGTCCAGTACATGACAGTCTTCATTCTAAGCAACGTGTGCATGTGTGCATTAATTTTAGCAACAATCCTATAAGGTAGGTACTATTGTTATCCCAATTTTACAGAAGTGGAGACTGAGGTGTCAAGAGGATAAGTGACTTTCCAAGCTCATGTACTGCTAGGAAGTGGCAGAGATGAGATTTGAATCCAGTAACCTGTGGGTTTTTTCCTTTGGAGTATAATTGCTTTGCAATGTCATGTTAGTTTCTGGTGTACAACAAAGTGAATCAGCTATATGTATACGTATATCCCCTCCCTCTTGGCAAATCTGTGTTCTTAATCACTATGCTATAGGACCTCTTGCTTAAATGCATAAAACAATAGAACCACTGCCATAAAAATATGTATAAATCACTGGGGGACATAATCTGGGTTTAGCATGGCAACCCACTCCAGTATGCTTGCCTGGAGAATCCCATGCACAGAGGAGCCCGGCAGGCTACAGTTCATAGTGTCACCAAGAGTCAGACACGACTGAGAGGCTAACACAACACAACATGAACTCCACGATAATAACTAAAGACCTCCCAGTGCTACTGAAGTCAGATCAAGGGGAAAGCCCTGACCTGTATTAGGAAGGATCCTGGTTAGAAATAAAAAAACATGTTCTGTCTTCTCAGTGATAGGAGACTGGCTTACCTAAGGAGGCTGGGAAATCTCCCTCCCAAGTGCTTAACAATAAAAGTGAGAGAAGCATCGGAAATATTCCAGTAGAATTCTCACAGAAACTGAAATGGCACCCCACTCCAGTACTCTTGCCTGGAAAAATCCCATGGACGGAGGAGCCTGGTAGGCTGCAGTCCTTGGGGTCGCTAAGAGTCGGCACGACTGAGCGACTTCCCTTTCACTTTTCACTTTCATGCATTGGAGAAGGAAATGGCAACCCACTCCAGTGTTCTTGCCTGGAGAAGCCCAGGGACGGGGGAGCCTGGTGGGCTGCTGTCTATGGGATCACACGGAGTCGGACACGACTAAAGCGACTTAGCAGCAGCAGCAACTATCCTCAACCTTGTAATCCCAAGTCCTTCCTGAGAGTACTCCATCATTATTTTTCCAACTCACTGAAAGAATGTTCTTTAACATGTTAATGGGATGGAGATGTGGTGATGGAAGAGAGGAAGCAGAGTCTGAGATTTAAAAGCTTTGGGAGCCAGAACAACCAGTGTCACGTGTGGGCTTTGTCTCCATCTTGATGGACACAAACCAACTAGGAAAAGGCTCTTTGAGATAATCAAGACAGTCTCATTATGAACTGAGTATTGAATGATACCAGGGAGTTACTGTTCATTTTGTAGGTCTGATTATACATTATGATTATCTGAGAAATCACCATAATGTGTAAAGGTGCATCCCGAGGTAAATAAGGGTGGAATAACATAACCCAATGCCTGAGACTTTACTTTGACAGAAAAAGAGGGGGCTGAATGAAGTGAGTGTAGCAGATCTTGACAACTGCTGAATCTGAGTGACGATATACAAAGGGTCATCGTACTATTCCTCTGCGTTTGCATATTCGACAGTTTTCAGGGTAAAATATGTCGATTACGAAAATGGAACGATCTTCCCCTTCTGATGAAAAATATTTGGAAACAAATATGCTGAAAACAAATTACTTTAGCACTGGCCAGATGCACACCTAGGTATATACTTCGGTTCTCCTAAGACTAAGGCCACGAATGAGAATGAAAGGGAAGAACATGAGGTGACTATGGAATAAAAAGAGACAGGAAGAAGAAGGGCGACTCCGCTGTTTCAGGGAGATTTTAGAGGACTAGCCTGCCAGCTCTAGTCTTACTGGTTCTTCTTAAGACTTTCTCTGGAAATGGGCTTCTCACTCAGTACTATCAACTCAGTTCAGTTCAGTTCAGTCCAGTCACTCAGTCATGTCCAACTCCTTGTAACCCCATGGACTGCTGCATGCCAGGCTTCCCTGTCCATCACCAACTCCCGGAGCGTACTCAAACTCATGTCCATCACGTTAGTGATGCCATCCAACCATCTCATCCTCTGTCATCCCCTTCTCCTCCCACCTTCAATCTTTCCCAGTGTCAGGGTCTTTTCAAATGAGTTGGTTCTTCACATCAGGTAGCCAAAGTATTGGAGCTTCAGCTTCAGCATCAGTCCTTCCAATGAATACTCAGGACTGACTTCCTTTAGGATGGACTGGTTGGATCTCCTTGCAGTCCAAAGGAGTCTCAGGAGTCTTCTCCAACACCACAGTCCAAAAGCATCAATTATTCGGCACTCAGCTTTTTTTATGGTCCAACTTTCACATCCATACATGACTACTGGAAAAACCATAGCTCTGATCAGATGGACATTATGTTGGTAAAGTAATGTCTGCTTTTTAAGATGCTACTTGGAAAAATATTCAATAAAATGAGCCTGCTTTCCCTGTTCACCTTGTGTGTCTGGTGTTTATAATCTCATCCAGTGACTGGCTCTCAGTCCTTAAGGGTAATTGGCTTAATCATTGAGAGGGTGTGTGTGGAGGTGTGGAGGTGTGTGTGTGTGTGTGTGTGTGTGTGTGTGTGATGAGCCCATCCTTTATCATGGTGGTGATAATACACATCCTTGTCTTTCACCCATTGGGTTCCATCTTTATTATGAGACGAAGAGCCACGTTTCCATTTGGCATTCCAGGTGTACTTACTGAACATCCATCTTCAGGAGAGCTAATACCCCCTCAATAATTAGGAAATAGGGCTTTTTTTCCCCAAAGAAAAACCACACAGCTAAAATCACTGTACTGCCCTTAAGTACCTTTACTGGAGGCTCATCAAAACATATTAAAATACAAACAAAAACCTTCAGAGACAGGAATAAACACTCTGAACAAATTAGTTGGTCAGACTCGACTAATACTACATTTTCTAGCATTTTCTTCCCCCTCGACTAAGACAAGCACTGACATATTTTGTTTCTAAGTACACACTAGCTTGTTGCTTTTAATTAAAATCAAGGTAAACTTTGCATCCTAGTTTCTCACTTAACATTAAAAGATGAGGATTTTTCTGTTCTAATTCTTCAAAAACACCCATGAGTGGCTGGAGACTATCCCATCAAGTGAAGATGGGAAACTTAAGATTTTTCCCAACTATGCGACATCAGGGTGTTGCCACTGGTTCAATTTATAAATAATACTCTAATGAACATCTTTATGTGCAATACTTTCTTACATAAGTATATGTATTTCTATAGAATTGATCCTCAGAGCATAATAAAAAATGAAATTAAGAATAATATCTAGTAATTTCCCTTAACACAAGAAAAAAATAATAACTTCTAGAAGATCCCACTGAGAGGTGAGTTTGTACTAGACAAGCCCTAACATCCTGACTCCATAGCTGGTAGCTGGTACTGTGTGCTTGAAGAAATATGTCACTCTGTCCCAGCGGTTTCTTGTTGCTCACTGTGTTAATCTTGACCGGACACTGGTCACTTCCCCTAAATGCCTCTTGCCCCCCTGTTTTTCTTGCAGTGTAACAACATGAGTCTGCAGTCCTGGCTGCTCTGCCTAGTGTTTCATCACCCTTCCTCGCTCCCACAGCAGTTTGCTGCACCTCCAGGTTGCACTTCTTTCATTCTCCCTCACTCTATAGTCAGCTGTTTGCATCATCTGTCTGCTGCGTCTCTTAATTCTTCCTGCTGTTTAGACACTAAATCATGTCTGACCCTTCTGCGACCCAATGGACTGTAGCCTGCCAGGCTCCTCTGTCCATGGAATTCTGGAGTGGGTAGTCAGTCCCTTCTCCAGGGGATCTTCCAGACCCAGGGTTCGAACCTAGGTCTCCTGCATTGCAGGCAGATTCTTTACCGCCTGAGCCACCAGGGAAGCTGGCTCATTAGCTGATTTCAATTCGATTATTAGCACCATTCTATTCCTGAGCAGACTGGCTCCCTTTGTATTACCTGCAGCCCTACTCAGAGCTTAAAATGCCTCTCTATTTCGCCTCTTCTATACACTTAACGAATGTGCTGTTTACATCTTTTCTCAGATAATTAATGAAGATGCTCAGTTAGACCTTGCTGAACAGATTCTCCCCTCCCCTAGACTCAATACATTGCCGTTTATCACTATGCTTGCAGTCCTTCAGGCAATTTTCAATCAATTTGACACATTCAAGTTAATTTGAACTCATTTTCCGAACTAGATTTTATGGGACCTGGTATCAGTTCTTCCATTCACATCTGGATGTATTTAGAAATAATAATATATCCAGTGCATTCTTTCTCTCCACTTGTTCGCAGATTTTCCCCCAAAATCAATTAAGTTGGTCTAACATAAAAAGCTTGATAAATCTATGCTGTGTGTGGCTCATGGCTCTAACATCCCCTAGATATTCATAGATTTACTCATTCAAATACTCTATTTGTTAGCAATGCGGTTTTCCTAATTCATTTACTTATTCCACAACTGTCTATGGAACACATTGATCGTTGAGCAACACAGGTTTGGACTGTATGGGTCCACTTACACAACGTGGGTTTTTTTCAATAAATACGATGAACTACAGGATATGCGGTTGCAGAACTGCAGGTTTGAGGGCCAACTATAGGACTGAAGCATCCTCAGATTCTTGTCTCCCTGGTGGGTCCTGGAACTAATGCCTCATGGATGCTGAAGGATCACTGAACTTACCATCGGTAGGCACTGTGCCTAGAACAGGTGTAAAACTGATTCTATTTAGAAATAAATTAGTAAGGGTCTCTTGTTCTGTGAAACATGTAGAACAACACTCTCTTAAACTGTTATAGATGGGGCAGAAAGAAGACAGAAATCTGAGTTTGAAGTCTTATTGGAAGGTATGATAAATAAGTTCCTGGTGTAAGAATTCTGGGGAAAAAAAAAAAAAGCTGAACTAAGATATTAGAATGAATCTGTGCTTTATCTATGTTATCTCTGCCAACAATTAGATATACATTCTTGGACACTGAATAATCTCGCAGCGTCAGGTCCTCTTTTTTTTTTTTTCTCTCTCTCTCTCTCCCTCATTATTCTTCATGATCTCCAAAGGAGAGCATCCATATTTTGATGAATTCATTACTACTTCCATTAACACGGGTTAACACATCCTCCAAGACCTTGCCTATTTATTTGTTTTCTTCTTTTTTTAATGAAACAGGTCTTCATTACTGTTTAATTATCCTTATTTATCTTCTTAAAGGCCAGTTTTAAAAAGCAGTTGAGAAGCTTGGCCATTTTGCCATCAATAGCTCAGTCATTTGAGCATAATCATTAAGCCTATCCCCCTATTCATTTAAGAGCGGCCTCCTTTATCTCTGGCGTGCCTTCCTTTCTCTTCTTTATTATGTTTGTATGATCACCCTTTGCACCACTGATCACCATAAATATTTCTTGGTTGTAACTCGGGAACATCTCTGATGATTCATGCTCTCCTGTGAGAGTCCTACAGATGAACTTTATCAACTCACAGGTTTCTCTTCCTCCCCCGCAACCACCACCGTTTTTGCACACACTTGTCACTGTCATTTGGATATTGCTTCTGGTTTTCCCAATGACCTCTGGCCTTTGCGGTGAAACCACTGACCCCAGTTGAAGCCCTTGCCCCAATTTTACAAGGTGACAAGTGCTGTAGAACCACAGGGAGGAGCTCAGGGGTCAGAGACTGCTTAGATACACAAGCTCCTGCCCCAAGGGGCCAGATTCCATCTTCTAGGTAAAACCAAACTCTCCCAGCACAGTGGAGCTGATTCAACTGGGGAAAAGGGACACATCCCTATCTGTGAGTCTCCCCCTCAAAACAGCAGACTGAGCCACTTCCAGCCACAGTCCCTTCTCTTCAAAACTGGCATTGCCACCAGGACAATTTAATTATCTCCCTTATTTATCAATTATGTCTCAAAGACCACAAACCAAGAGAAACACTAAATTATTCTTTCCTTTCTGGATAATATCCATGCTTATATTTGACTTTAGATATTCACTCTCTTTTTTTTATTTCTTATTTGGGTGCTATCGCAGTTTGTGGCTGTTCATTGCTAGGCTAGATTAATTACCTCGTTTTCACCTTGTATTATAGCATGAAATATGTTTCTTAAAAATTAGGGAAATTTTAAGAAAAAGATTCATTTTAAAGAGTCTAACAAGAAAGAAATCACAAACTAAAGAAAAAAGAAGGCTTATAATTATATTAGTAAGTATAATTCTATTTGCAAACATTTCCCTTCAATTATATGATTTTTAAAAGATCAAAATAAGACACCCATAATTATTATAAAAATGCCAATTTTTTATATCAACTTAGCAAAGGTATGCATTTTTGTTTCAAAACCAAAAAATGTCAAGGTGTCAATTTATGATGTTCTTTAAAATCCACACCAAATTAACCAATCTAAAATTTTGAGCCCCAAACCTGTATTTTTTACTACAGTTATTGTGGATAATTTAAAGAGGACTCTTTGCTCAGTTTGGCAAAAGAAGGTGATAGAGACAAAATAAGTTGATTTTTTCCCTCCTCTATTTGAGCAAGAGCTACTCACATATTCACACTTTTTTTAATTTGAGCATGGATGCAAGGAGATCCAACCAGTTCATTCTGAAGGAGATCAACCCTGGGATTTCTTTGGAAGGAATGATGCTAAAGCTGAAACTCCAGTACTTTGGCCACCTCATGCGAAGAGTTGACTCATTGGAAAAGACTCTGATGCTGGGAGGGATTGGGGGCGGGAGGAGAAGGGGACGACCGAGGATGAGATGGCTGGATGGCATCATGGACTCGATGGACGTGAGTCTGAGTGAACTCCGGGAGATGGTGATGGACAGGGAGGCCTGGCGTGCTGCGATTCATGGGGTCGCAAACAGTCGGACACGACTGAGCGACTGAACTGAACGGACAGCATTTCTATGAGTAAGAAGAAAAGAAGAAATGTGCAAACTCCGGGAGGCAGTGGAGGACAGGGAAGCCTGGTGTGCTGCAGTCCATGGGCTCACAAAGCACTCACGACTGAGGGATAATAAGAAGAGATGAATAAAGTGAAGCGTGGAACTTGTTTCCCCACCACATCTTTCTCTTTGCCCATCCTGGTTTCTCTGTGTCCATGTGGCCCCTGACTTACTTCCCCCACGATTCTTTTTTTCTCGTCAGTTAGGGCACCGAACCTGTCCCCAGGTCACTCCACCCCTCCCCTCCCAATTTTAGGATAATTGCATTCTGCACCTTTAAATGCCACGCCAATCACACAGCAGTAACTTCATGGCAAAGAAGGCAGGTCAAATGTTCATATTACAACCATTTATTGATAAACTAATGCACAGGACATGACATGACAAAGTGCAGCTATGGCAGGGGGCCCATCCTAAGCTGTCCACATCACATGCGAAGGGAAGACCGCTTCCCAGCGGGCCGGAGGGGCGGGGTGAAGATTTGACAGAGGAAGACAAAATCAGCTTTTACTGGATGGCTAAGCGGTAAAGAATCTGCCTGTCAAGCAGGAGACTTGTGTTCCACCCCTGGGTAGGGAAGATCCCCTGGAAAAGGAAATCGCTAACCCACGCCAGTATTCTCGCCTGGGAAAATCCCATAGACCGAGGAGCCTGGTGGGCTGCAGATCCTGGGGTTGCAAAGAGTCAGACATCATTTAGCAACTAAACAACAACAGCAACAACGAGGGCCAGGCTTGAAAGTTCACTCCGAGGCATGTCCCCCTTATCCCTTCCACTTCCACCATTTTCTTGACTCCTAATGGTTTTTTCCTTTCCCATCCATTTTCGCTTCTCTATTTCCTTAAAGCCACAGGTTCCTTTACATTATCGCAGCTTCTTTTCCTCCTAATCTCAGGCATTTAATCCCCACCCCCATCCTTTTCTAGCTCTCCATCCTAGACTCCCAGCTTGAAGAGATACAAATGCAGGCTTCCAATGCTGACAGCTAAGAGCTTAGGGAAGAGAGAGTGCTGAGGTTACCCCCTGCCACCGGGCCAGCCTCATAACAGAGAAGACAGTTTAAACCCCAGGGATGGTAAAAATCATCATCATTATTACCTCTCCAGGCGCTGCAGCATTAGACAGAGATTAAGGCTGCCACCTTTGATAAAGAGAAACTCAGAAATTACATAGGTTAGTAACACAGCATCAGCATATAATACCATCTGAGTTATAATGCCATATTGAGTTATAATACCATAACTCAAGCTCTGGTTATCTCACGATAACAACGACAGCAGAGATGAAAACCCAACCAGAAACAGTGGCAGAATCTAGCGATACTGAGCTTCTGCACTAAATCACCCTCTCCTTCAATATTGCCACTAGTTGGGATTATTCTTGCTAGTCTGTTACATTAGAAAATTTTTAAAGTGGGCATTAAAAACAAAAGCATAGAGGACAAATATATGCATACCAAGGGGGAAAGGGGGTGG
>SJYX01005111.1:298929-332637 GCA_006410675.1 Oreotragus oreotragus
AAAAAAAAAAAAAAAAACTCTCATAAAGAATGAAGTGATGGAACTGGTTGCTGACCCTCCAGGGTTACTTTCAGCTCTCTCAGGCTTTGCTTGATGATTTGTTCCTGGTCAAAATGTTATAGAAAGCGAAGAGGTCACCAACTTGTAACTGTGAACAGGTGTTTGGAACACTAGTTGGTGTTTGAATTTTTGAAAAGCTACAGAAGAACAAGGATCCAGCTGAAACTCTTCTTCTCACGTGGATTTCACACCATCAATAGGCCTAAAAATACCCAGTGAACACAACCTATGGCCCGCATGGCACTGTGAGCACTGTAGAAACACACCTCATGAGCATGTCCTTGCTCCTCATGACTCTATCTCTGCCTTGAAGCAATGATATGTTGACACTTGCTCAGTCGCGTCCAGTTCTTTGCGACCCCATGAACTGTAGCCCCCCAGGCTCCTCTGTCCATGGAATCCTCCAGACAAGAATATACAGGAGTGGGTTGCTATGCCCTTCTCCAGGGGATCTTCCTGAACCAGGGATTGAACCTGGGTCTCCTGCACAGCAGGCAGATTCTTTGCTGTCTGAGCCACCAGGGAATCCCCAAACAATGACATAAACCCATGAAAAGATGACCGTGAATGAGAGGCACAACAAATTTCCAAATACAAAATGGAGGAATTTAGAAAAGGGAGACACTCAGGCAGAATTATCATTTGGATTTTTTCCATAAGATGTTATAGAAAACCCAGACAAACTTTTTGGTCAAACCGATACATGATGCAGATAGGCTTCGCAGAGCAGGAAGGATTCAAGCCTCGGAAAAGAGAAGGAGGCAATGTCTGGGAAAGGGCCGACCTAGGAGGTACAGTGAAACAAACAAAGGTGTTCAGGAAAGGGACATATGGGCACCAAATGGGAGGGGGGCGGGAGGAGAAACAAATTAGGAATATGAAATTAACAGATGCAAACTGCTATACACAAAATAGACAGGCAACAAGGATTTACCCTCTGGCACAGGGAGCTATATTCAATATCTTCTAATACCTATAATGGAATATAGTCTGAAAATACATATATCACCGAATCACTTTGCTGTACATCTGAAACTCACGTGTTATTGTAAATCAATTATACTTAAAACTTCAAAAAGTTACATATGCCTCGAGTTCATGAGACATTTCAGAAGTTTCACCTTCAGGATGAAGTTAAAAGCCACTGGCACAGAGAGCCCTTCCCAATCTCACCCAAACCTCTAGCTTCAGTGTTCCCCACTGAACTGAATTTCCTTCCAGTTTTGGTTCCTTGCCTTGCCATGTGCTGTTCCCTCTGTCTTCCTTATTTCTTTACCTGTAAATTCCTACGTATTTTAAAGTCCAGTCCAAATGTCAGCTGCCTCGTGAAGCCTTCCCCTCGCTGTTCACACTGTTCGTGACACCATCATGCTTTAATTATTGCTTCTTTCTATAAAGAACCACGATGACTCTGTTTAAGATTCTGCCACCCACTTTTGACAATGAACTCCACCGGCACAGGGGATGAGGTAGTACTTTATTTCCCAGACTTTGTATTATTAGTCTTGAGGAGAATGCCAAAAGCATTTTTTGCCCAAAGAGTAAGTGAAAGCATGAGTAAATATAAGTAACAGTGAAGAGTGGAGGACAGGGCGAAAGATTTTACTGGTTTTGAGGGGCAGACAATGAGTCAGAGGGAAAGGCTGACTGGGTCCAGCCTGCAGGGTACCTTGAGTCTCTAACGGAATTCGACCACCAGTGAGCAAACACTCACTGGGGGTCTATTTTGTGCAAGATACTACCTGAGGCATGCTGCACAGTGCTAGAGAGCACTGAGGACCCAGACTGAAAGCAGCGCTGATGCCTCCTGGCTCTGTGATCCTGGATAAGTCACCTAATCTCTCGAGGTGTCAACTCCCAGGTATGTGAAATGGGCAGGATGAGAGTGTCCCATCACGCAGGGTCGTGAGGAGGAGTCAGTCATTTACGGGTGAGAAGCTGTGAGTGGGGCACGCTGGCCAGACACAGCATAAGATGGAACAGTGTCTGCCTGTGTTACGCGGGGACAGAAGACTTCAAACACTCTTCACTTATTTTTAAGCCTTCGTGAGACAGATGAAATGATTTACCTGCTTTTGAAAACACAGCTGCCTGAATATAAATTGCTTTTTGATCACTAATCGTCTTACGATGGGCCTCTCAGAGTCATCCTTATATACAGCTCTTCCCACTGTGTGCGCGCGTGTGTGTGCGCACGCACGCACTCAGGAGTGTAGCCCACCAGGCTCCTCTGTTCATGGAATTCTCTGGGCAAGAATACTGGAGTGGGCTGCCATTCTCTTCTCCAAGGCATCTTCCTGATCCAGCAATTGAACCTGCATCACCTGCATCAGCAGGTGAATTCTTTACCACTGCAACACCTGGAAAGCCCTTCTTCTCACAGTGCAAATAACAACAGCTTTGTATAGCACCCAAGTGTTCATGAGATACCTTTCACAAGAATCCTGTGAGGTAAGTCAGCCAAGTGTCATGAGTGAGGTCAGGCTAGGACCCAGAGTTTCCATGTTCTTGTCAGGTCTCCTACTGCTTACCCAGTGGCCTCATGGAAGAGAAGGGACCGAATACAACCTGGTCTCAAGCCGCAAACCAGAAGTTCATTCCTTATAAAAAGAACATCTGATGTGTGATCATACGGTTGTGATTTGACTTTGACAGGAATTTTTGACCAAAAAAGTCAACCTTTACAAATGTGTTGAGGTTTTATTGTTCAATGTTCAAACATCTACGAATTCAACTATTCAATAACTGAACAAAGTTCTGTTTTGCTTGGGATTTAAAGATCTGTATAGTCAAAGTCATGGTTTTTTCCAGAGAGTTGGACCATAAAGAAAGCTGAGCCCCAAAGAATTGATGCTTTTGAATTGTGGTGCTGGAGAAAACTCTCGAAAGGTCCTTGGACAGCAAGAAGATCAAGCCAGTCAATCCTAAAGGAAATCAATCCTGAGTAACCCTGATTTTAATCATAAAATCAACCGTGAATCAACCCTGAATTGGAAGGACTGATGCTGAAGCTGAAGCTCCAATACTTTGGCCACCTGATGTGAAGAACCGATTCATTGGAAAAGACCCTGATGCTGGGAAAGATTGAAGGCAGGAGGAGAAGGGGACAACAGAGGATGAGACAGCTGGATGGCATCACCAACTCAATGCACATGAGTTTGAGCAGGCTCCAGGAGATAAGGAAGGACAAGAAAGCCTGGAGTGCTGCCATCCATGGGGTTTCAAAGAGTGAGACACAACTTAGCGACTGAACAACAAGATTAAAAAAGGCATTGCTATTAATATTATTTGGTTGTAGGTGATGCCCTCCTTGTCTGATTCCAGGAAATTTCACTTAATGATATACAACCAAATCAAAGCAAGAAATGGTGGGGGTTCTTTATGGGTAGAAGGCAGGGAAGTGTTCACAAACCCCACTGGAAGGCAATTTATCAGAAAGAAGTCAAAATGTGTTTAGCTGTTCAACAATATGAGTCCAGGAAGATTTAAGGTTAAAGCCTCAGAGATGAAGGGTCCATGCTCCAAATGACTGAGATCAATACAGTCATTTTCTGAGCTGAAGTTTGAACTCAAGACCAGGTTTTCTTTCCTGTTTTTATCCAATAGCACCACTAATGAAATCATCACTTAATAAAATACATTTTTTAAGAAATAAACTGTGTCTTAACCTCTAGGGAATATACGAAGTCTTTCCCTTAAAATGCTAATAGAACAATAAAGTGAAAGAGTTAGTCCCTCAGTCGTGGTGCAACTCTGCAGCCCCATAGACTGCAGCCCACCTGGCTCCTCCGTCCATGGAATTCTCCAGGCACGAATACTGGAGTGAGTTGCCATTCCCTTCTCCAGCAGATCTCTTGACCCAGGGATTGAACCCAGGTCTCCTGCCTTGTAGACAGATTCTTTACCATCTGCGCCACCAGGGAAGCCCAGTAGAACAACAAAGTTTAACACCAAATTGTTCCATTTAAGGTTGAGGGATAAAACTTGAGTTTATTTCTTTTCAGAACTTGCTGTTTACTTTCTTTCCCCCATTCTCACCACCGATGTTTTTTATTTTTATTTTTTTAAATTGAAGTGTAGTTGATCTACAATGTTGTGTTTGTTTCAGGTGTACAGCAGAGTGATTCAGATATATGTTTCTGAAAAAAAAATATTTTAAATATATAACTGTTATACATGTGCTCTTTTTCAGATTCATTTTCATTATAGGTTGTCACGGGATCTTGAATATAGTCCCCTGTGTTATACAGTAGGTCTGTGATGTGTATCCGTTCATCTCAAACTCCTAATTTATCTCCTCATTCCCCTTTGGTAACCATAAGTTTGTTTTCTATGCATTGCTGTTCATTTTTTTGTTAGAGGTTTTCCCTGCTGTCTTTCTCATTGAGGAGCTCACAGATCTAACAGCAGAGCTGGGAATGGAGGAAGATGAACTCAAACCAGAAACAAAGCATATCTCCAACAGGAAATGGCTTGTAAAGGAAAGTACAGATCAGGACGTATTTCTTTTCTAGATGGCTTGCTATACCACAGCCTTATGCTGTTCAAGTGTTTCTGCTTACATATCCTGCTGGTCAAGGTATTCATTAAATACTAAGCATATGTCTTTTTCTAATGTATTTGAGGTCCACTCTGCCACAGCATGTGCTAATGTGAGGCAAAAGGAGAAGCTACCAATTGCCCAGGTTACAGCCTGTGGTACAGGTGGATACAGAAGTCAGGGAGCGGGCTGCAGAGACCTCAGTCACCCAACATGCAGGAATGTGTGTATTTATGGATTGCATCTGCATTGTCAGGGAATACTACATGGAGAATAAAAGAGCTCAGCAATTCCAAACCTGCTGCTGCTACTGCTAAGTCACTTCAGTCGTGTCCGACTCTTAGCGACCCCGTGGACTGCAGTTTACCAGGCTCCTCCGTCCATGGGAGTTTCCAGACAAGAGTCCTGGAGTGGGTTGCCATTGCCTTCTCCGAATTCCAAACCTTCCCCTCTTGAAATGGCTATGCTGCGCTGTGCCACACAATGACCCTTTCAAGCTGGCACCTTGGTCTCAGCCCCTTCCACTGCTCAGTACAGACTGCATGGCACACCCCTGGTCCCACAACAGCCACAGTAGCTGGATCTCCTTGGGCAGAAGGACAGAGATGCTGAGAAGGAACGGGTCCCATTTCCTGCCTCAAACACACTTTCAGCCTTCCTCTTCCCACTCCAAGGGAACTTGCCTTTCTTCCTCTCCCTATTTAATAGTCACACAAGGATAATTTACTTAAAAGTTGTTAGGTTACAAAAATAATCACGCTCCTCTCTTTCATTTCTTTTCCCGGCAGTTGGTCCCCTAGAGCTGATCTCGAGAGTCAAACCCTTGGTGTGTATCTTAAAGCATCTAAGAATGGGGAGGGGGATGTGGAAGGGGCTAGTCTAAGGCTACAAAGCTTCAATATGCAAGATGAATTAATTCTGAAGATGAACTGCACAAGGGGCCTAGAATAAACAATGCTGAATTGCATACCTATTTGCAAGAGGGTAGATCTTATGTCCTGGAGAAGGCAATGGCACCCCACTCCAGTTCTCTTGCCTGGAAAATCCCATGGATGGAGGAGCCTGGTGGGCTGCAGTCCACGGGGTCGCTGAGTCAGACACGACTGAGCGACTTCACTTTCACTTTTCACTTTCATGCATTGGAGAAGGAAATGGCAACCCACTCCAGTGTTCTTGCCTGGAGAATCCCAGGGATGGCGGAGCCCACTGGGCTGCCGCCTGTGGGGTCGCACAGAGTCGGACACGACTGAAGCGACTTAGCAGCAGCAGCAGCAGATCTTATGTCGTGTTCGTACCTTGGAGGGGAAAAAGTTCATCTTTTTAAAAATAAAGGGGGCGGGAGGAAAATTTTGGAGGGGATGGGTAAGTTGAAGGTCTTGATTGTGGTGATGAGGTACTGCATCATAGGTGTATTCGTTCCTCCAAACTCAGCAAGTTGCATACATTAAACGCGGAAATGTTTTAGGCTGTCAGTCAGATCTCAATAAAGTGGCTTTAAAGGGAAAAAAACAGCAAAGAGGAGCTGTGGAAGGCAACAAGGCTCAAGAGTAAAACATGCTAGTGTTAGTTCCTCAGTCGTGTCCGACTCTCTGCAGCCTCATGGACACTGGCCCGCCAGGCTCCTCTGTCCATGGAATTCTCCAGGCAAGAGTACTGGAGTGGGTTGCCATTCCCTTCTCCTGGGGATCTTCCTGACCTAAGGGTTGAACCCAGGTCTCTTGCACTGCGGGGAGATTCTTTATCGTCTGAGCCAGCAGGGAAGCCTGTACAATGTGCTTTCTGCTGCAATTACAGCCCTTCTCCTGAGCTCCCCCATCTTCCTTCCCAACATGGACTGACACTGGCGTCAACCACAAAGCTTTATATCACACCAATATCGGCACAAGCTGGTTCCAAGCAGAAGCTGACTTCATAGCGGCCCTACCTGGGGGGAGACCGAAGTAGAAGACATTGGATTATTTCACTGGTATCCCTTACTCTGCTGCTGATTAGGTAACACAATTCAGTACATTACCTGGAAAATGAGGCGCTAAGAACCCCAGTTATTCTTCCCCTGGAACATCTTAAAAAGCAAGGCTGTTTACCATGAAGTACTAGAAACGCTTTCTGACCCTCTGCTTTTTTTTTTTTTTTTACAAAAAATAAATAGGACTAAAACGTGAGGAAGAAGTTTCCTGACTTAGTTTGCACGTGAATCCTTACCACATGAGGATCACTCTGTTCTGAAACCAGAGTTGGCGCTTTAACCAGAGATTTCGATAAATCGGCTAGAAAGAAATGGCCTCCATTGAAATGACGAAGCAAGTGACCTGAATGTTATTTTCTCTCAATAGCCTGAGCAACATAAAAAGAAAACGAATCTGAAAAGGAAATCTGAGTAATGCCGGGTGTCTACAAGACTGTGTCTGAGTAAGTGCGCCTCTCCCTGTGGCATGACTTGAGAGGCCTGCAGCTTCAGTTCCGAACAGCCGCTCTGTTTCCCTCTGGACAAAGCAAAGCAGCAATAGCTTCGTGCTAACCAGACAGCCCAGCTCTCCAGGTTTGAAACACACCCAGAAATTCACCCTTCTTCAGTAAGACAAGGCCCAGTGAGCTTAGGGGTGACCCAACGCACATGGATTCCAGGGCATTTCAAACTACTTTTCAGAAAACCATTTCATTTAACAAACTCTAGGCAGGCACCCTGACTCGACATCACCTGTAAGGGCCTTTTGTCTCAGGGCGGCGCCGCTCTGCCGGATGGGGCTCTCTTTGAGGGGATAATTGGTTTGGCTGTCCATTCCACCCATCAGGTGATAGAAAACTATCAATCAGGCTAAATGCAATGTGAGAGAAGTCTCTTTAGCCAATTAGTCAGTAATGAGAACATTAGCCGCGGTATCTTCTGCAAAGGGCACCTTAGCCATTCCACTGGAGTCTGAGAAGATGACAGTCTCTGTGTGATTAATAAAGATCACAGGATGCTTCAGAAATTCTATGCGGTGAAGAGGAAAATCAGAGGGCAATGCACTCGGAGGCGCTAGATTCTTCTGTGCCGCCAGTGCTCTATGCGAAAACACGAGAAACCCAGAACCAAAAGACTTCAGAGCTGGAAGCGACCTTGGACATAATTTGATCCAACTCCCTGGTTTTACAGATAAGACAGGGAACAAAATGACTCATCCAAGGTCACACACAGCTGACTGGCAGAGGTGCACCCCCTCAGTGCCCTAAATAAAAAATTTAAGGATGTTGAAAACAAGTAAATTAAAGACAACACAATCTACACAAGGCTTCCGATTTTTTTTTTAATTTTAGCCAACCCTCCCCCAGGTCTTACAGAGGTGAGGTGGAGGCGAGTCCTTCGCGCTGTCCTCCCATTCCATCTGGGTGACCCAGGTAGAGCACACCTAAGGTAGAGATACACTCACTCCACCACCAACAAACATCCTCGCAGAAATGCAAGATGCTCTACCCCTGACAACCCTGATATTTTGATATCCATCTTTTGTCTCTGCTGGGGGCAAGGATCTTGCATTTTACTTCCTGGACTTCCTAGGGCGAAGCACAATGACTTCACATGGTATCTTGAGGAAGCATCCTATGTATTTAGGGCAATGACTTCTAAGCCATACTATCTGAGTCCATTAACACCAGTTCAGCCACCGATTAGATGTGTGGCCTTGGGCAAGCACTGCACACCTTGTACCTCAGTTTCCCCATCTATAAAACGGGGGATAATAATACTACCTACCCTTCAGGATTGTTATCAGGAGTAAAGGAATTAGTCCACACAAAATACAAAGAACTGCCGCGTGCAAGCTCCGCTATTATTTGGGAAGGTGTTCCTGGGATGGCAGCTGTGGTGACCTCTGTGTATATAGGAATAACGCTGTGGTAAATTAGACCAAAGTAAATTCCATAACCTTCTTTAGGATGATGGCCGCGGGCGTGATGGGAAGAAGAGTTACATTCTCAAGGCAGAGCCAAGGTGGGGCTGGTGCTATTGAGACAGCTACCTGTCAAAGCGTCACTGAAGTTGTGGATGATGATGCCATAACATCTGACCTGCCTGGGGGGAATGTGTGTATCCACTCACTCCTGCAGCCCACTAGCCAAGGGGCCCTGTTTCAGGTGATCTTTCATGATGAGCTTGACTCTTGAGCACTCAAGAGGTCTGAGAGTCCCAACACACCTTGGTCAGAAACATTCCCCTTCGTGGAGTCTCCAGGGCCTGACCTTGGAGGTGACGTCACCTCTTCCATGAGGCTTCCTTCACCTGCTCCTCTGATTGGCCCCCTGCCCTGGACTCATCACACTGCACTGTCACTGCGGGCTGACTGCCATGACTCTCCATTTCTGATTTTCCTACGCCCCAGGAGTGCTTCCTGAACTCAAGGCCAGGCAAGAACTTGACAAAAGGGCCCCTTCACTGGACTGGCCCAGTGTCACCGACACCCAGCAACAACAGCTACTCTGATCTGCGGTGCTAATGCACTGGCAGAAAAGGCAACTGAGGCTTTTCTCTTTTATCTTTTCACAGCAGAGCAACTCTACTATTGCACTCACCAACACTACCCCCCCCCAAAAGAAAAAGAAGACACACAGCAGAGCAAAGGCAAACTCTTCTGCCACTGCTGGGGTACGGAGAGAAACCACAAACACACCCAGACGCTCACAGAAGCCAAACAGGAGAAGTAGGGAGATGGGGCACACGGAGACACAGGTGGATGCACATGAGACGCACACGCGCGTGCGGACTGAACGTTTAGGACAGAAAGGGCAAAGGGAGGGACGGCCCCTGACTTCTGACTCCCTTTATAGAGTATGAATGTTGCTGTTTAGTTGCCAAGTTGCGTCCTCTTTCTTTTGCAACCCCATGGTCTGTACCCCACCAGGCTCCTCTGTCCATGGGGATTTCCCAGGTAAGAATATTGGAATGGGTTGCCATTTCCTCCTCCAGGGGATCTTCCTGACCCAGGGATGGAACCGTCATCTCCTGCAATGCAGGTGGATTCTTTACCACTGAGCCACCAGCAAAACCTACAGAGTATGAATATGGAGTCTCACATGAGAAAAACCAAGGGAGAAGAAGAGGGAGGGAGTGGGGAGGGAGAGATGGCTGCCTTCTCATTCTCACTTCTAGACCATCACAGTGTTGAAGACATCTGCAATCATCTGAATGAATGACCTGACATTTGGATAGGAGTCAAAGAAATGTATCTTGAACCTGGCAGACATTTCAAAACTCCCAAGAGCAAGGTACGCCTCGTGTGGTTCTCAACCACTGTATACAATTCACAGAAGGAATTCATCTCCAGGCAGAAAAGATGGCACTTCATCTCAGGTGGCCCTTCCACATGAATGTGGGCAGTTCATGAGCCCCATTCTCTCCCATGCAAGGTGAATACAGTTGACATCATGAAATTAAAAGATGCTTACTTCTTGGAAGAAAAGTTATGACCAACCTAGATAGCATATTGAAAAGCAGAGACACTACTTTGCCAACAAAGGTCCGCCTAGTCAAGGCTGTGGTTTTTCCAGTGGTCATGTATGGATGCGAGAGTTGGACTGTGAAGAAAGCTGAGTGCCAAAGAATTGATGCTTTTGAACTGTGGTGTTGGAGAAGACTCTTGAGAGTCCCTTGGACTGCAAGGAGATCCAGCCAGTCCATTCTGAAGGAGATCAGCCCTGGGTGTTTTTGGAAGGACTGATGCTAAAGCTGAAACTCAGTACTTTGGCCACCTCATGTGAAGAGTTGACTCATTGGAAAAGACTCTGATGCTGGGAGGGATTGGGGGCAGGAGGAGAAGGGGATGACAGAGGATGAGATGGCTGGATGGCATCACAGACTAGATGGACGTGAGTTTGAGTGAACTCCAGGAGATGGTGATGGACAGGGAGGCCTGGTGTGCTGTGGTTCATGGGGTCACAAAGAGTCGGACACGAATGAGCAACTGAACTGAACTGAATGTGTCCAGACCTCCTTCCTCTAACCCCTGGGTACCATATGACATCTAATATGATGTTCAACAGGAATTAGAAACTCCAATGCCCACCCCCTCAAAGAAAAAAAAAAAACCAACCAACCATACACAGGGTAAAGTGCTTAACAAAAGGACAACATAATTTGGTGAAAAATGCAAATGTTAAGCTACACACAGAGTAATTGCCATATTTATGTCTTTCATGCTGACCTCATCTTGCCAGAGTATGGGAATCAGTGTCAGGAATGAACCTTTCACTGATTTAAATAGATTCAAATATATATATTATACATAATAACAGTCTTCTTCCACTATTACATAAACATAAAATATTACCCTCCTTCCATTCTGGAGACGTTATGACAATCTGAGCTAATACATTTAATTCAACTCAAGTCCTCGAGAGAACAGAACTACAATTACTATTTAGCAAGTGTTGGATCTGTTTTGCTTGCCTCCGAATGCATTCCATGAAACTTTCATGGAATCATTGTTGTATGACACTGAATATTTTTTAAACTTTTATACTCCTGATGTTTAAAATGAGACTTTATTTTCTTTAGGTAGGAGTAATTTAATGTTCAATAATATGCAAGCATTTCTATATAGATACATATTGAGTTACCTTAATTTTAGAGAGGCAAATTACACTGTTTGGGGAGAAAGTCTTGAAGCACCAACTATGAATGAACATGGTTATCCACCTACTACTTGGAACTATACCTTTAGGTTCCATGAAGTGGGGCAGAGGTAGGAATGATGATTAAAAAAAAAAAAAAAAAAAAAAAGAGGCAGGAAGAAGGAGAACAGAAAAAAACAGAAGAGAAGGAGAGGAAGCAAGGTAGGTACGTAACTATTCAAAACTGGAGAAACAGAATTAAATCCATCACTCTTCCCTCAAACAATCAAAGCTGTGATCTCACCTCTGCTGCTGCTGCTGCTGCTAAGTCGCTTCAGTCGTGTCCGACTCTGTGCTACCCCAGAGACGGCAGCCCACCAGGCTCCCCAGTCCCTGGGATTCTCCAGGCAAGAACACTGGAGTGGGTTGCCATTTCCTTCTCCAGTGAATGAAGGTGAAAAGTGAAAGTGAAGTCGCTCAGTCACGTCAGACTCTTCACAACCCCATGGACTGCAGCCTACCAGGCTCCTCCATCCATGGGATTTGCCAGGCAAGAATACTGGAGTGGGATGCCATTGCCTTTTCCGGATCTCACCTCTAGCACTGTAAAATGGGAGAACATTTTAAAAAATGATTCAGACAATGAGATAAGCAAAGAAGAACCAAACTAGGATTTAAAGGGAATGTTGCAATTCCATCATCCAGGGAGGGTATTTCAGGAGAGACCTCTAACTATATGATATCTCAGTGAGACTAGGTGAGTAGACACCTCTCATTCATGAGATAAATGAACATGACAGATAACCCTGACCAAGGTCTTACTAAGTGAAAGGTGCTGATGTGAGGTCATATTAACTCACTAAATGCTCAGAAAGCTCCGGCGAAGTGGAGCTTCCCATTATTATATTAATATAATAGCAACTATTATTATTATTCACATTTTACTAGTAACAAGTAAGGAGCACACCCAAATCACACAGCTAGGAAATGGAAGAGCTGGGCTTCAAACCCAGTGGTCTAACTACAGATCCAGCACTATTAACCATCTTGTGATGGAGGGAGGGAATGAATCAATGAATGCGAAAGTCATGCCGATGGTCCCTAACCTGTGGCTTTCACGGCTGCTGGCAGGGCTTGTCAGTACCACAAACAGTTGCCTTCTAAACATGGGTCACCGAAACCATGCCTCACACACGCCCCCCGCATCCCCATCCGACCTGGGCCTCCTTTTTCAAAGGGTCAAAGTCAGAAGGAAGGTTGACGTCTCCCTTGTCTGACCCTCTACTTGAGGAACACGCGACAAGGCGGAGCCTCACGCAAGAGTGACTGGGGGGCTTCCTGTGGGCTCCACGGCACTTCCTGCTGGAGAACAGAGCTGGGTCCTTGTGCTCTGGCAGCATCCCAAGCGGGCACACAACTTCACACAGAGTCTGAAGTTTCAGTTAGCAGCAGGGTCTCCACTTCCTGTTCCATGCTGTTGAGCAACAATCGTGTACCTCACGGCCCTGAGGTGTCTCCACTTGCATGGTGAAGACCTTGAGAGGCTCATAAACAGGTTTCCCTCGACATGGGGACGATGAGATAAAAGCTTCAAATCCTGCACCATCCCAAGCTCCACCAGAACACTAAGCATATGATGATTTGAACACAACATGCATGTTTTAATGCATTTTTCCCTTTCGCTCTGCTTTTCACCTCTCTTCTATTTATTTCTCGAGTCTCCACTTATGGAGGTCAATAGGAGACATTTCTAGACTCATTTACCTTTAGCTCTGATCAACTTTCAGATCCCATGCAGCATTCTTTTTCCTTACTCAGCTTCAATTTTGTTTCCTTTGAGAAATGTGCTACTTCAAAAGTCCTGATTTGGGGGACTTCCTTGGTGGCTGAGAGGTAAAGAATCCACCAGCCAATGCAAAAGACATGGGTTCAATCCTTGTTCCAGGAAGATCTCACCTGCTGCAGAGCAACTAAGCCAACTATGGAAGCCCTTGCACCCTAGAGCCTGTTTCACTACAAGAGAGACCACGGCAATACGTCAGGGCACCCAAACTAGAGAGTAGCCCCCACTTGCCACAACTAGAGAAAAAGCCTGCTCAATAGCAAAGACCCAGCACAGCCAAAAATAAATAAATACATTTTTGAAATAGATAAATAAGAGAGGTTTAAAAAAAAAAAGAAAAAAGTCCTGATTTTTAGCTTGTAAGAACGCTGAGGAAGAGGCCCCGAGAAGGCAACACTGTAACATTTTCCAAACAGTCATCTGGGGGATTTGTGACCTTACAAAAATTTCTGGTGGTTTTTGACATCCAACTTCCTTCCTTCTGTGAACTCTCTCCCTTCTCCCCACATTCTGTCACATGTTTGGGGGCAAGTATTTGGAGGAGTGAAGAATTAAAAACAGAAAAGTGAAAACATCCAACGGTCACAGCAAAAAAAAATAAAAAAAGAGAATTTTAACGCGGTCACATCGACCTTGTCGAAGTGTCCATACGTAGCATGTAAAATTAGTATAGTTGACACGGGTGGATCTAAATCGAGAACCCTTTTGACATTGTTTCTGTTCTGAGAGTTAGTCAAATTTTATCAGATAACACTGTCCTTTCATGGAACTTTTAACCACTTCTGAGTATGTATCTTGGTTCAAGGGGAGATCCCTTTTAGTCGCTTATATTTAAGTAATCCCATCAATTAAGGTGGTACATTCGTCAAGGACTGTAGTGACAATTATGAACCTTTTTATTCCGGAAAAGATTACTTGTCTGATATCTGGGACTTCACTTATGCCGACTCAAGATTAACACGAGGGAGTATTTGGTCCTTAGTATTATATACAAGAAAAAGGTTCCCTCATAGAATTCTTATTCATTCTGTTTCCCCACTTTTTATGAAAATCAAGAAGATCCGTTCCGTGATGGATTAGGGTTTAGGGTTCTATCAAGATCTTCCTAATTTTTTTTTTTTTTTCTGACCACACAAGAGACTGCAAAGTTACTCCCGATACCCCGGGTTTTACAAAATTTTCGTCTTTTGGCAATTGTGACCTCTATAACAGTTTTATGTAAAGGAAGACCAATTCTTTTCCTCTCTCCCTCCCGACTTTCCCACCTTACCCTTCCTCAACAGTAGTTTCGTAACAATTATACTTGACTTAATATAATGTTACCGTTATGAAGTTGTGCCCCTCACTGTTAACAAGGCAATAACACCTAACTGTTATACTGTTAGGAAGTAACTCTCGTCTACTGTCGACATCGTAATCTCGTGTCACGTGTTGTGTTCTACTTACTCACAATGTTCACAAGAAGGTCCTACCCACGGACAAAGCGTCCTCAAACATAGTTGGGGTTTATGTATGTACGGTCAAAAAGTGATAGAGTCGTTTTTTAGCATTCCTTGACAAAACCATGTGCTACCAGTGGCCTCAAAGTGCCAGTGGCACGTCCCTGCTTAGTGGATTTGCAGCAGCTGTGAAATGTCAAGTCAAAATGCCACGAAAGATCTATACGGCGCCTCGGCAGAAGAAAGAGCAAGAAACGGTAACATGCCGATACCCGGACAAGTGTGAGCTGACGTCAAGCTGTCTCCTGATCCGCACTGTTTCTGAACCTCCGTCTTGGCACTGACCTCCTTCCACTGAGGGCCTCTCATTCTGCTGAAAGAACTAACACCATGTATGTTACTTGACATTAACACACATCAGAGGGCAGAGTTATTTACATTATCTCCTTATATGCTAGAAAAGTCATTCTTGCTTACTTAAAACAAGAAGGCAAGGGAAGAGGCACATAAACCACTCAGAGTATTTCCGCAAAAAATGAACCCTGGTCACACTCACAGCGCGGTATTTCTCTTTCCAGGGATAATGCCTTTTTAAAAAGCAGAATCTGCCCTTTGTTCTGTTCGAATGCCTGCTTTTTTAAAACTCAGCAATCAGTATACTGTGAACATCTTCCCAATCTCATTAAATATTCCTCTAAAATATAATTTGAATGGCGACACATAGTCCATTTTCTACATATACCGTGATTTCACAGAGCTAATCTGCTACTGTCGGATATTTAGGCTGCTTCCAAGTTTTTACTATGAAACACAACACAGCTATTATGTAAAATGTGTATACTCTCTAATTTCTTGGAATAAATTTATAAAAACATGTACCGATTCTCTATGATCCTGACTGTGACAACACTCAACGGGAACCTGGGGGCAGTCCTTGGATAGGTGTCTAGAGCATAATTTACCCATCATAAGAGCCTCTGAAGCACTGATGAGAGTAGCTGAAGAGGTATAAACAATGGGCAAGGTCTTCATTTTATACGTCGAGACAACAGAACCACTTATCCCTTAATAGCTGTGCCCAAGCCTTCTAGAGTTAAGCAAAGCAATCTGTCTTGGCAGGTGAGGGAAAGACTGTACGTGAAGGGAGAGGAATTACGTGAATATTCTATGTGCTTCCAAGCTCAACATTAAATAGAAAGGTCCTTCAAAAAGCCTTTGTTGTGTTCAGTCACTAAGCCGTGTCCAGCTCTTTTGTGACCCCATGGACTATAGCCCGCCAGGCTCCTCTGCCCTTGGAATTTCCCAGGCAAGAATACTGGAGTGGGGAGCCATTTCCTTCTCCAGGGGATCTTTCCCATCCAGGAATCCAACCCAAGTCTCCTACACCAGCAGGCAGATTCTTTTCCACTGAGCCACAAAAATCTTTGAGTGACTAATACAATGTGGGAGTTATTTTATGCCATTTTCCAAGTATTTCTAACTTGCGATTTTTCAGGCACAGAGCAAAACTGCACTTCCTGGCCCTCCTCTGGTTAGATGGGATCATGTGAGCAGTTCTGACCAATAAACTGAGAGCAGAGTGCCAGGTACCATTTCTGGGCTGGAACACTAAATTGCTGATGTTAAACCTTCTGGAAAACTCTCTTTCCTTTGGCACAACCACTGGTGTGAGATAGCAAGTAGTTTCGTCAAGTATGAGTCCCTGATAAACAGTCTCTCTTTCCCCCACGCCCCTCCCCCAACAACCAACATGAGCAAGAATTAAAGTTCTGTTGCTTCAAAGCCTAAGATTTGGGGGCCATTTGTTACTATATCACCACCCACCCTCTCTTGATGAATAAATACAATAACTGTTTTACCTAATTTCATTGTCTCATAATCTGATTTAAAATAATCACATGAAATTTCATTCTTTTCTACACACATAATTTGAAAACCTTGAGAGTCACAGACCTAATCTTTAAGGTTTCCTGGGCTTTATGATGTGATCATTCAAGGATGGTATTTCTAGTGCCTTTTGGGTGCCAGGCACTTACGTACGTTACATGCTTTGGGAAAGATGAAGACACAGCTGCAGCCCTGAGAAGCTTAAAATAAAGAGGGAAGGATACAGTTTCAGAATTTCTATAAAAGAGGAATTTAGGGTTAGCAATTGGGATGCAAAGGGCGCTTGGGAGACTAGCCTGAAGCTGTGTTTGCATAGCCAACACAGTCAGTGTGCAATTATATATTTATTTGAAGTGGCTTTGCAGGGAGGCTGAGGAGCAATATTGTAAAGTATCTAATGCCCTTCTCTGGGCTGACCTTGGCACCATCGAGGATACAGCAAGGTCAACTCAGATTGTGCAGAGCTTCTAAAGAAAGAGGCTGTGATGTTCAGCGGACTGGAAGACAGTCTGAGTGGGAGACACAGAGAGAACACGTTCACTGAGGACACCGTATTTGAGATGAGCTTTGGAGCCCGGATTTCCACAGGGAGAGACTGGAGGCAGAGAAGCCAGGCAGAAGGAAAGCCTAGCAGAAGCAGAGGCACAGGAGAGAGAAAACAGAGGACATATTCAGAAAGCTATCCAGGGCAGAGAGAAGTCACAGCTGAGGTCTAGAAAGTTCATCAGGTAAGGGCAGATTTGGGGAGAGACCACTGAGTGGCTGCCACGGATTTGTGCCCCAATAGCTCAGTCAGGGAATTCCGGGCAGGAGGTGGGCGGGCCCCAGGGATGTGAAGAGCAGGATCAAAGAGGAGGGAAGCAGGAAGCAGAAGCGCTGGTCCCTGGCAGGTTGACATGGCTGAAGCATGCCGCCTGCGTCTGAACAATGAAGGTGGTAAAGCCAAGGGGGCTGCAACCCAGAGCGGGAGGCACCAAGATGGACCTGGCGGGCACTGCGTTTCCAGCTCAAAACTCTCAGCACAGGACTGAACATACAACAGGCAGGCAGTAACTGAATAGCAGCTAACGGTACTAACTCACTGACCGAATGAGGGGCACTGACCGAATGAGGGGCAAGGCAGTTCTACAAGACAGGCTGGCCTGTTCCCCCACCCCCTTTTAACACCTCTGGCCACTTTTGAAGCTTTGTCACTGTGTCTCCCTTCCAAAACTGGGCACAAAGACGAAGGTTTCACTCAGATCTGAGCGCTGGGCTACCTGGAGATAGTTCTAATTTGGGGCAAGGCAGTTCTACAAGACAGGCTGGCCTGTTCCCCCACCCCCTTTTAACACCTCTGGCCACTTTTGAAGCTTTGTCACTGTGTCTCCCTTCCAAAACTGGGCACAAAGACGAAGGTTTCACTCAGATCTGAGCGCTGGGCTACCTGGAGATAGTTCTAATTTAACCTGGTGTGTATGTCAGTCGCTCAGTCGTGTCCAACTCGTTGCGCCCCCGTGGGCTGTGGCCCACCGTGGAACTCTCCAGGTAAGAATACTGGAGTGGGTTACCATTTCTTTCTCCAGGGATTTTCCCGACGCAGGATCAAACCCAGGTCTTCTGCACTGCAGGCAGATGCCTTACCTTCTGCGCTACCAGGGAAGCCTGGAGAAGACGGAAAATGGGTGAAATGATGTCTGCAGATTATCTAGGATTGTAGCTTTAAATAGGATATGTGGGAATGTATAGACTGTTTTTTCCATCATGATAATAAGAGAAAGGTAAACTCTTTTTTTTTTTTTACTGGCAGAGGTATTTATGAATCTAAAAAGAAAGAAAATGTGTGGTTTCAGTTCAGTTCAGTTACTCATTAGAACCTATCAGACAAAAGAACCAAAGGAAGGCCCCCCTGTATCTGGACTCCACCTGGTTGCAAAAGCAATGGATGCCTTTGCCATCCTTATCACCAAAGAGAGCAAAAATTTCTACGGAGAACTTCACTGGAATCTGTTTTGTTCTGAGGTCAGATCTACAAAGCCATAATTACCCAGGTAACTTGGGTCTGATGCTACCCAAAATATCTAGGTAATTATAGGAGAAAGGTCATTTCCTCTCTATACTGGCAACTATACCTCTGGGTGTCTCCACTGGCAGTTATCCAGTTAAGAGCAGCCTTTCATTTCACTTTGTGCTTGTACAGACCCTGCCAAAGACGATGACATTCTAAAGGGGGGTGGGGGGATGCGGATTTTCTTTTTAATTGCCTTTATAAGTATTCCTCCTCTCTTGCTTGTTCCCTAGGACGATCTGATAAAATATCTTCTGATCACTTGTACGTTGAGGGAAAGGCATTCTGGACTGGGAGAATCCTGGGAGACAGGGAGGAAATGGAGAGGTGAAGAGGAAGAATGAACAGCGGGTGCCAAGATCTGCAAAACTGTCGGGATTAAAAGATTCACAGTGATGAAGAGAGGGGGAGAGACCGAGGAGGAAGCCGGGCAGGTACTCAGTCCGACGGACGTCTTATTCAGAGTTTGAGCTTTGACAACACAGGCAGTTTGGGGGCAGAAAGCCGCATAACTGCCCGTCTGTGACTGCTCAAGAGAAGCGCCCGTTCCTTTTCTTCACAAAGAAAAAAATGGCATTTATCTCAAGTACAGCGAGGCACAGGAGGCTTCACCTCCCCCATCCTCTTTCTTCCCTCTTCCTCCTGCCGGCTCGGCTCCCCCACCGCCTCCCCTTCCTGTTGGAAAAGAAAAGGTGGGAGGGGAGTGGGAGGGGGAGGAGGACCCGCCGGCCACCGTCAACACGGTGGGAGTCTCTCTTCTCCGGCTTTTACCAGCCTATGGGGGTCAGGATGCTATTGGTTCAGCTTTACGTGTGATCTGGTGCCTCTCACTTAGCAACAGCGAGCAGGGGAGGCAGGAAGCAACGCCACCTGGCTCCTGCGAGCGTGCGGATGGTTTAAAACAAGCCACCAGCTCAGAGGGAGACAGAAAAGGGGGGAGGGGGTGGAGAGAAAGAGAGCAGTCTGAGCTTAACATATTGCACCATTAGGAGCAAGGCTTAATCGGGGTGTTAACTACAACCAACCGGCAGGCACGGGGCGGAGAGAGCGGAGACTGGACAGGAGTTATTTTTAATGAGTATCTGGATATAAATCATATACAGAAAGCCTTCATGTATTTTTTTAAAAGGACAAATGACACTGTGCTGCCTGGGTGGTGGGTGGGTAGATACATGGGGTTCTCTAGGCAAAAAAAAAAAAAAAAAAAGATAAGAGGAATCTAAAACTGTCCAGTGGGTTTCCTCGGTTTTATTTTGTTTTTCACACCAGGGTGCTGCTAGAAAAGGAAAAGGAAAATTGGGTGTACTTGAAAAAGCAATTGGCTATGTAATCCCAGGAATTTTTTTTTTTTAAATTAGTCAACAGTAGCTCTTTCTAAATCCTAAATTCCATTTTAGCATTTGAGAATTAACTTTCTGGAGTGGTAAATGGCAAAAAAGAAGTACATCTCTGCTAGAGAGGTTGTTTTCTTTTTTTTTTTTTGCTTTGCTTCCTTTGTGGTAAAGGGAAATTTCTGAGAAGGATGCCGATATAAGTTCTGAAAGCTCACACTGCCTGGATATAACAGGGCCCAGGGCCAATAACAACAAGGAAATGTATTCCGCTGTCCCTTCTTTCATTTCTCTTAATAGAATTTTCCCTTCCCCTCCATCCCAGGTCCCCCACCAGACTTCAGAAGGATTATCTCACCTCCTTACCCCTGTAAACTCAACCCACCCCATCACATTAAACAGCCTCGAAACTACAGATGGGAGAGTGTCTTTCGTTCCTTCTTAGAGAAAAATGGTGCCTTTCAGCATGGACTGGAGCCTTTCCCTGGTGTCAACCCAAGCCCCTAGGGATAAGGACAAGTAGCCCAGAGGACACAGATGGACCTCTGTCCACCCAAATAAAGCAGACCCACTTAACCCCTTCAGCTCTGAGCAGTAAAAGCCACTGACTAGAGTGACACCTACTGCTCGGGGTGCAGCTGTACAATCTCCTATCACCGACCAGGTTCTCAAAACCTGCTCCACTGGGCGGGCTCCTCTGAACACATTTCTCTCTCCTAATAGCTGAATGAGGACATTTTCAGCTTCTCCTTCTTGGGCTGACCTCAGCATCTGTAACTCGGGACTCCTCAGGGTCTAGGGATCCTCAGCCCTGGGTTACAAAAGCTCCCAGGTATAAACTGACTCCACTTAGCAGTGATTCTACACAGGAGGGAGAGAAAGCATTAAGAGCCCACAACTCATTCAGAATCACTGCTAAGGTGAAATCGCTTTTATTAACAATCCTCTTTGACACTTGATTACATTATCCTGGGGAAAATGGAACTTTTATCCGGTGTCCATGGGATTTTACGCTACAGGGGAAAAACGTGACGGTGAAGGACTAGTGTGCTCTGTGCTGTGCCTGGTCGTTAAGTTGTGTCTGACTCTTCGTGACCCCAAGGACTGCAGCCCGCCAGGCTTCTCTATCCATGGGATTTCCCAGGCCAGAACTATGGACTGGCTTGCCATTCCTTCCCCAAGGGATTTTCCTGACCCAGGGATCAAACCTGCATCTCCTGTGTCTCCTACATTGCAGGCAGATTCTTTACCACTGAGCCACCTGGTACAGAATAGCATTTTACCAATCCACATTTCTTTTACACTATGTGTTCAGTCATATCCCAGAAATTCCCTTTCATTGGGGAAAAAATGTCCATACAATTAATGAAAGTTAAAGTTATACTTTTCTGAAAGCATAGCAAAAATGCTATGTTAATGACGAAAATATCTATGTTATTATTCTTTTCTACAGTAAGGCCAAGAAACAATGTCACTAACAAAATCCATGATTTCTATTCAAATAGGCGCTAAGTTAAAAACCATATTAAAGGTGCCAGGATGATTATAAAAGCAATGGGTCAGGAGGTATAGCTTGATTCATTTTAGGCAAAAAAAAAAATATCTAGTGAGTCTTCACCAAGTCTTCACACATTGGACAGAACACTAGTAATGCTGAAAATTCAAACACTGCTCATCTTTAAGGATGCTCGAAAGTGTTTTGCAAATATTCTGCTTTTTATTCCCAAACTACCCACTTGGAATGTTAAACTGTGATATTCTTATTCCAGAACTGGGAAACAGTGGAGTCTCCCAACTTACACAGGTCACAGAGCAAGCCCGTAAACGTGATGAAATGAGAACCAGGCTTCCTAATTTCAAGTCCAGGGCTTCGCCACTGGGCCGCTAGAACCAAGCAATTCTCTGCGTAACAGTGAGGCCTCCCTCATATATTTATGGACGCCTCATCCTTGTGTGTTAATTTCTGTGACAATCCAGAGTTGAAATGTCATTCTACTGACATTCCTTTTACTTTGTGATCCCTTTATCTGGTATTTTCACCAAATGGGCTAAGGGGAAAAATTAGTATTGGGAGGCATGAGCAAATCCCATCAAAAACAAAAAAACAGAAATGGTTCAAACTTAAATCAAATGAAAGGCTAAATATACCCACCTCTAACCACCTGTCTCGCATTTTGACACAGAAATAAATGAGTGTTAGCTGAGGATACTCTGAAAAGTAGTTGTAGGGACTCACCACTAAGATACAATCCACAAGGTGGAGCTGCTATGGGGCATCCGGCTACTACGCTCATTATCGCGCAACAGGGAGACTTCCCTCTATTTCCCAGAAGTTCACGCTGACAGAACACGCCTGTGTTGGGCAGGTGCACTAAAGCTCTCCCTACAACTCTGCCATGAATCACCCTACCCTGTGTGCAGAAATCTGGTCAGTGGGGTAACGGTGCTAGAAGTGACCTCTACAAGCGTCCCTTAAAAATCTCACACACTTTTTCTTAACATGAGAGGCTCCTTCCCTCAAAATACCTTTAAACCTACAACTATTTCCCCATCATAGAGAAGAAACTGATGACCAATCTGTCCCGATTCTTTTCCACTTGATGTTTTAACCTGAACCCAAATATCCAGGATCAACTGAATGGACATCATCTGCGAGTTGTATACAGATAGCTATACAGAGGCAATTAGAACGCCCCTCACTCAAAATGTGAAAGTTGCATCTTACCATGTCAATTGTGCAAGATGGAAATGCCCAGTGAGGGATACCGCATTCTTCAGACAGCAACATGAGCTGTCGGCACCAACCACCAGTGCTCCTGGGTTTTAGAGTTGGATGGAGTGCCCCAAAGTCAGCAAGTCTGACCCTCAGCTTTGCAAAAAGTCCTCTTCAACATCCTTCACGTGTTCCACGGCACCAACCTAGAGGTGGGGGCACCTCTGACTGCTCCCCACCTTGCTTCCTTCAGTTGATTTGCCCCCCCGTGGACTGTTCTTCTGGCTCCATCTGGCTTTCCCGACTGAATTCAGGTAGTCCAGGCTGGGAGCACATCACTTTCCCCCTGTATCACTGAAGGGACCACACTCCCGGATCCTTGGGTTCTCCTCTTGGCTGTGTAGCTTCAAGACCCTGTCTGCCCTTGGCCCTCACCACCAACAGTGTTTCTCATTTATTTACTTGTTTCATATCTAAGATTTGCCATAAATGGCTCCTGCGAGCCTACTTTTATAAACAAAACAGAACACCATAAACTACATTTATAAACTTTTTTGAAAGTATAGACCAGGAGCCAGCAAAAGGGCATTTAGTAAACAGTCTAGGTTTAGGGGACCAAAAAGAAAGAGCAAGGCTCTTCTGCAGAAACTTACACAATGAGAGAGAAAATTTTCCAGAAACTTCTTATTGACAAAATTCAGCACTTTATTTGTGGGCACTAACATTTGAATTTCAGACAGTTTCCACCTCTCATAAAATATCGTTCTTCTTTTGAATTCTTTTCAACCTCTTAAAACACGTAAAAATAATTCTTAGCCTATGTGCCACACCAAAACAGATGGTGGGGCCATTTTAGCTCACGGGCCATGGTTTGCAAGTCCTGGAATATACACCAAGCATTGAAAACTGTGGCTAGGTTGAGGGAAAGGGCAGGAGAGTAGAAAGGAAGTCCTTCCCCCTGCCCCACACCCACCGTGTTTTAATTAAGACATTTCTGTATTATTTTCCTTTTCATTACAGGCATGTTATTGCTTTTAGGATTTGAAAAAGTCACGGAAGATGTGATTAATTAGAAGTCTAGACTCTTTTAGAGCTTTCAAGAGCTTTCAAGTTCCTCCACAGCCTTCTTATTTAACTTAATTTCCACTATTATCCTCTGTATCTCTTTTTTTTTGTCTGAGCTTCTGTGGCTTTCTCCTGTTTTCATGCCTTTGCTGCCTGGGAACCTCATACTTGTATTTCAAGGCTTACTTGCAGGTCTTAGCTTCTTTCCTTAAGACGTCCATACCCAAGACAGTAAAGGGAAAACTTCAGTTCCCTGATGATCACTTGTCAGTTACTTGCGTCTGTGGGTTCCCCACAGGCAGGGACCACCTGAGAACCTTCAGGGTCCCTGCAGCACCAACCAGGAAGGAATATCCACTTAGGTGTTCAACAAATACTTGACAGCTTTTCAGTCAACCCAAGCTAAAATACAACAAACAGCATAATAGCAAATAGGTATTTTAGGATCAGTGGAGAGAAGTTAAAAGATAGAAATGTTGGCTTTGTGTGTGAAAACATTATTTTCTAACTTTTAAACCTGTCCAACAATGAAATACACTGCCTCTTAAAATAACACATTTCCTGACACCAAGAAGTATTCAAAACACAAGTGGATGGCCATCTGTCAGGGATTCTGTGGAAGGAATTCCTGTTTTATTTAGGACAGACCACATGGGCTCTGAAGTCCCTTCTCAGGAGTCTGTCATTCTTATTGACACTCTGTTCTTACTCGCCCCTCCACACATACCTCACTTATTTGTTAAAATTAAGTGATTTGAAGTAAGAGTGGTGGCACGTTCACAACTCAGATCATCAAAAATGCTGTAATTCGGTGGGTATATTAGGATGATATTAATTGGCTTGTTCTGCACAGGCTTAGTATATTTTTGATAAACCATCAATACTAATGTGAGAGATCCCAGAGTCGTGAGAATTTTTGTCTCTTATTTAGATAGCCCCCTGGGGATGGTTTTTTTTTTTAATTGTTTTGTTTACCCATTTGTTTATCCTTTTTTTTTTTAAGGTTGTTGGGTTTTGGTCACTGATCAGCTGTCTGAATGACAACCTGTAAATCAGAACAGCACCTATATTTTTCTTATCCTGCATCCCAGCATTCTAGATCCTTTAGAATTCTGGGAAAATCTAAGATTCAAAAGGAACTTATGACACACATACCCCACCACCTCTTTGGAGGGAAAAAAAAAAAAAAAAACATTATAACCTCTGAGCCCTCCATGACATGGAAACAAATTTCCAAAATTATATGTCATGGGGCTCTTTCATCAAGCTGCTGCTGAACACCTACCCTGGGCCAGGCAGGGCACTAAGTACCAGGGACAAACCCTAGCCCAAGGACTTTTACTGTCACCCAGAAGGCCCAGTTAGCTGTAAAATAGAAAGAAATACACTGACTGGCTTCCAGTGTCTATCAGAAGCCTAGGAACTGAGAGCTGGCGACAGGAAAGCTAGCAGAGGAGAAGAAAGGGACAAGGCAGGAAGAAAGGGAGAATCAGACCAGTTGCAGCAACAGGTCCACGTGGCATTAGAAGTGAGGAGACGATGGAACTTCCCTGCTGGTCCAGCGGCCAAGACTCCAAGCTTCCATTGCATGGGATGCAGCTTCCAGCCCTGGTGGGGGAACTAAAATCCCATATATTACTCATCACCACCGCCCCCCCCCCAAAAAAGGAGACTCTGACAGAAAAGAAAGGGGACCCAAGACACTATTTGAAGGGTAAAACGGAAACTTCCGGAAGTCACTGGGGCATCTACTCCAGGTGTCCACAGCTTCCAGTTCTACATGATGCCTTCACTTCAGCAAACGAACTGTGCTCACAATCAGAGATCACTCCTCTAAACCTGCCTTTCCCAAGAACTCTCTGAGTGTCCTGACCCAAGTCCTAGAAAGCCTGGCACACACCGTACACCTTCAGCTAATGTTGGTTTTCTTTTCAAAGTCTCCTTGGGTCACTAAGAAAAGATTCGATCATGTTGTGGCCATCAGAACAGATCAGGGGGTAATATTGGTGGTGGTGGTGGTTTAGTGGCTAATTCGTGTCTGACTCTTTGCGACTCCATGGACTGTAGCTCATCAGACTCCTCTGTCCATGGGGTTTCTCAGGCAAGAATCCTAGAGTGGCTTTCCGCTTCAGAGTACTAGTAAGAGCTTCTGATTATTGAGAGCTGACTATGTGCAGACACTAAGCTAAGCACTTTGAATGGATTACCAGCTTCCCTGGTGGTTCACTGGCTAAGACTCTGCACTCCCGATGCAGGAGGCCTGGGCTCGATCCCTGGTCAGGGAACGAGATCCCACACGCCGCAGCTAAAGATGCCACATGCTGCAATGAAGACCTGGCTCAGCCAAATAAATAAATACACACAAATATTTTAAAATAAAAAGTTTTCTTATAAAATTAATGGATTATCCCAACACCCCCATTACATAAGCCCTGTTTTTTGGATGTAGAAACTAGGGATTAGAGAAATTAGAAGCTTATCCCAGGATCCTCAGGCTAGTAAGTAACAGATCCAGGATTTAAACCCAAGAGATCTTGCTCGAAATTCAGGGCTCTTCAACACAGAGTTAGAACATGGTAAGATATCTAGAATATCTCCTTGACCTGGCTTTTTCAACATCAGCAGCCTTCTCACCTTCAGGCCATGCAGGAGCTATTTAATATTCGAACATCAGAGAATGAGATGGTAAAACTACATGTTAATAAAAGTCTAATTGAAAAGTTCTTCTCTTGAAAAAAGAAACCACAATGAATAAAAACCATGTCCTAGAAAACCAAAACAAAATGTGCCCCCAGAAGACTGATGCAGATTCCAGGGACAATTTGCCAGAAGCTTTTTTTCCCTGAAATTCTAGGAAGAGGAAAAATCAGTGAATTTATTGGCATTAAGACAAGAAGTCTAAGGAACATCCTCTTGGTCAGCAAAAGAATGTTCTAAGGTAATGGTTAAGATAACACTGTGTGTGTGTGTGTGTGTGTGGGTGGGTGGGGGTGTGTGTGTGTGGGTGGGTGTGTGTGTGTGGGTGGGTGGGTGGGTGGGTGCGTGCTCAGTCACTTAGTTGTATTGGACTCTTTGCAACTCCATGGACTGTAGCCTGCCAGGCTCCTCTTCCCATGGGATTTTATCTGGCTTTTAAAAAATATGGTATCCCACATAGCTGAATTATCAGACAGTGAAGCTGAGTCATTGAAGTAAAAGGTATTTTGATGGAAATCTTTCTAAAGCATGACATACTTACATTTACATATTCTTAAACAGAAAATATAATTTCCTTGATGTTTCTTTTATAGAATACTCATGAATATTATTAGTAATAACAGGTTGCTATTCAATTACTTTTGAGGGGAGTATTAAACTCACTAGAGCTCTCTGCCCCTGCATCAGGTGACCCCACATTAAATGACCTCACATGAGATGACTCCAAACGGCCACACCTCCAGGTCCCCAAGTCTGCCTTTTATATTTCTTTTTTTCCTCCTCTCTGCACTTCCTGCTTTCACATAGTTTCCAGTTTGCTTTCTTATTTTCCACTTGGATGGTTTGCTGAGGGTCTCAGGGTGGCTTCATACCATCTCCAGGGTTAATTGTAAAGGGTTTCCCCCTACTACTGCTCCCTGAGTATTTTATTTGCAGTGTTTATTTTGTTTTTTTTTTTTAACTCACTTCCCAGTTCCAGATGGTTGAGGTTGATGGAAGTCTACTGGGAGCCTAACCTCCAATTAAAGGTAAAGTTACTCTACATTTTTTTTAATGTCTTTCTTAAAAACCAGAGTTTGGATTTCTGGAGAAGCTTTATTTTATTCATCTGAGAAATCAGAACCATACCTTTTAAAATTAAATATCAACATACAATGGAAAAGGAAGGGGAAAAAGTATGATTCTTCTAAAAAGTAAAATATGTTTTCCCTAAAACACTTCATGTGTTGGAAGTGATATTCCTTCAACTTAAGGGTATTTTTTTTTTTACTGATTTAAGTTACTTTGATAAGAAAAATAACCTACTATTTGATGTAATTCTTTCATTATTCCTGCTTGATTTTGGTCAATGAGTGGGTAGATAGATATTAAACATGAACTGGATTATATATAATATATACAAATACATATATACACATACATATGGCATTGTCGATAATATATATATTCACAGAATTTGTATTCTGCCTGTCACTTTCATGTTATTTCATGTTTCCCTGTTTCAGCATAGTACCCAGTCTACCACGTCATAGCTTTCTGGAATTCTATTATTTTAGTTTTCCCATTCCCCTATTATTGAGCATTTTGTTTGCTTTACAATTTTGTTGTGGTTTTTTAAAAAAAGGCAGTGGATATTTTCATAAAAATGACTTGTTCTTCTAAATGAATCCTTTGTGTTTAAACATGGGTCTTCATGTTACTGACTCAGTTAAAAAAAAATCTAAGTACAGTTAGGAAAGACAAATGGAAGAAAATGAAAATGAAAACAGGTTTGAGAGAGATGAAAGAAGAGTCTGGGGATGTGTTTTGTCTGGAAAAGGCTGCCCTTGTATGTAAAATGCTGGTTATATCACCCGTTGTACTTCAAATGCTGAACGACACTATGATCCAGGTGAAGATTCCTTTCCTCACTGTGATTTGACTTATTGCCTAGAAATTCTAACTGGAGAGCAGGATCAGGATTCAGTGCTTTCTAGAACAACTGCCATTATTTCTGTGCATGCGTGCTAAGCTGCTTCAGTCCTGTCCCACTCTTTGTGACCCTACGGCCTGTAGCCCACCAGGCTCCTGTTCATGGCACTCTCCAGGCAAGAAGACTGGAGTGGGCTGCCATTCTCTTCTCCAGGGCATCTTCCTGATCAGCAGTTGAACCTGCATCACCTGCATTGGTAGGCAGGTTCTTTACCTAGCGCCCCCTGGGAAGCCCACATTTTCATTGTTTAAATTTGTCTAAAAGGAGTTGGACAAGGAGACAGGGATATCTGGGAGTGCTCCAGTCCATGGGGTCGCAAAGGGTTTAACAGGACTGAGCAACTGAACAACAAAAAAGGAGTTGGAGACTACAAAGAAATAGTTATCATTATTTTATTAAAAAGCTTTAAGGGCGATTTTAAGCTTGCAAGTAAAGAAAAACAACCTTCTGAATCGCTGTAGTACCCCTTGCACATTCACAGGAACATAGTAAGTAGCGGATAAGCACAGTCATGGGAATAGAGTCAGGAGCACAGTAAACACTTTCTGAAGAAATGGTGGGTGGCAGAGTTGTATTCCTTTCCCTGAAGGAAATCTCTTTGCCCTGCTCCATAGCATGCTTGTGGATGGAAAAGTCTTTAAAATCTGATAATGCATAGTTCCAAAACAATGCATAGTTTCTGAGCATTTGCCAACAGGGATGCAGATCAAAGGGGGAAAGAAATGCCCCGACATTCTCAGGATCTAATTGTTAAGGAAATAATATAAATACCTATTATACAAGCATAAAGAACTGGATGAATAATAAATACAGGCAATACCACATCTGAACCAGAAGACCATCTGATACAGGTTCAGTTTTATAAATTTGTATTAGTTTATTTCTCACGAAAGGAGTCAACCTTTATAAAGAAGCCTGGGGTAAAAGTGGACCTTGGTGATCTTATATGTGTCTGTAAGAATTAAAAGATTCTCTAAAGAGAAAAGAAAAAAAAAAAGGATTTGTTTTGCCGAAATTGTCATGGTTTCTGTGGCACTGCAATGGCAAAATCAAATACGCACCTTTTCAAGCCGAAAGGTAAGAAGCATTTAAAACAGATAAAAGTGTTTTTCTCTAACAACATATTTACTATATTTAGAACTCAAATTTTTGATACATGATGTGATCTATGAAGCAAAATCAATTTTTATTTATATTAATAATAAGTCTGGAAGAGTCTAGCTTGGATTTGCAAGGGCTTCAAAGAAAAGGGACAGAAAAGCCATTAGAAGTCACAGACATCATTAGCACAAGACTAAAATCAAAGTAAAAACTGTGAACGAAAATGGGCTAACTTAACACTCAGACCCTGCCTCTGATACAGCTCAGTAACACAGATCCTAGAAAGCATTATGAAGATTTCTTTGGGCAGACATTAGATCAGTGCTGACATGGCCAGTCACAGTAAATGCAAAGAAAGCCATTTCAAAGCCAGATACTAAATTAAAAGGAAAATGAAAGTCTTCCTTATTTTATGGATTTCCGCTACAGAGAGTGTCCGATCCCACGTTAATGTGATGAAACAATTCTGAATAGCCACTGCCTAACTATCACTGTTACAAATGATATTCTGACATTCTGAAATATATAGAATCTATTTAAATACAGATACTGAATATTTTGTGCTATTCATAATAGAAGCAAAAGGTCTGACCTATTCCTAATTACAGTATTAATGCAATGACCTGTGTGATCACGTGTAAAGAGAAATCTAACTGCACATGGCACTGGATTTCAGCCAGAAGGTTCAGGTTCGAGCTGCAATTCAATGATATCAGCAGAGAATAATCTGCTCAGCTAAACAAGTAAGGAGAATAAGCAACTGTGGTCTCAGAAATTTTTGTCTTTATTCCAAGTTATCATCAAGGAAGATGACAGCTCAGATTTTGTATCCTCAATAGAGACAATATGGCATGCACATCTGAAGGGGATACCTACGTGGCACTCACATGCAGAGAGAATTTTCAAAGCTCTACTCATCTCCCCCACTTTTTCTCCCTACTCCTTCAACCATCAGCACCAAACTCTAGAGCTATATTTCATTTCTCAGTGAACACCCTGGGAACAGTCATCACTTTCCCCCAGAACAGGACCCAAAAGAAAACACCATCCCTAAGTAAGTTAAACAGCTCAGTGCACCAAGGAGATTTATCATAGAGAGAGATCTGCCTAATGAGAGCAATCCCCTGACCACTACGCGGAAGACTGCATTCTCTCTCTAGTTAAAAAAAACACTGCCCCGACATAGGAAGAAGACAGCTCTCAGACACCTCTAAGATCAGCAAGAACAAACTGCTGCTCTCAACGCTCTGCTATGAGAGATTCCAAATAAGGGCTGTCATCGAAGCGTGATCAACGTGCACCACTGCCTAAGAGTTCCAAAATGTCAGTTCAAGGAAACTAACAAGACGCGGTTTATACCCAGGCACTGAGATGCAACCATGGCCAGTAATAACTTTTGCCAACAAAGACTTCTCTTCCTCCTATTTAATGAAAAACTTAAAAATCTGATGTTCAAAAGAATGCACACAGGACTCAGGAGAAAGGCGGCTGCCTCTTTCACAGTCACCTTAGTCCACGACTTGTTCCTTAGACTTTATTTGGTGTTGGCAGAAAGTGCCACTAACTGGCAAGAGGAATTGAAAAGAGCAGGACAATATGGTGCCTGTATACTGCAACTGCCACAGAGCCCAGTGTTTTGACATTGTTACTGAAACACGCTCAACTATTTATGAGAGCTAAGTTGAATCAAACAGTTGGTGTGGCAGAAGAAACATCTGTGAAGTCTTTTTGTCTAGAAAGTCACTAAGAAAAGGAGGAGGAAGCAGAGCAATCACACAAACACAAATACCTCCCCAAAATCATAAATAGCACTGTCAAGTGGGAACAGATACCTTCCCCCACTCTCACTGTAACAACACCCAGCAAGCGGGGCTATCCCAGAATCTCGAGCAATGCATCACTGTGGACAGCCAGCTCTTCTGGAGAGTTGAATGTCCCCTCTTTACAAACAAAAAAGAGTTTTTTTTAAAATTCATTATTTCGAATATAATATCTTTCTAACTTAGACACTCCTGGGGAAGAGCCAAGCAATCTGTGTTTTAAACAGGGTGAGTCTGACACACACTAGGGTTTAAGGACCGCTGCCATCCACTACATAGCTCTGAATGTCTGCGCTCTTAAGAGTTTTCTGCCTGCTTTCAATGGGCTTTCCTTTTACGGAAAGTTACTGAGTTTCCTCTGCCCAACATGGATCTGCCTCTGTTGGTTCTTTTCCCTTCCAGTTTGATCCTTTCCGGTTTGTATCTAATCTGCCACAGGCTTAGAAATCAGTTGTCACAGTTCTTAAAAATCATGTGTAAAATATAAATACATAGGATCAAATAAGACAAGAAGTGCATAACAACTGGGAAAGCACCCCTGTGAAGGGAATGCATAGTTCTAGGACATAAATTTCTGAGTAGACATTGGTCATTTAGAGGCTTTTCTACTTACTTCCTCAACTGTACAATATTTACTTGTTTTTATTCCTGATCAGTAGGAGAGGTTGCTAAATAACTGAGTTCCAGAAAATGAACTGTTTCTGTGGTTTACTAGTGAGTCACTGGAACATTCATCTTAGTATTTTTACCATAACTGTAATAACTGTCATTCATTAAACATTTGCTATGTGCCAGGTACTGTGCCATATGCATTTTATATATATTATTTAATTAGATCCTCACGACTTGAGGTAGGTATTATTATCCTCATTCTAGATGAGAAAACCAGAGAAGGCAATGGCAACCCACTCCAGTACTCTTGCCTTGGAGAATCCCAGGGACGGTGGAGGCTGGTGGGCTGTTGTCTTGGGGTCGCACAGAGTTGGGCATGACTGAAGTGACTTAGCAGCAGCAGCGGCAGCAGATGAGAAAACAAGAAGCACAGAGCTATTCAGAAACCTGCCTAAGATCACAGGACTATTAAGAAACATAACTGGAATTCAGGTTAGCTGGATTCCAAATCCACCTATTTTCTTTTTCTTCTTCTTCTCCTTCTATTTTATATATATATATAAAAAAAATCACTGGGCTATGTAGCACTGAGGCAGCCAGGTGTGAACCCAAAGCTTAGAAAAAGAGAGTGGAGTGGAGATAGGGAAGAAACTCAAAAGCAGGACAGGGCTGTGATAAATGGTTCATATTCAGTAAAGGAATAGAAATGTCCTTACTAGGAAGGAATCAAGGAAGGCAAAAGATTCAAGTCATGCCATCCTATCTGGAAAGTCAAAACCTATCACTGTCCACAGTAAGAAAGGCTCCTGATCTGTTTTCCACAAGGATCCAGATTCCCTTTTATACTCTACTTTGGGGTCCTTATAGTTATTATTTAAGCTTGTTCAAAGCACACATAATCTTCATATTCATAAACATCATGAGGTCAGAATCTCCTGGTCCAGGGCTGAGATACTGTAATTGATAATAACTGACCATCCAGAATGATATAAATCAAAACATCCTACTGACTTCTTTGTTTGCTTACTCACTTCCTTTAAAAAGTAAAAGGAAAGGGAAAAGAACAGGAAAATTCTCTTTCTCTTAGCCAACGATTCTGCTAAACATATAGCAGCACTGTGTTCTTTCCAGTGCTCTCGGAAATATTTAATGTGCAAACAGATGCTGTGAGTGGATACCGGTGGATTAAGACACACTGGGCATGTTGAAAGGAGAGCTCATGTAAGAATATGTGTCATGACCAGTCAGAATGACCATTATTTAGGGACTTCCCTGGTGGTGCAGCGGATAAGAATCCGCCTGCCAATGCAGCGGACAGAGGTTCAATCCCTCGTCTGGGAAGACTCCACAAACCAAGGAGCGACTAAGCCCACAAGCCACAGCTACGGAAGCCTGAGCACCCTAGAGCTTGCGCGCCACACCTGGAGAGGCCACCACGATGGGAAGCCAGAGCAACACAGCAAAGGGCAGCCCCTGCTCACCGCAACCAGAGAGAGCCTGTGCAAAGCAACAAAGACCAGAGGCAGCCAAAAAAGTCTTTAAACTAAACAACAAAAAAATTTTTTTTAAAGAATGACAATTACTTAAAAATCCACAACAATAAATCCTGGAGAGGGTGTGGAGAAAAGGGAAGCTTCCGACACGGTCAATGGGAATGTAAGAAAGCCTTCTTCAGCAATCAATGCAAAGAGATAGAGGAAAACAACAGAATGGGAAAGACTAGAGATCTCTTCAAGAGAATTGGAGATACCAAGGGAACATTTCATGCAAAGATGGGCTCGATAAAGGATAGAAATGGTATGGACCTAACAGAAGCAGAAGATATTAAGAAGAGGTGGCAAGAATACACAGAAGAACTGTACAGAAAAGATCTTCACGACCCAGATAATCATGAGGATGTGATCACTAATCTAGAGCCAGACATCTTGGAATGTGAAGTCAAGTGGGCCTTAGAAAGCATCACTAAGAACAAAGCTAGTGGAGGTGATGGAATTCC
>SJYX01005111.1:334491-445526 GCA_006410675.1 Oreotragus oreotragus
ACCTGCCTCTTGAGAAATCTGTATGCAGGTCAGGAAGCAACAGTTAGAACTGCACATGGAACAACAGACTGGTTCCAAATAGGAAAAGGAGTACATCAAGGCTGTATATTGTCTCCCTGCTTATTTAACTTATATGCAGAGTACATCATGAGAAACGCTGGACTGGAAGAAACACAAGCTGGAATCAAGATTGCCGGGAGAAATATCAATAACCTCAGATATGCTGATGACACCACCCTTATGGCAGAAAGTGAGGAGGAGCTAAAAAGCCTCTTGATGAAAGTGAAGGAGGAGAGCGAAAAAGTTGGCTTAAAGCTCAACATTCAGAAAACGAAGATCATGGCATCCGGTCCCATCACTTCATGGGAAATAGATGGGGAAACAGTGGAAACAGTGTCAGACTTTATTTTTGTGGGCTCCAAAATCACTGCAGATGGTGACTGCAGCCATGAAATTAAAAGACGCTTACTCCTTGGAAGAAAAGTTATGACCAACCTGGATAGTATATTCAAAAGCAGAGACATTACTTTGCCGACTAAGGTCCGCCTAGTCAAGGCTATGGTTTTTCCTGTGGTCATGTATGGATGAGAAAGTTGGACTGTGAAGAAAGCTGAGCGCCGAAGAATGGATGCTTTTGAACTGTGGTGTTGGAGAAGACTCTTGAGAGTCCCTTGGACTGCAAGGAGATTCAACCAGTCCATTCTGAAGGAGATCAACACTGGGATTTCTTTGGAAGGAATGATGCTAAAGCTGAAACTCCAGTACTTTGGCCACCTCATGCGAAGAGTTGACTCACTGGAAAAGACTCTGATGCTGGGAGGGATTGGGGGCGGGAGGAGAAGGGGACGACCGAGGATGAGATGGCTGGATGGCATCACTGACTCGATGGACGTGAGTCTGAGTGAACTCCGGGAGATGGCGATGGACAGGGAGGCCTGGCGTGCTGCGATTCATGGGGTCGCAAAGAGTCGGACACGACTGAGCGACTGAACTGAACAGTCACTATGGAGAACAGTATGGAGGTTCCTCACAAAACTAAAAACAGAGCAACTATATAATCCAACACCCTCACTCCTGGGCATATATCTGGGCAAAATGATAATTCAAAAGATACACGCACCCCTGTGTTCACAGCAGCACTATTCACAATAGCCAAGACGTGGAAGCAACCGAAGTGTCCATCAACAGATGAATGGATAAAGACGCGAGGTGTGTGTATATGTACCCACACGATGGAGCATTAGTCAGCCATGAAAGGAATGAAATAATGATATTTGCAGCAACGCAGAAGGACCTAGAGATTATCGTACTAAGGGAAGTAAGTCAGAGAAAGGCAAATATATGATATCACTTATATGTGCAATCAGAAACATGAGACAAACGAACTTATTTACAAAACAGAAACCGACTCACAGACATGGGAAACAGGCTATAGTTACCAAAGGGGAAAGGTGGGGGTGGGGGATAAACTAGGAGTTTGGGATCAGCAGATACAAACTACTGTTATCAAACAGAGAGATAACCAGGTCCATTCCATCTGCACAGAGGTTGTCTTTATCTTTCATTGACACGTAAAGATTGACAGGTTGGAACGCCTATCTGTGAAGGCATCACCACCATTAAAGGCCAAGACCTCATAAGGAAACAGAAGTAAGACTTGCTTTACAATAGAGGGTTTTACCAGCAAAATCCAAAAGCCATTGTGTGACGGGTACATATACAGAAGTGAAAGTACAAATTGACATTAAATTCTCAGTTGTGTTTGGAACTATGATTTGCTTTGACTTTCCTTTGTAAAATGTCATTATTTCAGAGTCCCATGTCTCTTTTTAATTTTTTTTTCGATTCACATTGCTAATGTATATTTTACTGAAGCAGAAGGAAAATAATGTAACTGTTCATATCAGTTAGCCCTACTGACCGCACTGTTTCTTATATAAAATGCAGCTGACTCCTTCGGCCTTTGGAAATCAGAAGCTGCCTTTTACCCACAGAGCTGTAACTTTTCAAAATCAATGTCTCTTGGCTTTCCCATCTTCAAGACCTTCTGGATTAAACTCAGTCCAGACAGTCTCTGCTGACCTTCACAAATCATCAGCCTTGAACAGCTTAACAGCGTTTGGTGTTGAGAATTTGGGCCTTGACTCATCCATTTTAAGATTTTTGAAACCTTGGCAGAGCCCTGCCTGAAAGGTCTCTCCTAGATTACACAGCCATTGTAGGTTTCACTCTCTCTTTAAAAAGTAATCTAACCTGTGAAAATCCAAAATGATCGATCAACTGGATCCCTGTGAGGTTATTCTCATCGTAAAGAGCATTCTTCTGTGCCCAGTTCCCTCACCAACACATTCTTTTTTTTTTTTTGCCACCACATTCTTGGCACCTCCACCAGACAGAATCTCCAAGTGGAAGCATGCCAAAGCTGAGATCCTGGCATGAAGAAGCAGCTCTATCAGTGAATGGCATCCTAACTTCACAGAAGGATTTAATCAAGATCTTCCTCATTGTAAGAGTGTAGAAGTCAGCCCTCTTAGAGCACACTGTTAGCAATGATTGATTTACTCACATTTTTCCAGGACATGTCCATGTGTCTCATGCACCAGGCAGTCCAAAAGGGATCAGCAAAGATACATATAACAGACATACGAAGCCTCCCCGATTAGACCTTTGGTTTTCAAGACTGGAGTGTTAGAATCAGAATCCAGACAAGGCATGGATTTTAAAAACGTATTTCTTTATTTGAGTGCAGCAGGTGTTAGCTGCAGCATGTGGGATCTAGTTCTCGGACCAGGGTCGAGCCCCAGCCTCCTTCACTGGGAGCGTGAAATCTCAGCCACTGGACCACCAGGGAAATTCAAGGGCATGGATTTGAGCAGCAAACACACCTGAGCTTGAATCACAACTTTGTTATTGGACAGGACGGGGGAGCCTGGTGGGCCGCCGTCTGTGGGGTCGCACAGAGTCGGACTCGACTGAAGTGACTTAGCAGCAGCAGTGACTGCTCTAACAGTGGAAGTGGGGCTACTATCCTCTGAAGCTGCTGTGAGGAGTAAATGAACTATGAAGTAGGTAACAATAAAAACATGCAAGAAAGGCCACCTCCTAATATGCACTGGTCCTTAAATAATGTCTGCGTCCTTGCTTGCTATCCAGAACAGAGGTTTTACAAAGTGTCATTCTGACACTTGCAGAGTTCTCTCTCAGATACACACTTCTCAGACCACACAGATCGGCAGTGTGCCCAATTTGACATGTGTGTGGATAGGTGTCTCCTGGGAATTAATCTAAGAGTTAGGAGTTCCACGTTAGGGCAGGGTACAAGTATATCCATAAAGATAGGAGAAAGGGGGAAAAATCATATTGCTGAAAATGACCAATGTGAAGTATGGTGATCCAAAGCTGGGTAATTCCAAAATAATAAACAGTGGTTAAGTGAATCCCACCATGGAAGACGGAAGATCCCCTGGAAGAGGGCACAGCAACCCATTCCAGTATTCCTGCCTGGAGAGTCCCATGGATGGAGGAGCACGGTGGACTACAGCCCATGGGGTCGCAAACAGTCGGACATGACTGAAGTGACTTACCACACCAAGTGCTAAGCACAAACCCCATTTGCATTTCCCCCAAGGTCACCAGAGGAAGGGACTATGGATGACACTGGAGGCTTTTACAGGAGCTACTCTGATTCCATCCAATTTAAGTCTTGATTAGTATCACTTTGAACTTAATGTCTTTAGATCAGTNGACATGACTGAAGTGACTTATCACACCAAGTGCTAAGCACAAACCCCATTTGCATTTCCCCCAAGGTCACCAGAGGCAGGGACTATGGATGACACTGGAGGCTTATACAGGAGCTACTCTGATTCCATCCAATTTAAGTCTTGATTAGTATCACTTTGAACTTAATGTCTTTAGATCAGTATTGAGAGATGAACCACAAACCTTTTTTTATCAATCCATTATTCAGACACGAAAGGGAATTTTATACCAGACAGGTTATTTTTTAATCTCAGAGACATCCAATCTTTTATGTAATTGGGTTAGGACCAACATCCCTTCCATAAGCCACCGCAACAACAATATTCACCTATGAATCCCTGAGTGATGCATTTGGCATGCTTCTTCTCCATCTCAAGGCTTTCTGGAATATTTTCACTAGTTTGGAAACTGGGAGAGGGACCTGGGATAGTAATGAAGGAAATCATAGACCATTACAGTCTCGGTGGATCAGGGGAAGTGTGTGCATGGGAGAGACAGAGAGGACAGAATAAGAGAAAGGAGAACAAAAAAAGAAGAAAGGGAACAGAGAAAAAGAGACTCAAGTCTCCCAGAAAGGCAGTTCCTTCTGCTCAGGTATATCACTTGAGCCCAGTCATCAAAACGGTCAAAAGTGTGCACATCTGTCACACAGATCCTTAGAGATGTGCCAGGGACAGCCACAACGTTGGGGGAGGGAGACACCACGGGTGGTATTTACCATAAAACTTGCTAATGGTTCCCTCCTGGGTGACTCGGTGGTAAAGAATCCCCGTGCCAATGCAGGAGACACAGCAGACAGGCCTTCAATCAGGAAGATCCCCTGGAGGAGGAAAGGGCAACCCACTCCAGGATTCTTGCCTGGAGAATCCCATGGACAGAGGAGCCTGGTGGGCTACCCTCCACGGGGTCACAAAGAGCTGGAGACGACTGAGTGACTGAGCTCACAGCACGCACACACTACCCACATTAACTACTTAATTACAACGTCCTAGAATATACCCCTCCACTCCGAAGGAGATCCGCCCTGGGGGTTCTTTGGAGGGAATGATGCTGAAGCTGAAGCTCCAGTACTGTGGCCACCTCATGCGAAGAGTGGACTCACTGGCAAAGACTCTGATGCTGGGAGGGATTGGGGGCAGGAGGAGAAGGGGACGACAGAGGATGAGATGGCTGGATGGCATCACGGACTCGATGGACGTGAGTCTGAGTGAACTCCGGGAGTTGGTGATGGACAGGGAGGCCTGGCGTGCTGCCATTCATGGGGTCGGAAAGAGTTGGACACGACTGAGCGACTGAACTGAACTGAACTGAGAAAGGAGATGGTGCAGTTAAAAGTATTAAATTCCTAAAACAACACAGTTTTCTGTCTTGTCTCTACTATTCTACTCAGCTGCCAAGACCAGGTGCTATTCTATTTGTGATAATAAATATAATACAATACTGAAGTTTTCGTTGTACATAGTTTTCAAACATTTAAAATGGACACTTTGGGTAATATACACATGTCAACCTTACCCTGATTTTATCCACTTTTGGTGAACAGAAAAGGAAGAATAAGGTGAAGAATAAAGATCATGCAATAATGGTATGATATTAATACTGTAATAATAATTACAGTAGGAGTGTTAAAAAACGTGGCATGTATCTGCATGTTTAACCAAGGGTCTCTACCTAGGTACCAGGTAGAGACTAACTGGGCCTGTTCTTAAATTTGTAAGGGAATGCAAACAAGCTCATTCCATCACCTCTCAAGTTAGAAAAGTGTGGAGCAGAATATTGACCCTAACACTTACAAACTTACAAACCAGACTTTAATATGCATGACTTCACCCCCTCTAAAACCTTTCTCTGATTTTTAAACCAATAAGAAAAAATTCTCTCTTATAGTGCTGGTGTGAGAATTAAATGTGTAAATCTCTACAGAAGTCCAAGAACAGGACCAGACACACAGTTGGCACTCAATAAATATGTGTGGTTTTTTCAATCATTATCTGCTATTCAAAAATTCTTAGACCACTCCATAGTACATGGCAAGCACTCTATAAATGTTACTTTTAACATAATGATAACCCCTCTAACCCTCATCTTATCCAGTTTCTATCCCCCCTCCACCTTCCCCCTTATACCCAAATATTTGGGAGAAGTTGACAGAATTCACAATCTGATGGATTAGACTTTCAGAACTTCCTGTCTTCCTCCTTTATGTTCTGAAAAATGTCAAAAAGAACAATGAAATGCCCACAGATGGGTAACTTTAAGAAAGATCAGGCTGATCATCTTGAATTTTATCTAAGAAAACAATGTTCCCCTTGAATATCACAACTTCAGAATGTTATCATCCTGTAGAAGGCAAAGCATGGAGTCTTTTTTTCTGACAAGATTCCACTGTAATGTGGCTATCTCTTTCTTAGTAGAGGAGAGAGGCTCATGCTGAGTTGTGTCCAGTGCTTTGTGACCCCATGGACTGTAGCCCGCCAGGCTCCTCTGTCCATGGAATTCTCCAGGCAAGAATACTGGAGTGGGTTGCCATTTCCTTCTCCAGGGTTATGTCATTCTATGGAGTTTTTTGTTTTGTGAATAAGTTCATTTGATCTTTTTTTTTTTTTTAGGTGCCACATGTAAGAGATATCATATGACATTTGTCTTTGTTTGACTTACTTCACTTAGTATGCTAATGTCTCAGTCCAACCATGTTGCTACAAATGGCATCATATAATTATTTTTATGGCCGAATAATATTCCATTGCATGTATGCACCACATCCTCTTCATCCATTCAACTGCTGATGGACATTTAAGTTGCTCCCATGTCTTGGCTATTGTGATTGTTCTGCTAGTTGTTTGTTTTTTCTTTAATACCCAACTGAAGACAAGCCAGGTGCTTAAGTTCTGTGACATCTGTCCAGTTCACTGCTGCATTTCTGAAACTCACTTCAAAACCTGGCACTAGGCAAAGGCTCCGGAAGTGTTTGCTGAATGAGTTGCACACATTTATGTTAATAAAACAAACGCCTGTGAAAGGAGCCCTCTAAATGATTCAACTTAAGTAAGTACTTCAACTTTGAGCCTACAGAGCGTCTTGTTTTAATCTGCTATAATCTTGTTTTTCCATTATGAAAACGTTTCTCCTTTTTGAAAGGGAGCTTACTTTTTCAGTTCACTGAGGAAGATAATCAGAATGAAGTAGAGCACAGTGTGGACAGGAGAAAAAAGCAAGCCTTAAAAGTAAAGACAGCACCCCCAAAACAAGCAGACAAACTGCACAGCAGCTCTTCAGTGGACACCCACGAATCAGAAGGAAATGGACCTTTGCCTAGCAAAGCCAAGGGCTTCCCTGTGGCTCAGCTGGTAAAAGAATCTGCCTGTGATACAGGAGACTGGGTTCAATCCCTGGGGTAGGAAAGATCCCTGGAGAAGGGAATGGCAACCCACTCCAGTATTCTTGCCTGGAGTATTCAATGGACAGAGTAGCCTGGTGGGCTACTGTCCCTGGAGTCAGAGAGTCAGATATGACTGAGCAAGTTACACTAGCAAAGCCTAAAGTAGAATCTTGAAAAACAAATCCTTGAAATAAAAAGAGTACCTCTGCGATGATGAACAATCTTTAAAGCCTCAACACAGAGGGAGCAAAGGCCTTCCACTGAGCCCCTTGGTGGCTGAGGGGACAGGGGGCACCTCCCAAAGGCAACTTCAGGCTTTGGCTCATGATTATCTGCATTTCAACTTGACTCAGCCGTGTTGGTCCACACAGATGATTTTTCCCCCTACATCTGGTCAACATAGTCACCGTTTAAAAATCACTGGGAAGTAAAAAAGCCCCTTCCCTCTCCCTGGGGGAAAGTCCTTCATGCTAATAACCTCACCGCAGGGTCTGGCAACCCTGCCTCCTGGCCAGCCCAGGGTCCCGGAGAGAACTGCCAAACTTCCCACAACAGACCACAGTGTGCCACAGAAATCGGAGGGTGGCATCCTTCTGCCCCCAGCTCCAGCTTCTGGGATCGCCTGCCTAAGTCTCCTTCCCTGCAGCCTGCTTTGTCTCTCAGTTCCTGGGGATCCGCACCAGGCCTTGTCACTGTTGGGCGGGACAAGTACAACCGACAGTCTCTCAACAGCTGTCTGCGAGAGCTGCCGCAGAAGACACAGGTGCGCAGGGCCACACGCACTCACTCCCCTCCCATCCGCACAGGCTGCAGGCTGCGCTGAAGCCGCTCGTTCAGCTTACCCTGCCACCCTCTTCCTGGACGTACGGGAACCAGCACTTGTTGGGCTTTCTAAGCTTTCACACGGAGGTGAGGCCAGCCCACACCCCGACATCCCCATCGCCCCTGTGAACTTTAAATAGTAACAACAGAGTGATATGGATGCCCACTTTCTGAACACTGAGAAATTCAAAGTGGCAGAGAATAAATATCAGTACACACACTAACTCAGGACTTCATAAAAAAAAAAAAACTGCTTCATTCCTTAGGCCCACAGCTTCACAGTAATCATTAAAAAAAATGCAAATGGATTAGCAGACATACTCTTTCAGATCCAATGACAGAAATTTTTACATTTATAGTTTTATAAGGATGGGGATTAAAAAAAAAAAGACCAGCATCTGCTTAACCAGCTGGACAGATGGTCAAGAATATCATTAGTTAAGAAAGCTCTCATTCATTATCTAAAAGTCCCTTGGGCAGGCTGGTGTGGGGGGCAAGAATGTCCCAGAACGTGATATCTGAAGAATGTGTGTGTGTCTGAGATATGAGGCCAGCGCTGGAGACATGGGGGAGGAACGGGAGGAACACAGGGCCGGTTGTGATCCGAGCAGCAGCCACGAACACCTCAGTGGCAGCTGGTTACCCAGACACTTCCGGCTTCCATCCCACCCGCTCCCCCGACAGTATCAATAGAGAGGAAAACCATTTAGAGGTCCCCATCGCTGCCTACAATCTCTCCTTCTCTAGACGGAAGTACCTCTCCATCGGAAAAACATGGAGAGACACAGAGGAAGACATGCTGGCTTCATTTGTCCCTCCTTTGCCATCTCTTCTGGCTTCATCCGGAAGATGTCAGAAGAAAAAGAGGGTCTGATGTGTTCCTCTCAACCACAGGGATTCCAGGGTAAAATATCTCTAAATTTAAGTCAGCACTCCACCTGGGAAACAGAAACTGTGTGTGTGTGTGTGTGGGTTTCACTGGGGCAAGGAGAGGCAGAAGATGCCAACAAGAGACCAGAAATCATCAGATCTGCGACTGTCTGGCTTTCTGCACCGATTTTCTTCTGTGCCGATTTCTATCTACCATTTCAGCTTTATCTTCTACGAACTTCCGTCTGCTCTGGTACTGACAGGACAGAGGGGTTCCTCGGCCCTTTGGCTCTGTCTTTCCCCCCAGGCATGAACACCTACTGGGGATGAGGCGCTCTGCTAGGAACACACCAGGAACACAGGAGAAGGGGGAGCCCCAGCCTGCCATCTCGGGGAGTGCCATCTCGGGGAGTGCCATTTTTGGGGTGGCAGATTTGGGGTGCCATTTGAGGGGGCAGAGTGGGCATCAATCAATATTCATAGCTGAAAAGACTAGTCTTCAAAATCCCTCATATATTTCTTTCTGCCCTGGTACTTTGTTTGGACAGATCTAGGATATCAGTGAGAAAAACTTGAAGGGTCCCAGCCAAACAGAAAGCCAGGTTCAAAGCAGGAAGCAAAGAAGTCAGAAAAAGAAGGATGGGGAGAGGGTCACTATTCATCCCCAGCTGGCCCCTGCTCCTCTCCCTTTTCCTGCTGTCTGCCAGCTTTCCTTGGCTCTTAGAAAGCACCTAGGGCAGAATCCTCAGCCGCCACCGCAATGACCTCTAAGGGGGAGAAAACTAGTAGCAACGCCAATAACCCTAAGTGTTTCCCATGTTGAATGCTTACTGTGGACTCAGCATCTGTTCAGTGCTTGAGATCTATCACCACATAGATGCTCATAACATCATAAGGTTTAATGCTCATATTCTCTGAGGCTGCTATCACTGCCAATGTACAGATGAGAAAACTGAGGCTTGGAGAGGTTAAATGACTTGCTTAAGGTCACATGACTAGCAGGGGACAGCGGCAGGAACCAGATCCAGGTAGGTTTTGCCTTCTAGTGTCAGGGCTCCTAATCACTTCATTATAAGGTCTTTCCTATACTCTCAGCCAAGACATGGCTGAGATTTTCCAAAATGAAACTTACTGAAGAATTAAGAAAAAAAAAAAACTATAAATTCAAAGAAAAAAAATGTTAAAATACAAGTTTCTTTCCTGTGCTCTTAAACATCAATACCTAAATGTCTGTCAATGATTAAGTTTGCCAGCCAATTTTCCTCCCAGGGTCTTAAACAGAGGGACATATAATACATCTGCATAAGCATCACATCAACCCAATAGCAAAGCTATTTATTATTTATTCTCTCAAGGAATACTCTTGCTCTATCCCCCAACCCAAGGTCTCTGTGGATCACATGAGATACTATGACTGAGGATTGTTTGGATTGTTTTTCGGCGCAAATCTAAAGAAAAAGGATATTTAACATTTAAACTTTGTATCTTCAAAATGAAAATACAGATCAATTGCTTTTACGAAACAAGCAACAGCAATAAGAGAACTCAGCTCCTTGGTGGGCGGAGGTCTTAGGATGAAGGGTACACATGAAAATGAGACCCAAGAGACTTTTGTGGTCAGATACAGAAAAGTCCCCAGTCACTCAGTCCCGAGTGTTTGCAGTTCTCTTCTCTGCCTTCTCAAGGCCTCAGGCTCGGCCCCGGGCAGTCTTCCTTCACCTGCGCCCTACTTCTCCTGGTGGCCTTTGGCGCCTCTGACTTTGTTGAGGCTTTCTAATCTTCCCCAAAGCTCTTTCTCTTAGATGTTTATTCCGACCTAGCATTTCCGCACCCGTGGCCTCTGCACTGGGGTCGTCTTGCCCCCGAAGCCTGGCTTTATCCTTTCTGTCCCCCTTCCATCGTCCACTGCAGAGTTTGTTCTTCCTGAAGCTGGGCTGTCGGCACAAGTGCCATTTCCCTGACTGGGCCACAGCTCCCGCTGTCATGAAGACAGAGATCCTGTCCTCATCCTCAACAACTTGGGCAAGTTCTTTCACTGGAAGCACCCCAAAGTGTCTTCTGTTTGTCTCTCTCCGTCTAGAGTGGACACCTCATTGATACATTTTATAACATACATGTTCCCACTTCATAGGAACCTGCCTGGTCAGCACTTCCATGAAAGGCCTTACAGACTTTGCTCCATCCACACCCAACAAGTTCCGGAGGCCTCACTTGGAAGGCCGCCCTGAAGCACCCCTCCATTGCGGAGGTCATGTTTCTAACCCACCTGTATCTTCTGACAGGCTCCTGGGTTGTGGAGTCAGACGGATTTGAATTGAATTCCAAACCTAATACAAAGGTCTGCGACATCAGGCAGGTCATTAAAATGCTCCAAAGCTCAGTGTACGAGTCCTCAAAGTGGGGCTGATGATAGCAGCTATCTTATGGTTCCCAGGATATTTACAAGGGATGGTGCCTATCAGATCCTTGCACAGAGGACTAGCAGTATTTATCACAGTAGCTACTACCTCCTGAGCAAAGCAGAGTTAAAAACAAGCCAGATCTTCGGTCTCTGTATACTGCAATTGAGTCAGTTGCAATCAACAGTCCTTACTAGAATTCTGGGCTGTCCCTCCCTCCATTCTTTCCAAGAGGCTTGAAAACAACAGGGATAATGAAGTGAAGCAAAAGACAAGAAGGAACCATTGGCACCACTCCAGCACTAAGGAACAGAAATAAGATGTTGGGGTCTTAAAAAATATATATCACCCCCCACTCCCACACCAGTCATTTGCAACTTGATCAGCCGGTCAAGCATTAGCCTTCCGACCCCTGTTTAGTTTAGAAATGGCAGAAGAACCCTAGAGAAAAGGAGGACTCTTTTAATCATTACCGTTTTTATTACACTGCTGTGCCTCCCACACAGCGAAAACAAGAGCTCAGGGCTGGTAATGGGATACCAGCTCTGCCGAAGGCATGGGGAGGCCACTTGAAACTTTACTTTTAGAAGAAGCCCACTCCTGATGCCTGCCCAGACTCGATGAGCCAATTGTGTCTTTAGAACAAAGTTTTAAAGGGGGAAAATGAAAGATTCAAGGAAAGGAGAGAGTCGAGCAAGAAGAGATGAGCAGGGCATAAAAGTGGAAAGGCAGCTAGAGTCGAGTACGTTCAGCTCTGACTCCAGAATCCACTGCCTGATGCCAGGAGCTGCTTCGTGCTCAGCTCAAGGGTCGAGAATTTCCTAACTCAGGACAGTTCACCGGGGCCGGTCCTGCTGGAGACTATCACTATGACTGGAAGAAAGACAGGCAGGAGAGAGAAAAGTCTGGGTGGGCCTTGCTACCAAACTATGTCCACGAAAGCACATGAAAGATCCAGAGGACTCTGCTCATTCGGACATGGAGACTCTGACTTCTGAATCCCATTCTGGGGTCCTGATGAAAACCAGGAAAATAGGGACTAGGGGTTAAGTGCCTTCTCTCCTCTGGGGTTTGCCACTGGCCAGGAAACCCCTACATCACTCTCCAAAAAGGAAGCCAACACCAGCAAAATGGACTTTTTTCCCTTTTTGGCCATGTCACTCGAGTGTATGTTCCTCAGCTCTTTGTCTCATCACAACAAAGATTTGGAGTGATGGACATTAAACCCCCTCGGCGTGTCACAGCTCTCAGGTCTCGGATAGACCGTGTTATAGCTCTCAGGTCTCGAATGGACCATGTTATAGCTCTTAGACAAATCAGCGTTACAGCTCAGTGTTACAGCTCTATTTTATTTAGAAGATAGCAGGAAAATCCATCTTCGAGGCGTGAGGGCACATCGATCCAAAGACACGAGGAGAAGAGCGCCCCAGCGCGGGGGAGAGAGAACTAGCTTTGGCTCCTCTATTTATATGTTTATCTCTCCCTGGGCCTGTCCTATGTAAACTGGGCCAGCCAGGAGTGTTGTTTGTTTTACCTGAGGTCCTCACTCCGGTCCTCGGTCCTCGGACCTTCTTTTGTTCTCTTTTCGCGGGCTTTTCCCGTCCTTGTCTTCTAGCCACTGCCATTTTGGACTCCTTTTCCCCGTTCTACCTAACAGCCACATCGTGCAGCTTGTGGGATCTTAGTCCCCCAATCAGGGATTGAACTCAGGTCACTGGCAGTGAGGGCCCCAAGCCCTAACTAACTACTGGACCTCCAGGGAACTCCCAGGATGGGCTTTTAAAATGGAAGAAACCGGGGGAAATGGAATTTATGAATGAATGCAGTTCATGTAAGAAGCAAATGATAGATCTACATATCTGTACTTGTACTCCTTTCATTGGGAAACTAAAGAATAAACAACCCCTATCTCCAAAAGAAAGTTTCCTCTGAATCCTAAAAAAAATGTTTAGTCGAGGTTAAGCCATACATAAAAGTAGCTGAAATTTCCCAGATGTCCCCTCACCAAATCCAGGCTCCGCATTACCAATCCCCAGACCCTCTTACTGACCGTCCTGTTTATAGGCATTCAAAGCTAAAAGACAGGAAGTCATCAGAATATTCATTTTTTAATTGTTATGGAAAAGTCTCAGACTGACCCTTAAAAATGTCCGGCATTCCAGTAGGTGTAATTCACTCTGAAATCCATGTTTACAAAATACAAGACAGTTGTTTGGATTTATTTCAAAAGTATTCAAAAAAAGATACACACTACTCCCTTGCACAAAGAAAACCAAACTGCGTGGTAGTTAATTTGGGGAAAAAGAAGCCCAATTTGGGGAAAAAGAAGCCCACGTAACCGTGTAACATTTTTGAAGTAAAGGTTAATCTGCAGGAAGCAGGAAGTTAAGATATGTGTAATTAACCCCAAGGTACACAATGTAAAGAATGGAAGGTAAAAGATTAAGGAAGGAGCTAGAATGAGCGAGCACAGAAGTACATGCAGAAATGACACATGGCTGAAATATTTCTTCAGCTCTTTTCCTCCTTTAACTATCACAGACAGGCATTTGCTTGACCATCACCGTTCTAACCTTTGCTTCTTACATGAACACTCTGGTCATGGGTCAACATAACCCAAGACAGTATTATTCAAAGTATAGTCTACGGACCTAATGCTAGTTACCAAACTGATAATGTTCAACGCTCCCAGGATAAGTTCGAGCTTTGTGAGTGCACAGTTAGCAATTTGTAACAGAAGGAACATCCAAACAGGGGATCATTTTAGGGATTCATTGTTACTGTGTTTTGTCAGTGTATTGGTCCACCATGGACTGGAAATGGAAGGAGGAAGAAGAAATCGATCTTTCACCGGAGGCAGTTTGCAGAACCTGCTAAAAACCTAAACCTTAAAACTGCAGATGGTAAGCTCTCAACAGTGAGTTAAGAAAATACATGAAAATTTTCCATTGTTCAGTTTCTACCTGTGATTTATGTTTCCCTGATGCAGAAGGCTGCCTGGTTGGTGCAGAGAATGATGACAGAAGTGAGATGTGATGGCTACTTTAGCTGAAGACACTGATTCCTCTCAAACCCAGCCCTGCTTTTGAACTGTTGATCTATTCCACAGAAGACAAAACCCCATATAATCTTTTTGTCTGTATGCAAAAAAGACTTCTGAACATTCTACTCCAGAGGAAAAGGAATTAAAGAGTTTTAATGATTAAGCAGAGCCAAATATTTATACATCATTAAACACAAAATACATGAACAGATATATGGGTTCATTTCTCTCCCATGTCTTACTGTAAAGGAATGTGTTACAGCATCTGGACTGCTTTACATTCCCAACCTCTTCTTTATTTTTTGTTTTACCCTCTGTGGTTATAGCAATATCATTTTTATCTTCTAAAAATATTTGAGGTTTCTTCTGCTTAGATATTTTTTCCCCTAGAATCCTGTTTATGAGGAGGTGTGGACATAAAAGATGTCCCTGTCATAACATTAAACACATCAAAGAAACCATAATATACATACACATTTGTACATAAGCGTGAGTGTAAAACCAGATCTACAACCCACTCCTGAAGTCCCAGCAGTGAAATCCTTCCTGAGTTACTATCTCATCACTGGGAAGAAAAACAGTATGTTCAGGGACCTTTATTTATCAACACTAAGTGATTACTGAAAATAAAAGTTTTTAGCTATTGCCTCCATGATATTTAGCAAGCCAGGTTCGAGTTCAATACGTAAACACAAAACGGCACTAAATACACAGGCAATGGTTGACTGAACAAGAGAAGGACCCTGTTACTGGGTGAGTCAAGGGAGAAACAGATGGGGAGGTAGAAACAAGTCACCAGGGATTCAATCTGAGAAGTCCCGTTAGTAACCACTGAAGTCTCACCTGCATGATCTTACTCAGAGCTTTAATATTCAGCCATTCCTGCACACAGGGGTCATCTACCGGGAAGGTAAGAAACAGACTTCATGCCCGACACCACGAAGGATGGGAACGGGGCAGACCTTCGCCCAGAACTTCATACACAGGCCCTTTTCCCACCAAAGGCCTTCACGGAATGGAGCTGGAGTTGTTTATCCTGCTTTCTTTTTCTATCAGGTTTACTTTCCCGAGATTAAACTCCGTCAACTTTACTGCCCAGAAACCTGTCTTCAGAATAAGACTTTCTGCTTTGAAGACTCCTTTTAAGAAATGTCAAGGGGCGGTAAACATAAAGTAGGATCCATAGCCCCGCCAATGACAACAAAAACAGGGCCCAAGCTAATCAGCCTTGTCCATAAAATACAGGCGCGCTCTCTCTCTCTCTCTCACAGTAGCGGCCCAATAAGATCTGTTGAGTGAATGTAAGCAACAGAGTGGGGAGCAGCTAAAGAGAAAGAATTCCTGCTGTGTCCTCCCCTTGTGCCTCCTTCCCAGTCAAAGGGGTTCAAGAAAAGAATGCTTTATGGCACACTGCTGTTCACCACTAGTAGAGCAAGTTTATTCTGCCCGGGGGCCCAAGTGGGACGAGTTTGGTCATCTCCATATGTTCTGAAAGCAAAATTCTTCCCTTGCTTTCCTTTCATTTTGCAGGCCTGGTCTAATTTAAAACAAACAACACAGAGACAGTACAGGGTAAAGCAGTGATGCTCACGCTAAGAAAGAAGGTGGGCCTGCAGGACGGAATCGCCCCAACAGAATATGAAGAAGGGTTTCCTTCCATTCGCATCCCACTGTCCTTCCCCCTCACCTGTAGCCTCCTGGGCCTAGCATGGGGCTCTGCCTACTGCCGGTTCGGTTACCATGGCCACCGGCCCACATCAATGCAAGACCTTCAGAGTCCTCTGCATGCGGCATGCAGCCTCACAGGCCAAGTTCGTCTCAGTGATGGATGTCTGGACAAGCAAGTTCAAATGCAAAGCACCCACCGGGCTTTCCCCAGATCAGAACTAAACCACTTAGGGATTTTACAAAAGAAACGGAATTGAGGACTTGTTAAAACTACTACAAATATCCCCTAAAGTTAGAGAACAGAGTGAGACTCTTGAGCCCCACTGGGACTCACTTCATACCAATAGCCCTAAAATCCAGCAGAATCAGACCCACTACATGCCATTTCAATATACCTTCTTCCTTCCTGCCCTGGGCCAGATTTAGGGACATCCATGTAGGTGTCTCAGTGGTAAAGAATCTGCCTGCTGATGCAGGAGATACAGATTTGATCCCTGGGTCAAGAAGATCCCCTGGAGGAGAAATGGCAACCTACTTCAGTATCCCTGCCTGGAAAATTGCCAGAGGAGTCCATGGAGTAGCAAAAAGTTGGACACAACTGAGCACCTGAGCGTGTACATGCACATGCGTTGCATATAGAATCCTAACAGAAAAACAAGAAGAAATACAGATTAATATGATCCTTGTCTGCACATACAGGTCATCTGGGCTCCTCAGACCCAACATGTAACACTTTCCTGAATCAAGTTCTTTTCCTCAAATGCAGATCAGCCTGGAAAAGTTATGCCATCCACTTCTAGTTTTACCTCTCAGTTCTACCAGAAGGTTTTGCAAAGTTTTCTCTGTTTTAACTAAGCTAAATGATGTTTTGTTAATGGCAGGGTTTAGGGATTTGGTTTTGTTTTAAAATCAACTTGCCACTCCCTGCCTGTCCCAGGCTGTTAACTGGGCATTTGGTCCCTTCCACGCCTCCTCCAGGCCCAAGTTCTCTCCCACACACTGACTCCTACAGGCTTCAAAGGAGCCCAGTGGCAAAAGAAACACTATGTGTTTTAAAAAACCAACCTTCTGATAGTGGAACTCAGTCCCAGGAATACCAGGTGCAACCATTAACTTTGCTGCCAGCAGAGAATGGCTAAACTGACCTCCCCAATTCTGTAGATATATCACCATCACGCAGCACTCAGTAAGACTGAATGAATGACTACAATTATCCTGTAATATTTGCTTAAGAAAAATTTTTCCAAGCTCTTAGTGAAAATATAAATTGTTGGACAAGCTAAGGGTTAATAACCACTCAGATATTTACCTGTTAGTTGTAGACACAACTTTAAAGTCCTATTGTCTTGTTACAACCATTTCAATGTTCTACTTATTTACAAAAGTTTTCTCAGCTATTTTTGATAATTTGCTGTCATATGAGCAATACAATATGTCAATATGTGTATATACACCAGTAAAGTGTGTAATGCTGGCACACTCTAGTTCTAAAGATCAGATTCCTCAAAGAAAATTAAAATGTCATTGATTTCGTTATACATTTTTACTAGTAAATCAGCCATTTTGATGTTTATTTCTTCCTAAATCCTCCAGATTCCTGTTTCTGAGTGTTTATGTCTCAGATTTCTCCCATCACCTCCTTTCCCATCAGTTTATTCCTAATATTCTGCTTTTCACTTCAAGTTACTATGAAGCCTGACCTCAAACCAGCATTTATTTCCTGACCTCCAAAATGCAAAAGACTCACAAACAAGAAAAAAAGAGGAAGTGTTTAGTGACTATTTTTGGATCCCATAAACAAGGCTTAGCTTTCCAGAGAGAGAGAATCCTTTAACCTACTTTGAGGACTAAAACATTCCTTGAACACATTAGGTTCAAGGTTTTACCATAAGATGGGGAAAAGATACAAGTCTAATGTTTAAAATGCTATGATTTTTTTCCCCCTACGTTAGTAACCACCTCGTCCAATAGTAACCTCAGAAAATATTATTTTTAAAAGGACAGTTCACACAGTGTGGTGGTGTGTGACTGCTACTGTTTCGGGGGCTGCAGTTGCTAAGTGACCATTTGGAAATGCTTCCCTTCAAAATCCCTTCTAAAGTTTTCTGCAGCTAAGGAGCTGCTCCCGGGACCACAGTGAAGCTGTCAGCAGGCTGTGAACAAGTTCACAAAGGCAAGGATTTTTCATTCCAGCCACAACATGGAGAAGCCAAAAGATCTAACTAGTGTGGTCTAACCTGTTCCTGCCTTTGCTTATTTCTTCCCAAGCTCTCAACAAACAGGTAATGGGGAGTTAAACATTTGGGACCAGTTACTCAGCTTGTTTTGCAGTCACAGGGCTGGTCCTTGCAGAGCAGCCAGTAACTTCAAAGGACACCCCTAGCCTGGATCAGTTTCACAAGAGACAGAGCCCATGCCCAGGAAGGAAGGGGGCTTATAAAACTCAGAACTGTGAGTTTATTCCTTGCCCCTAGCTACCTGGGGCACAGGGCACCCAGGCAACAGTTACCACTCCCCGCTCATGAGCCAAAAGGGTTCCCTGCTTGGCCCTATTAGACTCTCTGGAAAAGGTAAAGAGACACTGGGTTCCTGCCATGATTCCATCTTACTGTCCCCTGCTCTCGGTGCTTGGACACAGCTATTGATAACTTAGAGAAGTCATGTTTTCAGAGCTGTTTGGCCAAGGCAGGCGACACACTGTATTAAGTGAGCAATTCTGAAAATACTTTCGATTTCTTGTCTTGTCTTGTCTTTTCACGCAAAAGTATGCTTAGCCAACAGGTACCTTGCAGTTTTAATCTACAATACAGTTGCAAAACTAAAAATGAGGCTCCCAGGTTGTTTAGCAAAGCGCAAAATCCTAGTGGCTGGGTAGAGCTGCTGTCTTCATTAACAGTCACATTTTTCCAGAAACTCCAGCTCCAGGTGTACTGAAAGCCATCATTTTAGGTTATTTTACATTTGTGGCCATTTGTCTGACAGACAGACGGCTTCTTAGGCCTCTAACATTCTTGTCAAAATTTATGCTTTCTCCTTTAACTACTACCGGTCTAAATTTACTTTACTAAAGGAAATTCTGGCCCTAATGAAACTCATATAAACTTTCCATTTCACCAGGACGCTCTTCGGGGATTCAGCATAAGTCTTTTCTGAATCTAAGTTACGGCTATTAAAGGCCCTCCACGCATGTTCGTTTTCCAAAGTAAGAGCATCTTTCTGCACATACATAAAACACTAAGAGCTTCATGGAGGTGTCCAAAGTCACTCTAAGCTGAGACTAGCTGATCTTCGCAGAGATTCTAATGTCCCCCACATGGACTCTGCCTCACCAGGATGGCCCTAAGACCTTGTCCTCTGTGATTTTTCCTTCTTTAATTCCTCTTTGGTAAACACACACTGGTGGACTCAAACTCTTGCCAGTCCAGCTCCAGTATCCATTTATCTTACAAAAGAGTTAAACAATATTCTATCTGTCAAAAATGCATCAGGTGCTTTTACCTGTTTTATTTCAATAGTCGTCTACATTAACGTGAGACAAAGACCAGGAAATTTAAAATATCAAAAACTATGACTGGCTCCAGATCGTACAAGTTAGACGGGATCAGAACTAAAGTACCAGCTTTCAGACTCTTGCCGACAGGGTTAATTTATCACAGGCCTCGGTCTTGTGAATATATAGTAAATATAAATGGAATCTGAAACACTTAAAGAGGGGAAAGAGGAGGGAGAGAGAGAAAAGGGGGGAGATGAAGTAATGAACAGTAAACTACTCCACTAGAAATCTTCTTCCTGTTTTTGACTATGCCCCATTTAACTCAGGGGGGAAAAATGAAAACACAAAATGGACACGTCCACCAATCCCTTCCCTGTATTACAAATTTCCATTTTCTGTGTGACTCTGGATTCTTTTAGCAATCACGTTCTCCGCTTGTCAGCAAAGGGTCCATCTATCATGTACATCTTGCCACTGAATATTATTTTAGACACTTGTGTCTGTCATAGCAACCCATTCTAAGCCAAATAAAATATCCTGTTAAGCGGTCTTTGCCTCGATATCCTGTTATTTGGAGATCTGTACTGTTCTTAGTCCCTCACTGTTGTAAATAATGTTGCCACAAGAAACTCCATTCTTTACAAGTACTGGGGGTTTCCTATAAGGCTAGGGAAAGTCATGTTTCAGCTCTTTCTGCTTCATGCCAGATTCTTTGCAGAGATGGTATCCATTTACAGAAACATCAACAAAACGTAAGTGGAGATGGTTTCCCACATTTTGATCAAACTTTTACTTACTGCTTTAGTCTCCTCGGTATGCAACTGCACTGAAGTTGCCTTCATACATGTTCCTTTAACTCCTGACTAAGGTGTGCCCTTTTCAGAGTGATAAATTATGGTCTCTTTCCACGCTCTGTAAACCGTCTCCTTCACTACTCAGACTGACTCTTTCTAAGCAATGACTCATGCCGTAGGTGGGGAAGGGGGTCAACAGCCATTGTCTAGTCGTAACTAACCACGCCATCAACTGCTGAGGACCAAAACCACGGTTCTTAAGGAATTAAGGGAAATGGGAAATATTTAGCCTTCTAGAAATGAGTAACAATCAATCAAAAGTATTTATTAACAGTTCTCACAAAATTCTGTTCCCATACAATTCATCTAATCAAAGGGAGAAAGTCTTTCCCCCAGCTTCTTACTATTCTCCACCATCCACTTACCACCTGCGCCCTTTTCCCAGACATACTCCAACAGCTCCATCACGCCCGGACAATGCCTCCAGTCACCCAGGGCACAATCTCGTAATCTTCTTGGACTACTCTCTCTTTCGATCAGTTCTTCTTCCCTCAAACACCTTTTTCTTTCCATTCTCCGTGCCCCTTTGGTTGGCTTTCCTCACTTTTCCCCAGACCAATGCATTTCCCAGCACACTTGCTCTCCAGCTCCCAGGGTCTGCTCCTCCATCCATCCCGTGTGCTGCTACCTGCGAAACCTCCTAAAGCACAGAACTGACTTGTCCATCCCTGATTTCTGGGGGACATTATGAGTCACTAGAATATATCCCAGCTGGTTCCCAGGCAAGAAACTACATTTCCAATAGCACTCTCTTTGTACCTCTCTTTGGAATTTGTTAAATTTCTTGAGAAAAGCGTGTGCACCATCATCTTTGTATCTTCATGTGTGTGTGTGCGTGTGTGTTTGTGTACTCAGTCATGTCCAGTGTGTGTGTGTGTGTGTGTGTGTGTGTATGCTCAGTCATGTCCAGCTGTTTGCAACTCCATGCACTGTAGCCCACCAGGCTCCTCTGTCCATGGAATTTTCCAGGCATGAATACTGGAGTGGGTTGCCATTTCCTACTCCAGGGGATCTTCCTGACCCAGCGATCAAACCCCTGTCTCCTGCATTTCCTGCACTAGCATGCAGATTCTTTACCACTTGTGCCACCTGGGAAGTCCCTCATTTCTTCATAGTGCTTCACAAGATTTTCAGTTCAGTTCAGTAGCTCAGTCGTGTCCAAATCTTTGCGACGCCATGGACTGCAGCATGCCAGGCTTCCCTGTCCATCACCAACTCCCGGAGCTTACTCCAACTCATGTGCATCCAGCCGGTGATGCCATCCAACCATCTCATCCTCTGTCGTCCCCTTCTCCTCCCACCTTCAATCCTTCCCAGCATCAGGATCTTTTCTAATGAGTCAGTTCTTCACATCTGGTGGCCAAAGTATTAGAGCTTCAGCTTCAACATCAGTCCTTCCAATGAACATTCAGGACTGATTTCCTTTAGAATTGACTGGTTTTGTCTCCTTGCAGTCCAAGGGACTCTCAAGAGTCTTCTCCAACACCACAGTTCAAAAGCATCAATTCTTTGGTGCTCAGCTTTCTTTACGGTCCAACTCTCACATCCATACATGACCACAGGGAAAACCACAGCCTTGACTAGACGGACCTTTGTCAGCAAAGTGACATCTCTGCTTTTTAATATGCTATCTAGGTCTGCCCATCCTAGAGGAAATCAGTCCTGAATATTCATCGGAAGGACTGATGCTGAAGCTCAAACTCCAATACTTTGGCCCCTCATGCGAAGAACTGACTCACTGGAAAAGACCCTGATGCTGGAAAATATTGAAGGTGGGAGGAGAAGGGGATGACAGAGGATGAGATGGCTAGATGGCATCACCAACTCGATGGGCATGAGTTTGAGTAAGCTCTGGGAGTTGGTGATGGACAGGGAAGCCTGGCATGCTGCGGCCCATGGGGTCACAAAGAGTCAGATACGACTGAGCGACTGAACTCCACTAAGCTTTGTCATACCTTTTCTTCCAAGGAGCAAGTGTCTTTTAATTTCATGGCTGCAGTCACCATCTGCAGTGATTTTGGAACCCCCCAAAATAAAGTCTGGCACTGTTTCCATTGTTTCCCCATCCATTTGCGATGAAATGAGGGGACCAAATGCCATGATCTTAGTTTTCTGTATGTTGAGTTTTAAGCCAACTTTTTCACTCTCCTCTTTCACTTTCATCAAGAGGCTCTTTAGTTCTTCTTCGCTTTCTGCTATGTACTCAAAAGAACTAATGTGAATTACAGTTTCTCCTGTAACTCAGTTCTTAGTACCGAGTCAAATGTTAACTTCTTAAAAACAGTGTCTTTATATCACCCATGGTCCAGTGCTTCTACATAGTAGAATTTACACAAATAATGGTTTAATAAATGAATTAAGGAATTTCTAGCTCTGTACTCAAAAGAACTAATGTGAATTACAGTTTCTCCTGTAACTCAGTTCTTAGTACCGAGTCAAATGTTAACTTCTTAAAAACAGTGTCTTTATATCACCCATGGTCCAGTGCTTCTACATAGTAGAATTTACACAAATAATGGTTTAATAAATGAATTAAGGAATTTCTAGCTCTTAATTTCAACCTGTATCCACTAGCTGTGTGCTCTAGAAAAAGCCACCTAGAAACACATTGGTATTTAAGAGGTCCACTGAAAGGAAGATAGTAATATTCAGGATACTCCTATAAATTAGACATCAAAAAGAACACATTGTAAATATTAAAAAAAAAAAAATGGGCCTTCAGGCTAAGTTCCATTACCAGATCATAATTAACATATAGATGTGCTATAGAAAGAAATGTGTTACCAAGACTAATACATATACTTTCCAAAGAAATGACACTCTTAGAATGCACTCCTTCCAAAACTATTAGTTTCATAAGGCTCAGTTTCTTGATCAGATTCTGACCAAAAATAAGAAGAATGGAATTCCCCCTTGACATCAGCTACTTTTCTTAATCCCAGCATGATTTAACAGATGCTGCCTGGACTAATAGTAGAGAATTCCAATTTGTGCTCTTTCTTTAATTAGCTTCATGACCTTGGGCAAGTCACTTCACCCCAGGGGTCTCTGTTTTTTCACCTGGGAAATAAGACTGTCTGGCTCTGGCCATTAGGATTGCATCCAGCTCTAGAGTTCAATTCAATGATCTGTGAGTTAAAAATAAGCTTTTCACTGATACACACAGCAGCATGAATGAATCTCAAATGTATTGTGCCAAAGGGTTACATATTCTAGGATTACCTTCACATGACATTCTGGAAAACGCAAAACTAGGAGTCACGAGATCAGTGGTTCCCAGAGATTAAAGGTAAGGGGGAGGGTTTGACTACAAAAGGGTAGTATGAGGAAATTTTCTTTGGAGGTATAATAATAGAATTGTTCTGTGTCTTAACTGTCATGGTTATAGGACTCGCCATGCATTTGCCAAAATTCACAGAACAGTACATCTAAAAGAGAGAATTTTGCTGTGCATGAATCACATGATTTAAGACATTAAAAAAAAAAAAAAAAAACCGCATTTCAGGCTTCCCTGGTGGCTCAGTGGTTAAAGAATCCATCTACTGATGCAGGAGACACAGGTTCATTCCCTGGGTTGGAAAGATCCTACATGCTGGGGAGCAACAAAGCCTGTGTGCCGCAACTACAGAGCCTGTGCTCCAGAGCCCAGGAGCTACAGCTACTGAGTCCACATGCCACAGCTACTGAAACCCAGCCACCCCAGAGCGTATGCTCTGCACTGAGAAGCTCACACGTTGCAACTAAAGAGTAGCCCCTGCTCTTCTCAACCAGAGAAAGCCCACCCGGCAACGAAGACTCAGCACAGCCAAAAATATACAAATCAATAAAACTAAAAATACATATATATATTCCTCTAATCCAATGCAATTTTTGACATCGTGAACAGTTTCCCCTAAGAAGTTAATATGGACTTTCAGTATCTGCTAATAACATTTTGTCCCAAGACTGATGAGCTAAGTTTATATCCAAATAATCCATTGTTTCTGTGGCATTATTGTTGCTTTTAACCTTTAGACAGTCTACGGAATCCTTTCTCATGGAAGATAAGACTTTTCTTTCTTTCATTTTCCAGTGAGCTTTTGACGATGAAAACGTCAAATGAACCCAAGCAGGAACGATTCTTGGGCTGCCCAGGCCCCACAATGGCGTTCAGAGAATGTGAATGTTGTTATTACTCTTGTGATTCATACCAAAGATATGAGGGACGGCACATGCCTAATAATAACAACAGCAGCAACAACAGCAGCTGACATTTAATGAGCACTTACTATGTTCCAGGCCCTGCTTGCAGTGCTCACACATCTACTTCTCAGAATAATCCTGAAATAGGTCCAGCAAAGCCGAGAGTCAACAATTTCTCAAGGTCAAATGGCTAGGCAGGTGGCAGAGTCAGAGGTCCAACCTAGACAGCCTAATTCTTACCACCACATTAAGATCCTGTGTAGAAAAGTTTATTTAAAGGAGCAATTTACTCATCTCCTTGCACAGTCTATCAGTTCAGTTTAGTTGCTCAGTCATGTCTGACTCTTTGCGACCCCATGGACTTCAGCACACCAGGCCTCCCTGTGCATCACCAATTCCCAGAGCTTACTCAAACTCATGCCCATTGAGTCGGTGATGACATCCAACAATCTCATCCTCTGTCATCCCCTTCTTTTCCTGCCTTCAATCTTTCCCAGCATCAGGGTCTTTTCAAATGAGTCAGGTCTTCGCATCAGGTGGCCAAAGTATTGGAGCTTCAGCTTCAACTTCAGTCCTTCCAATGAACATTGAGGACTGATTTCCTTTAGGATTGACTGGTTGGATCGCCTTGCAGTCCAAGGGACTCTCAAGAGTCTTCTCCAACACCACAGTTCAAAAACATCAATTCTTCAGCGCTCAGCTTTCTTTATAGTCCAACTCTCACATCCATACATGACCACTGAAAAAACCATAGCCTTGACTAGACGGACCTTAGTCGGCAAAGTAATGTCTCTGCTTTTTAATATGTTATCTACGTTGGTCATAACTTTCCTTCCAAGGAGTAAGCGTCTTTTAATTTCATGGCTGGCAGAAAGGAAGAAGAACAACTAAAAAAAAAACAAAAACAAACAAATAAAGTCTGTCACTGTTTCCACTGTTTCCCCATCTATTTGCCATGAAATGATGGGACCAGATGCCATGATCTTACTTTTCTGAATGTTGAGCCTCAGGCCAACTTTTTCCACTCTCCTCTTTCACTTTCATCAAGAGGCTCTTTAGTTCTTCTTCCTTTCTGCCATAAGGGTGGTGTCATCTGCATATCTCAGTTTATTAATATTTCTCCTGGCAATCCTGATTCCAGCTTGGGCTTCATCCAGCCCAGCGTTTCTCATGATGTACTCTGCATATAAGTTAAATAAGCAAGGTAACAATATATAGCCTTGACGTACTCCTTTTCCTATTTGGAACCAGTCTGCTTCTACTATATGATTCCACCAATTCTTAACCAGGCTTTCTTCAGAAATTGAACAGAAGGCCTTTTCTAATTAGACAAGTCAATATGTTCACCTCCACCGGAAAAGTTCACAAAGAAGTGGGCAGAGCGAAAACCCAGCTGCCTCTTTCTAGTTCACCCTCAGGGCCTGCAACAAATTTGGCCTCTGCCGAGAGGCAAGCTTTTCTTAAGGCCTTCCAAGACTAGGCAAAAGAAAGTTGTGCTTCTCCCTGCCATTAGACAGGATCTACTTTTCCTTTCATCATTTTGCTGGTTTTTGTAGATTGGGCTTCCATGTAGAAATAATCCCAAAAGAAGACACGCGTCTATTCCTGAAACAGTTCTCTGTGCAAGGCAAAGGCAACCTTCAATCAGAGGGGAGGGCTGGGAAAATTTAGCTGAGGCTGAAGGAAACCAACCAACCCCAAACAAGTCCATTAGACAGTACTTGTAAGGTACTTAGATCCTCAGAATAGGGTAGAAACGCAGATTATACTGAGAAAGGACTCCTAACTAGTTCCTGGGTTTGTTTAGTCTGCTTACTTACAGTCCAAGCTAATCATCCTAATGGTTGTTTACGACCAGAAGAGGGTTAAAATGGCCTTTCAAAGAAAGCAGGGCAGGCCAAGCGTCTCCACTAGACAGAAACTTCCCCTTTCCCCACCCCCTCCCAACTCCTGCAGGACCTCAAACTTCTTATTAAGGATCTCCACTCAGAGCAAGTAGAATAGCAGACCATAGTTTTATTCACAACTTATCCTCTTCAAACAAGACTATAACCTCCAAAAAGGCTGGGGCCTTCTTTGTCTTTCATTGCTATATCTAGCCAATTGATCACTTTTGTAATAAAACTTTAAAAAAAAATGAGAGGGGAAATGGGACTTCTCCGAGGGAAAGAGGGCAATTTGGATGGATTTTAAGGCCCTATTTTCCCACTCCAGTACTCTCGGCTGGAGAATGCCATAGACGGAGGAGCCTGGTGGGCTACAGTCCACGGGGTAGTCAAGAGTCCGACAGGACTGAGCGACACTGACACTCTCCCTGCTGTAGACACCAGGATCTTGTGACGGAGAGTAAACCCGCCCCTCCCAGCGAGTAATCTTCAAACTAAACCAACTATCGGTTTATTGGAATCAACAACATACATTTCCAAAATTCTCATCTGCTAGGAGGTGAGGTGGGGTGGGGGGCAGGTTTGGGAGGGGCAGTCAACACAGCCATCCTTCCCCAGGCCACCTACTCCCCCTTCTCCAAAGAGAATCAGAGGAGAATGCTGGCGAGGCCATGGTAACCGGGATGCCCTCCTCCAATTAATGTTATTGCTCCTTTAAAACCGAGAACAAACGGGCGGGCCAGCAGCTCGTGATCCCGGAGGCTGCAGTGCCATAATTGTCACTTAGCTACTTAACTCCCCGCTGCACTGCTCACTAGCTCGTCCTGGTTTATCTCTCAGCCAATTACTGCTGTCATTTGCGTTTCAATGTGTCTGAGGCCCGGCCCAGGAGTAGGAACAGGAAACCCCGGGACTGGACGCTGGCTTCCCTGTGGGAGCTGCAGAGGTGTTCAACAAAGATGATCACAAAACCGCTCCAAGGGGACCCCAGTCACCTCCACCACATTCTGGTTTTGTTCTGAGCCTGGTCTACACCAAGGCCACCAGCAAGAGGGATGTCTGATCCTCAAGAATCCAAAGTCAATAAGAGCGATGGTGATACTAAACATGTATATCTTGTATATATAAACACACAATTAGGAGAATCATTTTTAAACCATTTTTTATATATATATATAAAATATGGGCTTCCCCAGTGGCTCAGCGGTAAAGAATCCACCAGCAATGCAGTAGACACAGGAGACACAGGTTCAGTCCCTCAGTTGGGTAGATCCCCTGGACAAGGGCATGGAAAACTACTCCAGTATTCTTGCCTGGAGAATCCTCAGAGACAGAGGAGCCTGGTGGGCTACAGTCCATGGGATCACAAAGAGTTAGACACAACTGAAGTAACTACGCCAAAGCCTTTGACTATATGGATTACAATAAACTGTGGAAAATTCTGAAAGAGATGGGAATACCAGACCACCTGACCTGCGTCTTGAGAAACCTATATGCAGGTCAGGAAGCAACAGTTAGAACTGGACATGGAACAACAGACTGGTTCCAAATAGGAAAAGGAGTACGTCAAGGCTGTATATTATCACTCTGCTTATTTAACTTCTATGCAGAGTACATCATGAGAAATGCTGGGCTGGAAGAATCACAAGCTGGAATCAAGATTGCCGGGAGAAATAACAATCACCTCAGATATGCAGATGACACCACCCTTATGGCAGAAAGTGAAGAGGAACTAAAAAGCCTCTTGATGAAAGTGAAAGAGGAGAGTGAAAAAGTTGGCTTAAAGCTCAACATTCAGAAAATGAAGATCATAGCATCTTGTCCCATCACTTCATGGGAAATATATGGGGAAACAGTGGAAACAGTATCAGACTTTATTTTGGGGGACTCCAAAATCACTGCAGATGTGATTGCAGCCATGAAATTAAAAGATGCTTACTCCTTGGAAGGAAAGTTATGACCAACATAGATAGCATATTGAAAAGCAGAGACATTACTTTGCCGATAAAGGTCCGTCTACTCAAGGCTATAGTTTTTCCTGTGGTCATGTATGGATGTGAGAGTTGGACTGTGAAGAAGGCTGAGTGCCGAAGAATTGATGCTTTTGAACTGTGGTGTTGGAGAAGACTCTTGAGAGTCCCTTGGACTGCCAGGAGATCCAACCAGTCCATTCTAAAGATCAGTCCTGGGTGTTCTTTGGAAGGAATGATGCTAAAGCAGAAACTCCAGTACTTTGGCCACCTCATGTGAACAACTGACTCATTGAAAAAGACTGATGCTGGGAAGGATTGGGGGCAGGAGGAGAAGGGGACGACAGAGGATGAGATGGTTGGATGGTAACACTGACTCCATGGACATGAGTTTGCGTGAACTCCGGGAGTTGGTGATGGACAGGGAGGCCTGGCGTGCTGCAATTCATGGGATCGCAAAGAGTCGGACACGACTAAGTGACTGAACTGAACTGAACTGAAGCGAGTATGCATGCATGTTATGTATACAGTATAGAAAGTAAATGGGAATTTAAAACAAAGTATTGTTTATATCATTCAGTCCTGAAAGAAATCAACCCTGAATGTTCATTGGAAGGATTAATGCTGAAGCAGAAGTTCCAATACTTTGATCACCTGATGCGAAAAGCCAATTCACTGGAAAAGACCCTGATGTTGGGAAAGATTGAAGGCAAGATGAGAAGTGGGTGGCAGAGGATGAGATGGGTAGATTGCATCATTGACTCAGTGGACATGAATCTGAGCAAACTCTGTTTGATAGTGAAGGACAGGGAAGCTTGACATGCTGCAACCTATGAATCCTCAAAGAGTCAGACATGATTTAGCGAACGAACAAGTGTTCACAAATGCATTGATTTAATTTACTCATTTCTTTATTCAGCTAATATTCCCTGAACATCAACATTCTCTAGATCTTTCAGATCAAAGCTTAAACGGTTTACATATGTAAGCGCCAGAAGGAGCTGTGAATCGATCAGACTTTGTTAGCAGAAGAGTATGGCAAATGGTATAAATTTTGATAACGTCTTCATATAACAATGATTTTGTAAGATTTTCTATAAAGAGAAGGAAAAGATAATCCCATCTTTCCTCTCTTATAGTTGATTGATTCCTTTTAGTTATTAATAGATCAGAAACTCTCTTAGCATTGAAACTCCTTGTCAGTCATGCCATGAAAATGTTTACTTTTGTCAAATTTGGAAAAGCCACCATCACATTTCTCTTATTTAAAAGATATATATTAATAATTTGAGGTCATTTAAAGTTTTCTTGGCAGTTAGAATTCATTCACACTTTGATTGGACATCATTCATTAACCAGTTTATCACAGCATCTTTGTTGTAATGATGTATTATGGGTTTGTTATTTTTGTGAATGTCAGTATTTTCATTCAGATCAGAAAGAATTTAAAGAGTTATTATAGTAATTCTATTTAATCTAATTTTCTGCTAAAAATGTAGGGTATTTTAATTGTATCTGCTGCATTATTAAGTATATTCTTGGAAGGGCAAAACTTATGTTTCAAATTATCTGTTCATAATTTTGTATATTTGATGATTGGGAGGGTTTTCCACAGATTAGCTTCTGGCTTTATATATTTTGAAATCTGCTTTTCTGATACTTCCCACATGTTTCTGGTGTTGTGGGGTAAGTTTGAACTAACCTCTGACCCTACACTTTGGGTCATAGCACTGGGTGAGTTGAAACCAGGGTAGTAGGAATCTTTCTAGACTCCATTCCTATACAAAATTGGTTAACAGTAACTCAGTTTTTCTGGAAATGAGTGTGAGACATAAATTCATTTCAATAAGCCCAAACTGATCCAAACTCAGATTCTTCCCAGTTCAGTTCAGTTCAGTTCAGTCTCTCAGTCGTGTCCGACTCTTTGCAACCCTATGAATCTCAGCACACCAGGCCTCCCAGTCCATCACTAACTCCCGGAGTTCACTCAGACTTGCATCCATCGAGTCAGTGATGCCATCCAGCCATCTCATCCTCTGTTGTCCCCTTCTCTTCCTGCCCCCAATCCCTCCCAGCATCAGAGTCTTTTCCAATGAGTCAACTCTTCGCACGAGGTGGCCAAAGTACTGGAGTTTCTGCTTTAGCATCAGTCCTTCAAAGAAATCCCAGGGTTGATTTCCTTCAGAATGGACTGGTTGGATCTCCTTGCAGTCCAAGGGACTCTCAAGAGTCTTCTCCAACACCACAGTTCAAACGCATCAATTCTTCAGCACTCAGCCTTCTTCACAGTCCAACTCTCACATCCATACATGACCACTGGAAAAACCATGGTGAAGCTTAAATTCCATTAAATGCATGGGAAACATTCCTGAAGCCATATTTAGAGGCTTTGCAGAGTGAAAGACAGGTTTACATCATTCTGAAAAGCACTGACTAGGATAATGAGATCACAGGCTAAGCTTCAGACCATGACCTAAGACCTACATCTCTCTGTAAAAACAAGCACATCTCTTGTCATCAAGAAGCCTGTTAGGGCCTGGACATAAAATTCACTTCTCTTTCCATGTACTTTTTGGTACCCCAACTGTCGACATAGAGTTGTGATCATTTAAACAGTTCTGGGTAAAGAATTACAGCTTTGTGCCCTAAATCAGCCTGCCAAGATGTAGCTAAATCCTCACCTATAGTTCCTCAATGTTGCAATCTGATCAAAAGCAAAGACTTGAAAAAACTCATGCCCTGAAGTGGCCCAAACTGACTGTAAAACAATCAGATGTCAGTAGGAACATGAGTTGGTCTCTAACTGCAGGAGGGACTGAACGGCTGGCAAAGGGGTAAGTCATGGTTGGTGGATGTGCAGAATCACAGCTGATGGTCCAAGGAGTTGTTCCCTTGAGGGCTGTGCTCTCTGAGTTTCCTTGGAGATCTGTCCTCCACACTCCTACCACCTGAGTGGTTTTCAAGAAAAGAAAATATGACCATCTCACTCCTCTCCTTTAAAACTGGTAATGGTTCCAATGCCTGTTAGAATATAGTCCCAAGAATTCAGTTGACAGGCAGAGTCTTCTTTGCTTCTTTGAGCAGTATTCTCTCACATTGCAGGTACCAGCACTTTTATACGTGTAGTAATCAGAAGTTAAGTTGCTCAGTCATATCCGACTGTTTGCGACCCCATGGACTGTAGCCTACCAGGCTCCTCAGTCCATGGAATTTTCTAGGCAAGAGTACTGGAGTAGGTTGCCATTTCTTCTCCAGGGGATCTTCCCAACCCAAGGATTGAACCCGGTCTCCCACATTGCAGGCAGACGCTTTACCATCTGAGCCATCAGGTGTCTCCAGAAAAAGACTATCATTTATGTTCTATCTATCTGTATAGATTTAAATGAATCCTGGCAATATTCTTCCTAGTTTGATTGCTAATACCTATTTTTGTCCATATCATATTGCTCTGGGCTTTGAGTCTACTTAGGCAGTCTGCAAGTTTCTTTAAGATTCTATTAGTCAGTGTCTAGTAACCAACCACTTTAGGTATTTCAAATAGAGAGAATTTAATACAGGAGAGGTGTTATAAGGACAGAGAGAACAGAAGAGAAAATAAAGGAGGGGAGGTGACCAAGCCAAAGGAAAAAAAATGCTGGTACACAGAACTCAGAGCATGCTGACACTCTTAAGCAGCAGTCTATAAAACTATACTTGCTATGGAACTCTTGACACTATCTCAGCCAGTGTTAATTCTGTCCAAGACAGGGGGCAACTGCTTGGCCAGGGCTGGAGCTGCAAATAGGTGCTACTTCTGCTTAGGCCACTGAAGCCTGCAACCCCTTCATTCTCCCAGCCAACTACACCCATCAATGTCTACACTGTCACAGGTACAAGCCTCAGCTTCTCCCCTTGTCTAGTGATCCCCAGCCAGCACTTGCTATCAGCAAGGGAGCTTGATAATGTCATTTGCCAGCTCCCAGCTTTAGCATACAGGCAAGTGTGTCTTCTTCTACTTCAGAGAGTCTCCAGGAGCCTCTGATCCAGAGGATTTTAATGTTGTCTTCACATGCCTCTTTTCAGCCTCTTTGTTAAAGCAGCAGTAAAAGTTTAAATAAGTTAATCTGTTGCCAAGCAACTCACTTTTGTCTCAGCATACTTCTCATTGCCGGTGGTGGCATTTTTCTATTTCTTCAGTGACAAGGCACTGGCAGGTTTTAAAGAATTATACATACACCTACGGTATCCAGAGGTTTTTTTTGTTTTTTTTTTTTTCAAGATTTCTCAAAGGCACAACCAGATGTGAATTTTTCTAATTAAGTCAGGGGAAAAGAAAAAAGGCTTTGCCAGATGATGTGTCCAGATTTTCAATTTCTGAAAAAAAAAGTCCTTTCTGGTTGCTCAGTGGGGCCTAACCACAGAAGTGAAGCCTTATCTTTTCAAATATTTATTTACTCAGTCTTCCTGGATCAAATCTACACCACTGTTCACTGCATTAAAGCTTTTATCCCGGAAGGTTTAAACCACCCGCTTGCAGAGGAAGCATTTTAGCTGAAATGTATTAACCTAGCTTGAGACACCCTTTGGAATGCACTTGATCCACTTACAATATAAAAGCACATGTTTTAAATCCTGACTCCAGGAAGCACAGGGGACAGGAGGAGAGGTTGAGAAACAGCCCACGTCTTTTACCACTGGCTGGTGCCCTATACACAAAGGATGGTGGCAACTAGGAAGGCAGCCAGCGTGTGCCAAGGTGGAGGGCAGAGCACCGGCGAGCTGGGTGGTAAGCCATCTCTGGGTTGTCAGCATCTTCCTTTTCTCAGCTGAGTAGCAGTGAGCTTGTCCTGCTCACCCTGCAGTTAGCAGCGAGCCGCCTCTGACATTCCATCTTCTGAAGCCCCAGCAACCACGGGAGGGGAGGAGGGCGGGCAGCTGAGGCTGGAAGAGACCTGCTCTAGCTGGATCCAGGGGGCCCAGTCTCTGGGTCTAAAATAAGACTCTTAACTTCTCCGCCAATGAGCTTCGCGGAGCCTGATGACGTCAGAGGCGCCGGCAGTTCTATTTGCAGGCAAGGTCCGTGTATACCAGGATTTCATCCAGGTAAGGAGGAATTTGGGAGGAGGAAGGGGGGCGGGCGCGGGAGGATGAACCTTTCCTCCTGCTGTGGGTATAGAGAGGGGCTGAAAGGGCTGGTGAGCTGCCAAAGTAATTGTGTGTCTCATCTTGGGCTGTGCAAAGAAGAGATGGCCTAGCTCTAGCTAATTGCCATCCTCAGGCTACGTGCTCCCCACTGAATACCAGAGAAGGGAATCTGTTCAGTGCATAACAAAGAAAAATCACAAGTCACAGAAAGCTAACCAGGGGAACTCCCTGATCGCCAGCCCCCACCCCGCCCCGCCCCGCCCCAGTGCTGACCATGGGCAGCCACACTAGGGGAGACGCGGATGGCCCTCACTCACCTTCTCTCCGCTCTTCTAATTAGGAAAACCTCAGACAAGGAGCCAATTTGCACCTTTCTAGGTCCTTTTCAGTCATCACCCTGACCCATCTCAGACGCGAGAAAGCGCTTCAGAAGATAAAGAGCATGGTTCCTCAGAGAGCCGCTGGCCAGAGTGCGGCCTTCCTAATGAAGGAGCGCAGAAAAGCTAACTTCATCTTCCTTACAGCTGTGTTTCAAGCGCAACAAACTATTCAGATCTGTTCCCCCCCTCCCTCTCTCTTTCCTGTCTGTTTCTTTCAGCTGATCCATAGCTTCTCTCTGGGTTATGAAGTATGCAATAAAACTGTTCTTTCTTCTTTGGTCTCAAAGCCAGAAGTCACTTTACAGAGAAACAAGTTCCTCTTCTCTGGCCCTACCCTGGTGAGTGGCAGCCCTGGAGAGGTATATGGAAGCCTCCCACTTATCACCCAGGACAAAACCCAGACCAGTCAGCCAGCGGACCTGAGCCCGGTCTGGAGGGTAACTGCCTGGCCAGAGCCTGCTCTGCGGCCACCCACCGTCCCTAGAGCCGCGCCTGGGCCTGGGGAGGGGGCGCTAAGCCAGGAGCCCTGCCTTTCTCAAAGGGTCACAGAGTCCCCTGCAGTCGGGATGCAACATACATACCCTTCTTTTGTCAGCTTTGACTTTGAATGGGAAGAACCTTTGCCCCTACCTTATCTATTCCCAGCAATGGCAGCTGCTGTCTCCAGCTTTCACAGAGCAAATCCGTGGGACCCCACAACCCCAGATTCCCTGAGATCATAGTGACAGCCTGGGCCGTCAGTGCTTCCCCGGCCATCTTCACAAAGCTGCATCCATCATCATCTTCTCCACTGTGACCCTTCCATTTGTGCAGCCACCTGCCCTCAGGACTAGGCCTCATGCTTTACTGCACGCCCTCCTCACCACTGACATCCATCAGCATGCTTTTTGAATTTTACATTCACAGACATTTCTCAAATCCAACTCCCAGTATCCAGAAATGAGGCCGCGGCTCTTGTTCTGGCGCAAATCCATCCTGCTCATAACCCACACCTCCCCAGGAAGGACCTATCCATAACACCACTGTCCAGTGCTCCTCAGCTCTGTCTGCCAAGGGCCCCAAAATGACATACAGAACCTGGCTTCCACGCTGCTGTCACTGCAGTCACCCTGCAACAGGTCCTGCCCCGCAGGGTGCTTCCTGCCTCCCCTCTTGCCCAGGCTCCCTTGAGAACGGCCCCTTCTCACTTCACCCAGCTAATAACTATGGCTTTGCCCAGGCTTCATCTTTCTTTGGCTTCTCCACCTCCTGAGTAGGTTTCATACTGCTCCTCTGGGCCTCTATCACGTTCACGCACATTTCTGTCACTACATCCAGTTTCTTAGGGGTAGCTTGGGGCGGGGAGGGTGTGTGTACCATTTCTGCTTGTGGTCTCAGCATCCAGTTCACACAGTAGACACCTGCTGCACACAGCAGGTCCTCAGCAATTGGTATCCCGCACTCAGCAGTTGGTGTTTTCAGATGGCTGGTGAAGGCCATCCATTACCCCAGGGCAATCAATACCTTCGTCCAAATTAGATCCATTTTCGTGTTATCTATTTAAAGAAGACAGACGCCGAGACACCAAGGATCGTGTCTATGTAACATGTTTAGTCTGGCAACTTATCTACTGTGGGGACTTAATAATGTGATGGGCCTGAAGGTGATGACGACGACAGTGACGTCAGCCATGGCAGGAAACTGGAGATGATTAGACAGCCTTTTATTCTCGGAGGCCGGGTCGTTGCTTAAAACAGTACACAATGAGTCACAAGGCGACAGCTCACTTGTCTTGAAACCTTAACAAACCGGAATCCAGGCTGGAACCTCGGTGAGACACACTCTGGAGAAGCCAAAATATCAGAGAGTTCGCCCAGCAGAGCTTAAAGAGAGAACTTTCCAGAAGGTGTCTGGTCTGCACTCATGGCCTATCGGTTCCCCTTTTAACTCCCCCCCCCCAATAATCTGTGGGATCTCATTCCCCAGGCATGGCAAGTTAGATGCAAAATATGGGGGGTGTGGGGGTGGAAAGGGGCTCCCAGGGGCTGACATCATGGTAGGAGTACAACCAGGTACAAAAGAGAAGACAGACTTTAAAAGAAGACAGAGAGGGACATCCTTGGCAGTCTGGTGGTTGGGGCTGTCCCTTCCAGTGCGGATGGTGTGGGTTCAATCCCTGGTCCGGGAGCCAAGATCCCACGTGTCTCATGGCCAAAAATCCAAAACATATAACAGAAGCAATATGGTAACAAATTCAATAAAGACTTAAAAACTGTATTGAAAAAAAATTTTTTTTTTAATTTTAGAAAAAGAACAGAGTACACAGCAGTCTGGGGACATTTCATGTTTAGGGCCAATGAGTCCCACTGGTATGAACAGACTGATGATACCATCTCACAACACAAAGACAATATTTACCCTCATGATGATGACCGATATAGCAAAAGAGACTCCAATTCTGTCCAGTTTTCTCAACTTTCAGAGAGAAGGAAATGTAAAATATTTTAAGAACGATTTCTATCAGTGTGTGGTGGGGGCGTTTTTGGTTTTGTTTTTGTTTGCTTGTTTCAAGTTTTAGCACTTAATGGAGTCGATTGTGTTTATCTGTAAGGTTAACACTGAGATACCCAACAAGTGATCGATTACTTACCTTCACCTGGTTGGAACTGTTAAGCACCCACGTCACAGGCCTTGCCCACCCAGAGCATACGACCTAAAACTTCGCACCCTAGAGAATTCATCTGCACAGGCAGCTTTATTTTAAAACACAATGAAACAGGAAAAAACTACCAAATATAGCAGGTCCCACACTCCCCTTCCATGCAAAACACTCATGGACTAAGATTTAAATTCAGGTCAAGAGCACAAAATGGAACTACTTCCAGGCAGGTCTCATTTCTGAAACAATTTTCTTTAGGTCATGATAACGCTCTTTCCTCTGTCACTCTCCTCTGTGGTGATCATGGCATGTCCCCTGCCGATAAATCTCTCTCCCCTCCTCTCCTCTCTGCCATGGTCTTTCCCCACCTTTTCTCAGACCTTCAAACATACAGGAGCAGCTCAGATGAGGGAAAAGGTGAAGACTAGGTTCTGTTTGCTTCAGGCCAGTCACACGGTATGACCCAGGTAAATCCACGAAAGGGGAGGGCTTGGGGATACCTGGTTATTTTTCCACAAAAGACAGGAGTTTGAAATGGGATTAAAAGAAAAGGCTGTTGGATTAGAAAATATGAAAGGAGAGGCTCTTTCAGAAACAGGATATTGCAAGAAGGAATGTGTTGAGGGGAAAGAAAGGGTGGAGGGTGCCCAGAAAAAGTAATGGGTCAATCCCAAGAACAATATCGAAGAGTTAAGTAAAGAGAATAATGGGAAAGGTGACGTTTGGCCACTCATCTGGCCGTTCCTGAAAAACCAGAAATTTCACAACTGCATCTCCCAGCTCACTGTTTCTTCCGGGTAACAAGAGAGAGGTGATCACTCTTAACAAGGTGGGAGAAATTACTACAATAGTCCCAGTACTGGGTTTCTACCAAATGTTGACACGCTGGCATAGGAAAGAAGGCATTAACCAGCTATCTCCGATTGGTTTGGCATTTTCTCAAATCCCCTATGTTAAGAAACTTATCTTAAAAATAACATTTTGAAAGCTGAAAACCTTCCAGTCTTCCATATTTTTCTCCACAACAGTAAATGACAAAGTCGCAGACAAGAGAGAAAAAAACACTAGGCATGCGTCTGGTCAACATTTACGCAGCAATGACTGTGTACTTGATCCAGTGAGTTAAGAGTTCTCAAATTTCCAAACTGGGCTAACTTCTACTTTGCTGCATGAAGTGTGTTGACTGACAAACAATATTCTGATAGAGAAGATAATACAGGGACTTCCCTGGTGGCCCAATGGTTAAGAATCTGCCTGCCAATCAGGGGATTAGGGTTCGATCCCTGATCAGGGAATTAAGATCCCACTTGCCTCAGGGCAACTAACCCTGTGCATCACAACTAGAGAAGAAAGAAAAAAAGCCCTGCTCACTGCAATAAATAAACAACGCTGCCCTCCCCCCCAAAAATAGTAAGAATAGAGCATACACAAAAGGGCAGAGGTGGAAAGGCTACACAGATTCCGGCTTGAATTCCAGCTCTGTTGCTGGTGCTTGTCCTTGGCCACAGTAACTTAACTCCTCTAGGCATCCATCTCTTCTTCTGTTTAAAGGAGGGCCAGGTTTCCTTGTTTGGGGGAGATTAAATGAAACATGGGATGTCAAGCACCTAGCAGAACATGGCCCCTGGCATTTAAGCAGTCATTCATTCAGTGACTATTCATCACTACATGCAGGCTCTGATCCAGCCACGCAGTCTCGGCAACAAAAATCAGAAGAGAGATCCCTCTTTTCCCCTCCCCTTCTACATACTGTCACCAGGACGTAACAGAACCCTGAAAATCTGTGAACGTGAAACCAAGTGGATGCCATACCAGTATTCCAGATGTCATAACTTTCGGTGTCTCATTTTGATCTGTGCCAGGAATTGCATTTTCAGGTAAGATTCCACGTGCAGCCCTGAGCCTTGAGCACTCAGACACAAAGGCTCTGCGGTTACTGGTCCATGTGAGGCCATTCACCGGGGAACCCAACCATAAAGGGCTGGGGCAGCCCATCCCTGGCCTTCAGGGTTTAGGCAGAAATAGAACTTGAGCGACAGATTGTTGTCCCCCTTGTTTTAAAATGAGCAAGGTGACTTATGCGGGGGGCCGGGAGGGGGGGCAGGTTTATACAGAGGAAGTTCCCCAATGAACTGCTACACTGTCCCTCACTCTCTGACTCATTTTTACTTTTCCTTCCCAGCTCTGTCTGTGCCAACAATACATTCTTTGTGTACAAGATTCTAATATGCAATAAAATCTGTTAATAAGCCCAGAATCATTTAGGTGCACACACAAAAAGATAGTATCGGGTAAACTCACATGAATTGTGCACTTTATTTTCTTATTGATAACATTCAAGTCAATAAAACCAATAAAGGCACTAGCGGAAAACTTTAAACATTTAAAACTATATTCAAGGACGTATGTGCTTGATACAGACACAGGCACATACAGATCTACAACTCAGGGGAAGACATTAAGGAAATCGGTGTGCTCTATTTTTGTTACTGGCACAACCAATCACCTAATAAAAAAGTTTCAGTTATTTTCAACGGGTGAGACAATGAGCTTTTGTGGGAAGTCGGAGAAGGAAATGGCACCCCACTGCAGTGTTCTTCCCTGGAGAATCCCAGGGACGGGGGAGCCTGGTGGGCTGCCGTCTATGGGGTCGCACAGAGTCGGACACGACTGAAGCGACTTGGCAGCAGCAGAAATAATTGGCTTTGAAACTCAACCCTCCTCATTTCTAGCTATTTCATGCCAACGAGGTTCTAAAAGGTTTCTAAGTTTCAGTGCCCTATCTGAAAAATCGATTTTTGAGAGAAATAAATTAGGTAAGGGATATAAGACAGTAGTCATGTATGGATGTGAGAGCTGGACCACAAAGAAGGCTGAGTGCCAAAGAATGGAGGCTTTCCAACTGTGGTGTTGGAGAAGATGCTTGAGAGTCCCAAGGAGCTCAAACCAGCAAATCCTAAAGGAAAGCAACCCTGAATATGCACTGGAAGGACTGATGTTTGAAGCTGAAGCTCCAGTACTTTGGCCACCTGATATGAAGCGCCGACTCACTAGAAAAGACCCCGATGCTGGGAAAGATTGAAGGCAGGAGGAGAAGGAGGCAAACGAGGATGGGATGGTTGGATGGCATCACTGACTCAATGGACATGAGTCTGAGCAAACTCTGGAAGATGGTGAAGGACAGGGAAGCCTGGTGTGCTGCAGTCCATGGGGTCACAAAGAGTTCAACACGACTTAGCAACTGACACCAAGGGATATAAGTAAAAAAAAAAAAATTGTTCTACTACCTTGCTCCCCAACACATCACTCTCAAAACCTGTCTCTTCCATTCCATTGCCCAGTGATGATTCTTCTGGATTACCCACCCTTTGACTGGCTTCGTGGCCTCCTGTCTGCAATTCCTCCAATCCGTCCTGAAACTGCTGTTAGAAATAGTATTTAGAATCAGAAATCAGATCATGGCATGCCTCTGCCATAAATCCCTGCAGGACCATTACCTGCAGAACAACTCGGCGTTCAGAGCCAAGTCCTCATGCCCCAGCTCTGCTCAGCCTCACCCTCCATGCCTTCCCACCTCTGCTCATTCCAGGGTCCCACCATCTGCTCTGTGGGCTGTGCTCCCTGCCCCTCCTCCAAGATGCAATCTCCACTCCACCCCTCCCATCTGTAGAGACCACCGGCCTCCACAAGGCTCTGCTCAAACGCCACTTCCCCTCTGAAACCCTCCCTGATATCCTGGGTGACTCAGCGCTCCCCTCACACTGAGGACAGCTTTTGTAATTTTTATTAAGTTTTGTGTTCTAAATTTACCAGCCTCCATGAGTCCTTCTCTACTAGATTGTCAGTTCTTCTGTGCTAGAGACCATATTTGATACATTTAAAAAAAGAATCCTCAAGTTTTATCATTCCTCACAGGAAGAAGATAGAACCAAAAAATAAAAACGGGGCAAGACATTCCCAAGGTGCTTCAAATTCTGGCAAAAAAAAAAAAAAAATCAAAAAACCTGAAATACATTGGAAATGAAATCTTAGGTGTATTCAGGAAAAAAGAAAAAGATTTTTTTAAAACCCTAGCAAACCACAAAGGTGTATGCCATCTTTGGACCTCCCTGGTGGTCCAGTGGCTAAGACTCTGAGCTCCCAGGGAAGGGAGCCTGGGTTTGATCCCACATCAGGTAACTAGATCCCACATGATGCAAATAAAGAGTTTTTGCATGCCACAACTAAGACCCAGTGCAGCCAAATAAATAAATATTCAAAGGAGAAAAAGATGGTCACAAGCTCTTTGAGCTTCTTCCACCAACAGGTGAGTCTGTTTCCCTGCCATTGAGTATGAACTGCCTTTAACCCAGTTTGAGCAATATAATGACATTATGACATTTCCAAGTGACTAATAGCTTTGGCCTTGGTCTCTGGAAACCCTGAGCATCACTTTGAGGAGAAATCTGATTACACTAAAGGAGAAACTTCACGGAGAGGCCCTGAGTGTACAAGGAGAGGTGAGGGCTCCAGGGGAGATCAGCCTTCTGGGGAACCCTTGCTGTGGTGCCAGGCGGTGAGTGAAGTCGTTCTGGACCCTCCAGACCAGACCAACCATGAACTGAATACCACTGAGTGACCTGTGAAACCCTTCAGGGAACAGAAGGGTTACCTGGCTGATGCCTGCTAGAATTCATGATCAGTAAAATGACAGATCTCATTAAAATAGTGGTTGTTTAAAGCCTCCAAGTCTTGATGTGGTTTTCTAGCAGCAAGATGTAGCTGGAACACCTTCATCAATTTTGTCTCCAGCATCCCAGCTTAACTATTGGAATACGTCTCCTCCAGAGGGAATACTTCGGGGAAGGCAATGGCACCCCACCCCAGTACTCTTGCCTGGAAAATCCAATGGACGGAGTAGCCTAGTGGGCTGCAGTCCATGGGGTCGCTAACAGTCGGACAGACTGAGCGACTTCACTTTCACTTTTCTCTTTCATGCATTGGAGAAGGAAATGGCAACCCACTCCAGTGTTCTTGCCTGGAGAATCCCAGGGATGGGGGGAGCCTGGTGGGCTGCCGTCTATGGGGTCACACAGAGTCGGACACGACTGAAGTGACTTAGCAGCAGCAGCAGCAGCAGAGGGAATACTTATATATTAATAAATAGAATAGTATTTATATGGGGGAAACTTTAAGAAATGTGCATTACACATTACATTTGTCTATTATAAACCTGGCTATCCTCCAAAATTCATTGCAACACTATGTACAATAGCCAAGACGTGGGAACAACATAAATGTCCAACAAGAGATGAATGGATAAAGGAGACGGATATACGATGGAATGTTACTCAGCCTTAACAGGGACAAAAGTGGGCCATTTGTAGAGATGTGGATGGGCCTAGAGTCTGTCATATGGATTGAGATAGTCAGAAAGAGAAAACGAAATACTGTATATTAACGCAAGTATGTGGAATCTAGAAAAATGGTACAAAGAAACCTATTTCCAGGCAGGAATAGACAAGCAGGTGTACAGAACAGACATGAGGACACAGGGGAGAATGGGAGAGCAACACAAAGTTAGAGAGCAGCACTAACACACACACACACACTACCAGCAGGAAGCTGCTGTGGAGCACACATATACACACTACCATGTGTACAACAGCCAGCCTGCGGGAAGCTGCTGTGGAGCACACATATATACACTACCGTGCGTACACAGCCAGCCTGCGGGAAGCTGCTGTGGAGCACACATATACACTACCGAGCATACACAGCCAGCCTGCGGGAAGCTGCTGTGGAGCACACATATACACTACCGAGCATACACAGCCAGCCTGCGGGAAGCTGCTGTGGAGCACACATATACACTACCGAGCATACACAGCCAGCCTGCGGGAAGCTGCTGTGGAGCACACATATACACTACCAAGCATACACAGCCAGCCAGCAGGAAGCTGCTGTGGAGCAAACATATACACTACCATGCGTACAACAGCTAGCCTGCGGGAAGCTGCTGTGGAGCACACATATACACTACTGTGCATACACAGCCAGCCAGTGGGAAGCTGCTGTGGAGCACACATATACACTACCGTGCGTACAACAGCTAGCCTGCGGGAAGCTGCTGTGGAGCACATATATACACTACTGTGCATACACAGCCAGCCAGTGGGAAGCTCCTGTGTATAAAACAGCCAGCCAGAGGGTAGCTGCTGTGGAGCACACATATACACACTACCGTGTGTACAACAGCCAGCCAGTGGGTAGCTGCTGTGTAGCACACATATACACACTACCGTGTGTACAACAGCCAGCCAGTGGGAAGCTGCTGTGTAGTACACATATATACTACTATGCGTACAACAGCCAGCCAGCAGGAAGCTGCTGTGGAGCACACATATACATACTACCATGTGTACAACAGCCAGCCAGTGGGAAGCTGCTGTGTAGTACACATATATACTACTATGCGTACAACAGCCAGCCAGCGGGAAGCTGCTGTGGAGCACACATATACACACTACCATGTGTACAACAGCCAGCCAGTGGGAAGCTGCTGTGTAGTACACATATATACTACTGTGCGTACAACAGCCAGCCAGCGGGAAGCTGCTGTGGAGCACACATATACACACTACCATGTGTACAACAGCCAGCCAGTGGGAAGCTGCTGTGTAGTACACATATATACTACTGTGCGTACAACAGCCAGCCAGCGGGAAGCTGCTGTGGAGCACACATATACACACTACCATGTGTACAACAGCCAGCCAGTGGGAAGCTGCTGTGTAGTACACATATATACTACTGTGCGTACAACAGCCAGCCAGCGGGAAGCTGCTGTGGAGCACACATATACACACTACCATGTGTACAACAGCCAGCCAGTGGGAAGCTGCTGTGTAGTACACATATATACTACTGTGCGTACAACAGCCAGCCAGCGGGAAGCTGCTGTGGAGCACACATATACACACTACCATGTGTACAACAGCCAGCCAGTGGGAAGCTGCTGTGTAGTACACATATATACTACTGTGCGTACAACAGCCAGCCAGCGGGAAGCTGCTGTGGAGCACACATATACACACTACCATGTGTACAACAGCCAGCCAGTGGGAAGCTGCTGTGTAGTACACATATATACTACTGTGCGTACAACAGCCAGCCAGCGGGAAGCTGCTGTGGAGCACACATATACACACTACCATGTGTACAACAGCCAGCCAGTGGGAAGCTGCTGTGTAGTACACATATATACTACTGTGCGTACAACAGCCAGCCAGCGGGAAGCTGCTGTGGAGCACACATATACACACTACCATGTGTACAACAGCCAGCCAGTGGGAAGCTGCTGTGTAGTACACATATATACTACTGTGCGTACAACAGCCAGCCAGCGGGAAGCTGCTGTGGAGCACACATATACACACTACCATGTGTACAACAGCCAGCCAGTGGGAAGCTGCTGTGTAGTACACATATATACTACTGTGCGTACAACAGCCAGCCAGCGGGAAGCTGCTGTGGAGCACACATATACACACTACCATGTGCACAACAGCCACCAGCAGGAAGCTGCTGTGGAGCACACATATACACACTACCATGTGTACAACAGCCAGCCAGTGGGAAGCTGCTGTGTAGTACACATATATACTACTGTGCGTACAACAGCCAGCCAGCGGGAAGCTGCTGTGGAGCACACATATACACACTACCATGTGTACAACAGCCAGCAGCAGGAAGCTGCTGTGGAGCACACATATACACACTACCATGTGTACAACAGCCAGCCAGTGGGAAGCTGCTGTGTAGTACACATATATACTACTGTGCGTACAACAGCCAGCCAGCGGGAAGCTGCTGTGGAGCACACATATACACACTACCATGTGTACAACAGCCAGCAGCAGGAAGCTGCTGTGGAGCACACATATACACACTACCATGTGTACAACAGCCAGCCAGTGGGAAGCTGCTGTGTAGTACACATATATACTACTGTGCGTACAACAGCCAGCCAGCGGGAAGCTGCTGTGGAGCACACATATACACACTACCATGTGTACAACAGCCAGCAGCAGGAAGCTGCTGTGGAGCACACATATACACACTACCATGTGTACAACAGCCAGCCAGTGGGAAGCTGCTGTGTAGTACACATATATACTACTGTGCGTACAACAGCCAGCCAGCGGGAAGCTGCTGTGGAGCACACATATACACACTACCATGTGTACAACAGCCAGCAGCAGGAAGCTGCTGTGGAGCACACATATACACACTACCATGTGTACAACAGCCAGCCAGTGGGAAGCTGCTGTGTAGTACACATATATACTACTATGCGTACAACAGCCAGCCAGCGGGAAGCTGCTGTGGAGCACACATATACACACTACCATGTGTACAACAGCCACCAGCAGGAAGCTGCTGTGTAGTACACATATATACTACTGTGCATACAACAGCCAGCCAGCGGGAAGCTGCTGTGGAGCACACATATACTCACAGCCAGCCAGCGGGAAGCTGCTGTGGAGCACACATATACACTACCGTGTGTACAACAGCCAGCCAGCGGGTAGCTGCTGTATTACTCAGGGAGCCCAGCCTGGTGCTCTGTGATGACCTAGAGGGGCGGGATGGCGGGAGGTGCATGAAGTCGAAGTGAAAAGGGATATATGTATACATAAAGCTGATTCACTTCTTTGTGCAGCAGAAACGAACGCAACACTGTAAAGCAATTATACACCGATAAAAGCAAACAAAGTAAGCCCAACTGTCTTGGAGCTTGTTAGAGCTTTCATCTCTTCAATGATATAATCAGCAACTCGAGGGCAGCACTCATGTCTTACATGATATCTTGATTCCACAGGATGAGGTACACAGTGTGCTACGTTGCTTCAGAGGTGTCCAACTCTTTGTGACCCTATGGATGGTAGCCCACCAGTCTCCTCTATCCATAGGATTCTCCAGGCTAGAATACTGGAGTGGGTTGCCATGCCCTCCTTCAGGGTATCTTCCCCACCCAGGGATCAAACCCGCATCTCTTACGTCTCCTGAATTGGCAAGCCGGTTCTTTACCACTAGCGCCATACTCCCGCAGGTGTTCAATACTATCTGAATCTGATTTATTGACTGCCAGCTTGGTAAAGAGCATTGTATTAGAAGCCCTGGAGGTACAGCACCGAATCTCTGTACTTTGCTGTGAAAAGGGAAAAGACAGACGCGTTCACCCATATTTGAAAAGGTGCAGTTAATAGAGAACTTTAGGAACAACTCAGTGGAACACGGTAGAGGGAGCTAGGAGACACCCCCATCCACTTCTTAACTAGCCCAACTTCTTATGCTCATGACAAAGAAATCTCTGTGCCTTCATCTGTCTAATTATCTGATGGCAGAACCGTATGTGATATCTCTCAGATCACATGTTAGAAATGACCAGGTTCCCATGGTCAGAGGAGCCTGGCAGGCTACGGTCCATGGGGTCACAAAGAGCCGGACACGACTGAGTGAATGCCGCTACCACTACTGCTACTAACGAGTGAAAACACCTTCAGTTCCTTGACCAACAGTGACGGGCAAACTCAACCTACTATCATCTCTCTGCACATACACGTGATTCCGCTATATCAAACAGCCTGAATTAGCAGATGCAATTCCTTGCGCTGGGTCAGCAGAGCATTTCTTTCACATTTACTAGATTTCCCCTTTATTGTCTTTCAAGTATAGTAAATAAAGAAACATTCAAATGCACAGGGAGGAGTCAACTAACTTTTGAAGGAGATACAACACGTGTCGGAAGCAAAAAGAATCATTCGTGCCCTAAGTCTGGGTCTTCTATAAGACATCAGCGAGGCAAACTGTGGCAGGAAACTTCAAACTTACGTGAATAATGACTTGTGTTGTTTGCTGCAATGCTAAGTATTCACGAAAAAGCCTGGGCCATGAGAAAATGAACACCAGCCTGTTCTTGCGGGCCTCATTCCCTCCGTATATGAGACAGTATCCACGAGGCACTATACGGATTGTACAATATCATTTATTCTCATACCAAAACCCTACAATGTAAGAATGATTTCCAGCTCCATCTCTAATGTAGATGGGGAAATGAAAGCCTACAGATTTTGTAACTCTAAATTTGTAGATTAGTTTCTATTGCTGCCATAACCAAATATCACAGACTGAGTGGCTTAAATGAGAAAAATTAATTTTCTCCTAGCTCTGGAGGCTGAGGGTCCAAGATCAAGGTCATGGCAGGTCTGGTGTCTCCAGAGGCCTCTCTCCTAGGCTTGCAGGCAACTGCCCTCTCACTAGGTCCTCACGTGGCCCTTACCCTGTATACAATCACTCCTGGTGTCTCATTGACTCCTTATAAGAACACCACTCATACGAATTAGGGGCCCCACCCTTTAACCTCATTTAACTTTAATTATCTCCCTAGAGGAACTATCTCCAAATACAATCACACTGGAGGTTGGGGCTTCAACCTAGGAATTTGGGAGACACAGTGAGTCTATAACATCTCCCCACATCACAAAGCCAGTCAGTGGTGGAGCTGGGTGTGCCTCTTGACTCCCTCCCCATGATCCACTCAATTGCTGTCTTTGTCACTTTGCCGTCCACCACCACCTCATTCTGTGTACACTGAAGATGGCCCATGACACAAAAGCTAAGGGCATGAAGGCTACGGGGAGGCTATAAAGGAGAGAAAGGAAGCTGAAATGCAGAAAATGCAGAGAAAGTGACTCTTTGCAAAACAGGAAATACAGCTTACACCCAGACTTATTCTTCCATGGCCAAGAGTCTCCTCCCGCCCCCATGACCCTGGTTTTGCTTTAACAGTAGGAAATTCTCTCATCCTCTCAGATGGTGAGGAAGGTCTTGGGGACCAGCGTTTGTTCTCCTACTAAAAGCCTCTAGACTGATATGACCCAATAACATGCTCTTTCCAAAATTACAAGATAATATATGGTTTAACTTTTTTCATCATATTTTTGTAACCAAAAAGAACACCACCAAACAAACAAAGACCCTCTTCCAGTGCTAGAGTTCAGCAATGTAATTAATAAAGATTTTCTGATTAGCTAGAACATGTTAAATCCGAAAAAGCTAAACATGCTTTTCTCCTTCTGTCAGATAATGCAAGGAAGCATCTTATATTCAAAAAAGCACATGCTTTCAACTATATTGGATTTTCCTTTAAAAAGAACAATAATTTAAAGTGGCTGCTAGCAGAGAATTAGGTGCATTTAAATGGGTATTTGTGTTCTGAAAATCTTAATTGAAACTCTTTCATTGTTGTTGTTTATGTATGTGTTTGTTTTGGTTCTGAGGGAAAGCTGAGGTTCTTTTGTGCATTAGGAAGCCTTTCATCTGAAATTCCAGTTTCATACCAAATTAAACCGGCCTATTGGAGATACAGCTTTATACAAAGCATTAAGACATGCTGAAAATATTGTTTTAAAAAGATATGAAGAATCAAAATGGTTTTCTTGTGTGAATCATTCTATAACAAACATGAGCCACAGCAAGGCTGATGTAACTTGAAATGAAACGACATCTGTGTTGCCCACTACCTGTCCTCATAAGACCACTTTCCTGGGCTTTGCAAGACAGACTAGCCTTACCAGCTCACCCAAGAATGGTTACTAAGGTACCAATTCCACCTCATCCTCAGTCTCACTGGCTACTAACTAGTACATCAACATCAAATCCGCACTGTCAGCTTCACCATGGCAGAGATCACATTTTGGTTTAGAGAGCAACCTAACCCACTGGTCCAGGGAATGACTCTAACAGTGATATTCCTTCACTATTTTCCCCCCAGGAAAGACACAGTATGTACAGCTGCACACACCATATAAGTAACCTCTGTTCTTGAACACAGTTGCTTGTTTGGTACTGAAGTGAAGTGAAGTGAAGTGAAGTCGCTCAGTCGTGTCCGACTCTTTGCAGCCCCATAGACTGGGGCCTTCCAGGCTCCTCTGTCCATGGGATTTTCTAGGCAATAGTCCTGGAGTGGATTGCCATTTCCTTCTCCAGGGGATCTTCCCCACCCAGGGCTCGAACCCGGGTCTCCCGCACTGTAGACAGACGCTTTACTGTCTGAGCCACAACAATGCATATGTACTCAGTCACTCTGTCATGTCCAACTCTGTGAGCCCAAGGGCTGTAGCCTGCCAGGCTCCTCTGTTCATGGGAGTTTCCAGGCAAGAATACTGGAGTGCGTTGCCATTTCCTTTTGCAGGTGATCCTCTCAACCCAGTAATCAAACGTGCACCTCCTGCTTTGGCAGGCAGATTCTTTACTACTGAACCAGCTGGGAAGCCCCCAAACCAATAAAACCACATCTTAAATAAAAGAATTAAGGCATCTCTATAAACGAGGGGCAGAAATTAGAGTCTGGAATTAGCAAAGGCAAACTAGTATATATAGGATGGATAAACAAGGTCCTACTGTATAGTACTGGGATCTACATTAATATTCTGCAATAAATCATAATGGAAAAAATATGAAAATATATACATATAAATGAACCATTTTGTTGCATACCTGAAACTAACACAACATTGTAAATCAACTATACATGTTTGGGAGTTCGTGTACACCCGTGGCAGATTCATGTCAATGTATGCCAAAACCAATAGAGTACTGTAAAGTAAAAAAAAAAAAAATCAAGCACCAAAAAAAAAAAAAAAGAATTAAGGCATCATGATAAAATGTTTTTTACTAGCCAAAAGGATTTTAAATTATATATATATTTAAAGTGTATATTTTAACAGTATAATAGCAACACTGTCATCTGAGATATTAATTCAATGCCTCCTCAAGCTTTTTCTCTAAACTTTCTGAATGGGTATGGAGGGTCCATAGTACTTATGTAAGGAGTAAAAGATAATCCTAGTATTTCTACCTGGACCCTCTGCTTAGTAAGATCCTCATGTTGACACTCCCTGACCACAGAAAACCTTCCACTCTCTTCAAAGCCATCACCACAAGCATGGAACTTCCGTATGCCTTGTGTCCCATCACACACACACAAAAAGATGTTGTGTAGGAATTCCCTGGCGGTCCAGTGGCTGAGAATTCTGCTTTCGCTGCTGGTGGTCTTGGTTCAAACAACGGTCGGGGAACTAAGATCCTGCAAGCCATGTAGCCAAAAAAAAAAGATGTGTAAAATAAAGTCCTTTTTGGGGGGTACTTCACATTTTCAGGTAAAGCATTTTATTCACAACGAGAGAAAAAGCACTTTAAAATGGGGATCAAGATAATCATGACACTGTTTAATGAGGGTGGACCCAGAGGTTTCATATGGAACTAGATTATCATGCTCTTAGTCTGACACTTCGTTTTCAAGTTCTCATCACGTCTACATCTCCTGTTCTACTTATTCAGAGCTCACCTAAGTGCAGTTACTTAGTGTCAAGGATCCCTACAGAACCTCTTACTACTTTGTGGAATGAAATATGCAAAGACCCAAGAGGTCAGCCCAGCCTCTGTCTCACAAAACAGGATTATTCCCTGTAGTGCCTCTTCAAGGTTGATCACATCCATTTTTCTCACTTACAAAGCATAATGTTGATAAAGTATAACAAACAGTTACCTGTTTAAACAGCGTAAATGACAAATTAATAAGTGAGCATGTAACTCTAAGAAGTTGTTTGTAAGGAACATGGAGGGGGGAAAAAATGATACCCTCTTCCACAGGCTGGTCAATATATCCATGAATACCAGTAGAGGGCATATTGAACCGCTGGTGATGAAATCCTGAGATCCTGGTCTGCAAACACCCAAAGGAATAACTAAGGAAACATTTCTGTCCTTGAAGAAATTATAACTGAATATGATTCCAAATTCAGTAAAGATCTGAAATGAGCTAGCATGGTTTTTCCACCTCAATGCTCCTAATCCCATTTTAAAGACTCTACGAATCCCATAACTCTGCTGTATGCTATACCAGTAGGGACTGTCATTCTAAAGTGAACGAATCATTTGGCATCAATAGTTCAGGATATTTCTTTGTAAAAACTGACTTTTCTTGGAAAAAAATAAAAAGAACCACTCTAGAGACATGTAAAAAGATTGAGGGAGAGGAGGCTTAAATTAACTTACCATTTCCTGTTGTTTCCAAAACTCTCCCTCTTTGATTAGACACTTCCTGCTCGGAGCCAAGGGTGGACTGACTAATTCATCTATCCAGCCCTGGGTTTCACAGAAATACTCTTTTCCTTCCAGTTGCTCCCGATTATCATAAGCCTCACAAGAATACTGGAGTGGGTTGCCATTTGCTTTCCCACCCAGGGATCAAACCTGAGTCTCCTACATTGACAGATGGATACTTTCCCACTGAGCCACCTGGAAAGCCCATCAAAAGCCTCAGCTCTGGTCAATGGATTTATAGCTCTACGAGTAAATATCTTGACATAATAAACTATTAAATTGCTATAGTTTTCGGCATATCAGTCCAACAGAAGTAAGCATTTGTGTGTGTGCACCCACAGAAAAGTGAACTGTAAAAGTCAAGAAGACTCTTCTTCATGTGACTAAGACCTTAGACTCTGGTTTCTTTGAACAAATCAAATTGATAGTTCCAAACACCTCTAAAATACCAGAATTTGCAATCTTATATTAACAAACTAGTTCAGTGTGGCATGGATATCGATATACACCAGCACTCAAATTTCACTTTTTATGGCTTAAATATTCACCTTTTTACTTAATCACTGGTATCATAATTGTTGGGATGGCCTGTAAGTTACTGACAATCACAACCTGAGAAAAAGTCATTATTTTTCTTCTTTGATCTAAAATAGACAACGCTTTGTGAACTTCCCTGGTGGGCCAAAAAATATAGACAATGCTTAACAAAATCCTGAGATTAATTTCAGAATAAAATCTTATTAACCAAGAAGTTAGGTTTAAAAGGAGCAGAAACTTTATGAAAACAAGAAAACAAAAAGCATAGAACTTATGAACATTACTGAATGGAGGACTAAAATCTCCATTATGTATATAAACTATGTGATGAAAATACATTGGTCAATAGTTAGTACAGAGACTAAATCTGAATTTGGTTTTCAGTCAGCTGCTTGGGACTTAAAGCTGAAGAACTATCACCATTGAGTCCTTTGAAATGTACAAATCTTATTTACATCATTTGTCTGTCTATCTTTTCTGCCTACTGGCTCCTTCTATTTAGGTTTCTTTAGAGAAAGAAGAGAACCCTCAATCAGAATGATGGAAGAAAAAGTAGGGTTGGCAAAAAAATACTCTCAGAAAAGAGAAGGCACAGAGGGAAAAAATAGAAATTAAACAAGCTGGTCTTGTACATCTCCTGAAACCACATGATAGAAATAAATCCATGGAGTCTATAGTCAGACTGTTCAGAGTGTTGATTTTATGAAATCAAGAAAACAAAATACAGAGACTCAATTTTGCCAAGGCTCTTATCTACAAAATGATGATATACTGACTTTTCAAGAACACTGTGAGAATTAAATAATTTAATTACTTTGCACATAGTAGACCCTCAACAAATGTTAGCGCTACTTCCTTCTGAAGATCACCACAAGCAAAATAACTATGATTTGGTACCTGTCCAGTACAAGCGTGTGGCTTAAACTGAACCCCTGCTACTCTGACTGGTCAGTTATATGCCAATGGCATACAAAGGTAATTTCATCTACTGTTGTTAACATAGATTTCAATACCGAAGAATATACCAAAGAAGATATTCCAAGTAAAAAGTCAGAAGCTGGGGCCACACTGCCTAGCTCAGGGGCCCACCACGAGCAACCTACTACCCCATGTATTATGTCTGACTCACCAACAAACTGGGCTGGCCAGGAATGCTTTGTTTTAAACTTACACAGAACCTCTTTTTCCTCAAATATAACATGGAAATGGAAACATCGGTGATTTTCTTCTATTTACCAAGGTAAGTATCATTAAATGATAACTATAAAGCTAGTTTCAACTTCTTAAGTCAAGGCACCACACTTAAAACACACACACACAATATTCATTGCTGCTTGGCCCTTGAGGGTTTCAGTTCAAGACACTTATAAATACTTAAGGAAAGACAGAAAATACTAAGAAAAGAGGAGACAAGGAGAAAAGAAGAATGAAAGAAAGAGGGAAAACAGATGTAGTAACAGGGCTTGCCAAAGAGGACTCTCCCCACATTTAAATGTATCCTTCTAGATTCAAACAGATTTAGTCCAATATGCACAACTGTGTCTAACTCTACAGACTACTTAAAGCACTGTATTAGAATTCTGCAACAATGACTTACTTACTACTTGTTACTAACAAAAATTCAGTGAGGCTCTCTGGAAAAAGAAACACTCAAGCTCTTGCAATGTACTCAACTGGCTCCCTAGCCCCCCAGCAAAGCTTCTAGGCCACACAGTGTCTCCTTGCCTCTTCGGAAGCCAGTACATTATCGCATTAGCTCAAGAGGGAAGCAGAAAGGCATTGTGCTAATTATGTGTACGCAGACAGCAGTGCAACATCCAGGAAGCAATTTTTTTTATTTTAATAGTCCGATTTCCTTTTATTAATAAAAAGTAAAAACTCCGATTTCTTCAGAACCACCTAGAGCTTTTAATGGAAATCTTTTCTCAACTAGGCTCGCTTTTCTCCAGCCGATCCTATAAACACTGCTGGCAATTTTTTTTTTCCCCAATGCCTCTAACATATTTTCACTTAGCACCAGTTTGATGTATAAGATCTGACAGCCCGGCAGTTATAGGCCACCTGCATCACTGTCGCCATGACAACAGTGAAAGACAATCCATGATCCCAGGCCCTGGTCACACGTTTCAATACAGCTTATCTGTCCAAAGCCACTGAGTCTAATGGAAGAGAGTAATTACCATCTTCCACTCATTGTCAAAATTCCCACCATATAATGCTCTTCAAAATTATTTTATTCCTTTCACATGGCTGCTTAGCAAAAACTAAAAGAAAACCTTAAGTGGGAAAGGAGGGTGGGTGGGAGAAAGAGACGGCTGTGACTGGTACAAACGGAGCTGACTGTGTGAACTGTTCCTTTACCGCGAAAGAATGCACCAGCCAGCAAGAGGTATACGGAAGCAGGTGAGTTCACTGGATACCACCTTAAGATTTTTAAAAAGCAGAGTAAGGAAGTTCGTAAAAATTCCCAATTTGGGCCTGTTCTAAAGGCATTTGATAGCTACCACTGCAGCCCTTAGGCAGGTATGACAATCCCCATAGAGTTCATGGGAGTCAGGGTGACACGAACAGCTCACGAGGGTGGAAATGAGGAAGAAGCAGAGCGCTTCGGTCTGGATGCTTCTGTACAGCCATTTTCCCCCTGTACTCTCCAACCCCTCTCCTTCACACTCCAGGAATAAAACCGAGTGAGTGACTGTCCGATTTCTGGATTCAGTGCTGCACGTTCTCAGTGGTGGGTACAACACCATCTTGGAGAAAAGTCTCATTCTTACAATATTAAAAAGTGAACCTTGACCAGCAAACACTTTTGTGGAAAAATCTTGTGGAGGAAAGCACTCATGGGAAAGTCATTAAATTGAAAGACAAGGTCAAAAGTCACGGGGCTTGAAAAGCAAACTACTGCCAACGGAAAATGACAAAAGAGCACAGAGAAACCTAACCCTTCAGGTGCAAGGCACTCAACTCTTGGTAAGACCGTGCCACCTTCCTTAACTTCCGTCCTTTTCACAGAAATCAAATCATGCCCATCAACTACTCATTAACTCCCCCCAAAATGGGGAGTGGTGCCCCACCACCATAGAGGAAGTGATGCCTAGCCTCGTGGTCAACAAAAAATACTCCCATTAAGAGATAATAAGCATTTTCAAATGGGGGAACAAATACCAACCCACAAAAGAATGAAAGTAATGTGATGTTTATGTATAAAAGAGTTAATTCTGAGGTTAGTATTTGTACACCTGTCAGAATGAACCTGAAATGTTTTATTTAGGCCAAATCCTAAAAACCACAGCCATGAAACATTTAGCCAGCTGTAAAAACATTATAGTTATGAACCAACATAAACTACACTGTGCATTAAACATGGGATTATATACATTTTACAGCAAACATGGAAAGGCTGAGGAGCCAAACGCTTCTGTAATTACAGCCACTGTAATTATTTGCTGGTCGGTAGACAGGCCTTCTCAGTTTCCCTTGAAAACTAATTCCCAAAGAAATTTGGCCACAGCACTGTTCATTTTCAGTCCTCACTGAAGACCAAGAAAAGATGGTCTGAGAGGAAACTGAGGCCGACCCTTCTAATGGAAAAATTCAATAGTTTGTATAATTTTCCACAGGACATCATAGATACAGATGCCAGCAAACACTGGGGTTTTCAGTAAATCTCTAGTCAAAACAACCAACCCATGACCAGAACACTCCAATCAATTCAGACAACGTAAAACTCTTGGATGGAACTTTTTTGAGGGGAGGCAGAGAGATCAAGCCATTTTATTGAGGCGCTTCGGGGGACAATCTTAGGGCTGGGAGGACCATGAGACCCAACATCCTTTTCCCAGCTGAGATCTCCCCAGCTTCACCATCGCTGAAAGGATGAAACACTTTTACATAATTGTTTGTGCATTTCACTTAGTCATCCTAGCTTTGTCCCCTCCCCCTTATGGTGGAATCTGAAAAACATCATTTAGATAACAAGAACCAGATAAATATAAAGGTCTGGACAGACTAGAGCCTGTAAACTCAAGTTGCCATCAGCAAAAAGTTTCCTGTCTGTCACTGCCAACCCCACCACCCTTCACTCCCCCGACTTCCCGGCTGTGGGAGGAGATCCAACTTGTAAGAGCCCTCTCTCAAGTCTTTTGTAACCTTCACTTAAAGGATCCCTCTCCTATACCACCTCATCTGAAGAAGGAACTCTGAAAACTGGTTTGGAAACCTGCTCTTGAGGAAGTCAGAAACTCTCCCCAGCGACCCAAAGACTGGAAGCGTCTGTCTTCCTCTTTCCAACCTGTCCATTCCTGGGGTTGCTGCCCTTGCCTAGCCCTCCTCAGCAGTTCTCTATCTTCATGATCATGATGTTTCGGAAGATTACAGGCCCATTCATTCCTTTGCAGAATGATCCTTAGTGTGGGTATGTCTGATGTTTCCTGATGATTAGACTCGGGTAATTCTTTCTTTAGAATTACACTGTGTGTGCTCCATGCCTCCTACTAGGAAGTACGGGATGTTGGTTTGTCTCTCCACTGGCAATATTAACTTAGATCGTTTGGTTAGAGGGATATTCCCTAGGTTTCTCAAATATAAAGTTACTATATTTGCCTTTGTAATTAACAAGCAACGTGTGGGGAGATACTCTGAGACTACCCAAATTTACAGTTCCCCATCAAACTTTCACCAGTTACTGCTTTTACAGTACACTGGTGATTTTGCAACTCCATCCGTCCTTTTTCATTTAGTGGTTGGTCTTCTAAACTTGAGTTGTGCTTTCCCTTCCCCGACTCACCTATTTATTGACTCAGTTCCTGTATCAGTATGGACTTACGGATTCTATTTTACGCAGTTAGTTATAGCCCGCTCCCACACTTATTTTGATGTTCAGCTTTTCCCAGTTTGGGAGCCCATCAAGCAGATCCTTGGACTCTCTTGATTATCTGACCATTGTCCCCTTCTTCCTGGCTCAAGGACTTTTTTCATGTTCTTCACTGCCAGGAACATCAGAACTGGCTTTGCATCTGGCTACACACAGCTGGGCTATGAGAGTCCTGGGGCAGCTGTAGGGCAGAGAGGAGAAGAGTGACAACACAGATCAGAGTTCCAAGCAATAGTGCAGGACGGTGAAGACGGGGACGGCATGCCAGCCAGCTTGCCCTGGGCAGGGCCAGATTCCGCCAAGATTCTCTGACGGACCAGGAGCGCTTACCGAGGAAACCTACAAGGAGGAGGCTCTTCCCTGTTCCCTACCGAGGAAACCTACAAGGAGGAGGCTCTTCCCTGTTCCCTTCAGCAGCAAATTACTTATCACATTTCACTTGCTCAGAAAATAGCTTCTGGCTCCATTTTCCATACAATAGCTTAGTAATCTCTGACCGATTTGTGAGGGGAAAGATCCTATGATCTGTTCTCTTCAGAAAGGAAAAAATAAAGCAGAGACCCTTTTACCAGATGCTCAGGAGCAAGAGCAATTTCAGGTTTGCGGGGCCTGAAGCCTGTAACATTTAACTCTTTAATAGTGAAATTACTAATATCAAATAAAGCATGCCTATATGAAAATTTCTCAGGCCCTTCCCTGCTGCTGCTGCTGCTGCTGCTAAGTCGCTTCAGTCGTGTCCGACTCTGTGCGACCCCACAGACGGAAGCCCACCAGGCTCCCCCATCCCTGGGATTCTCCAGGCAAGAACACTGGAGTGGGTTGCCATTTCTATAACTCTGCAAAGGGCTGTGCAAGGCAGGGGACCAGATATGTAAGTTTCATTTGCTTCATTGTAAAAATTCACCTCTGCTCAAAAGTGATTTCAGCTTCTTGCTTCAGACCCTAAGGTCTAGCAGTAGGGGAATAATTGTGCAGCATGAATAATTGTGCAGCGTGCAGTAGGGGAATAGTTGTGCAGCGTGAATAATTGTGCAGCGTGCAGTAGGGGAATAGTTGTGCAGCGTGCCCAGTCGGATAGCCCTCCAATGGTCTGAGAGAGTCAGAGCCTCCGGGTTCTACTCCAGGAGACAGAACCAAGGACATATCTATGAGATGGGCTTCAAACCCACTAGTATTATCCAGTGTTAAACAGAAAGTAAGCAGAAGTCCCATGAAAGCCTGAGAGCCATCTCTTTGGCAGAGGAGTGAAGGATCTTGTTGGCTGCTTGTTAGCCAACTTCACCTGTTCACAGATGCCAGTCTGTCCCTCCCCCAGGTAAAGTGACAAGCGCAGCTAGGCACCTAGAACCCCTCAATCAAGCTCAGGTGACAAGTCCTACCTAAAGGCATAGGTATAGCTTGAAACTGGACCTGGAAGTTCAGGCCAACAGATCTAAGAGAGACTAAGGGATCAGCTCTTCAGGCCGTGGGGAGAACTTACAGTGTGGGTCAGGTTTTCCTGCTCTGTGTCTGCCTCCTCCTCCACCGTGCTCACCCCATTTTATCTGGCACTTCATGTTCCCTGAGCCTATTACCATTGGGTGAATTCATTCTCACAGCTCCCTGCTATTGATTGTGCTGCTTTCTATGCCTGCAAGAGCTTTCCCATCTTCTCTGCCTGGAAAAACCCTGCTCATTCCCCTTAAGGCCCAGATCAGAGGCCAGCTCCTCACACTGTCTCCCCTGATATGCTTCTTACCTGGTCTCCTTGGCCTACAAAAGGCAGAATTAAATCATTCCAACCTTTGTGTTCCTATAATTTTTTTTTAATAAGTCTATTAGAGCCATGATCACATTATACTGGGGAATGACATGTAAAATTCTTACCAGCTACATTAGTACAAGGCCATATCTGTGTTGTTCTTTGAATTTCTGACAATCTCTACTGTACCTAATACAGTGGGGCTTTAAAAAAATGTTTGCTGAATTAAAGACTGTCGCCAAAACTGCAAGTGTTCTTTTATTTTTAAAGGCTGATCTTAACTGAAATAAAACGACAATATTATTGGGCTTTAAAATCATGTAAGCTGTATGTAGTTGTATATAATTGCAACATAATCGAAGCACTGATATTTTTAGGCCTCTCTTTTCCTTGAAACCCTCCTTAGTAACCTTTGACAAAATATCAGTGTATTTCCACTGTATACGTTCTGTGCATGTACGTGTTTTCTTCCCTTTTAAAAACTTTTATCATCAAAAATTTCAAACATACAAAGGCACTCCGAATGTCATGAATTCCCAGTGCCCAGCTTCAAACCTTGGCCTGTCCTGTTTCAACTATTCCTCATACCCAATACTCTGGTCTGAATGCTTGTGTTCTTCCCCCTCAAAATTTATATTTTAAAATCCTAACCCCCAGAAGTGATGGTATTAGCTGTAGGACCTCTGGGAGATGCTTATGCCATGTGGGTAAAGCCCTCATGAATGGGGTCAGTGCCTTATCAAAGAGGATCCAGAGAAATCCCTAGCCCTTTTGACCAGAAGTTAGCAACCAAGGAAAAGACCCTCAGGAAGACCATGCTGGCACCCTGACTTCAAACTTCCAGGTTCCGAAACTTTGAGCAATAAGTTTCTTATAATAAGCTGCTTATAAGCCACCTGGTCTGTGGCAATTTGCTAGAGCAGCCCAAACAGAGTATCACACCTACTTTTTCTTCCTACATCTTAGCGCAAATCCAAGTCATCATATATTGGTAAATATTTCAGAATGTACTTTTAAATGTTATTGTCTCTTTTTATAAAAGCATAGCCATAATACCCTTATCACATCTAAAAAGTACTTAAGAATGATCCCTTAATTTTATCAAACTACTTCCCCAGGTGGCTCAGTAATAAAGAATCCGCCTGCCAATAGAAGACGCAGGTTCAATCCTTGGGTTGGGAAGATCCCCTGGAGACAGAAATGGCAACCCACTCCAGTATTCCTGCCTGAGGAATCCCATAGACAGAGGAGCCTGGCAGGCTATAGTCCATGGGGTCACAAAAGAGTCAGACACGACTTAGTGACTAAATGACAACAATTTCATCAAATATTCAGTTACTGTTAAAATTTCCAATTGCCTCAATCCTTTCTACTAGATTTTTAACAGGGAAAATATACTGCTACTTCACACAACTCACAAACAAATTATACTACTGAAATAAAAAAGTCCGAAACCTGCGTCCTACAGAGCCATAACATGCCACAAGACTCATGAAGCCTCACTTCATTGTAATGTATTAATTATACTGTGAAATTTTTTTAAACATTTGTCCTATACAGATACAGAAAATAATTTGTTTTTAGTTCATTACCTTCTTACTCAAAGATTTTATTCCACAAAGATTTCCACTTGAGTTAGCACTACTTTTGAGTTATTCCGGGACCATAACAATACATTTTATTTTTTAAATCTTAAAGCATAAGTTTTTCCTCTTCCTGAAACTCAAGTATTCACTCTTAATTAACACACGTGCTTTCACACTAAACTTTCACTTTTAAAATAAAACTATGGTTAAAAAAAAAAAAATGCCCTCAAGAAGAATTCAAAGGTAAAGAATGCAAACCTATAAAGTATCTCGTGTAAGTTTCACTTGGGCATGCACACTAATACAAAATGTTTACATCCACATAAGAAGGCAGTGCATACAGAAGACCAAGACCAGGATAAATCTGGGAAGTAATCGGTCTCTTCAGGCAGAACCTAAGCCTACAGGGATATTCAGAAGCAAGCGGAAGATTTAAGAACAGTTCCCTAAATTCATTTCTTGATGACCCTGGACGCATAGAGTATATTTCTTGATTTGAGATCGGAAACCAATGCACGAAAAGCACAAAGTACGTGCACTTAATTTATGCAACTGAAATGAAAACCAATACAAATAACCAAACATTTACATGCAAACAATCTTGCCATTAAATGGATACTAAGGCAAAGTCTTTGAGATATTAAGATTCTTGTCTATAATGCAAACATCATCCTTTTTAAATTTAGGTTTTAATACAGAAGGCTTCCCACCAAAAGCACAAAGTCACTAGAAATGCAGTTAAACACAGAAAATACTTAGTACTTCACACTAACTGATGATAAGCTGATATGGACTAGCAAAAAGTTAGGAATTATTCTGAAATAGATACAATTTTATAGGCTACAAATATTTGCTAAACACATGTCCTTTTAGATCCTCACTGTGGTGATTTTATTTGTAATTACTGTTTTCCCTGTTTAAAAAAATAAATGATTCTAAATAAAAGCAGTTTATTTTATTTAACAGGTTAAATATCCTCCCCTATTTCTGTGTTATTTACTCAGTTAACTTGTTTACTGATACTCATTTATATATGGTAAAAAGTCATATTACCATTAATACAAATTCTGAACATCCAGGTTCAAGTTAATCAAGTCATACTATATTCCTATATTCTGAATTTTTCCTTTTTTTTTTCATGTGTATTGAACCTGATCCTGTATCCAGGGTCCCCAGAGAATGGGCCCTTTTGTACTTTTATGATTCAGGGAGCTCCTTACCCATCACTGGACCTTAAGTGTTGCTCATGAGTCTCGTGGGGAAGACATTTACACACAGAACATTGCATCGGTGTGTTCAGAGCTATTACCAGCCGTCAGAAATCAAGAGGGTGTCTATTCTACTTCAGTACAAGGACATGGAGGCTGACAAAGAAACTCAAAAGAAAACACAAGTCACGTGGCGCCAACGGCCTTTTGGATGTCTGGAAGGATTCAGTTCCTTCAGAAAGTCACTTAGAAACTGCCACTCTCACTGCAGGGGCCAACCCCCTGCTTCCAAAGTCGCATTCCCTCTACCCTCTGGGGCTTTGGCCATTTCCAGACCCAGCCAAGAGAGCTGCTTAATACCCCACGGGGCAGGAAGGGAATCACGCTTTACTCAACTGAAAGTGCAGCAGGTTTTCAGGAAGCTCAACACAGCCAACCAAATTGAATCAGTAACACTTATCTTGTAAAGCAGTGTCATGGGATTGTTATTGATGACAAAGGATTAGCACTTTGGATTTACATCTCCCCTGGCAGATGAGACTTTAAAAAGCAGGGGCATTTTACCCACACACATAGAGCCCAGCTCCTAAGACCACCTCTTCAGTATCAGCGCTCAGACTGATTTCGTTAACAACCCAGGCACCTCAGTGCTGGAATCTTTACTTGCAGAGCAAGCCTAGTGCCTGTCTGGACCATCTTGCCTCTTCCTCAGCAGAATAAAAAAGTTCTACTTTTTATTCTCAAAATACAGGTTTATTTGCCTCCTCTTTTAAAAAAAATTATAGTTGATTTATAAAGCTGGTATACAGCAATATGATACAGTTATATGAATGAGTCAATGTGATTCAGACCCGGGTTCGACCCCTAGGTTGGGAAGATCCCCAGGAGAAAGGAATGGCAAGCCACTCCAGTATTCTTGCCTGGAGAATCCCATGGACAGAAGGGCCTGGCGGGCTAGAGTTGCAGAGTCGGACATGACTGAGCAACTAACACTTAGGTATAAATACATTCTTTTTCATATTCTTTTCCGTTATGATTTATTACAGGATATTGAATATAGTTCTCTGTGCTAAACAACAGGGTCTTGCTGTTGTCTCCTCTTTGATCTTTAGTGTGATTTGTGGTGATTTTGGGGGTCTGAATACAAATAAAAATTATAGGAAAGGCCATTATCATATCTTTTTCATTATAATCTCAAAGTGAATATTTGGGGCTCCTAATTAGATTGCTTCAAAGACTTTGGTCATATTTTCTTAACCACAGGTTCACTATCAAGTAAGACTTTAAAAAAGTGTTTCCAATAACGGGGACTTCCCTATAGTTCAGATGGTATGGAATCCGCCTGCAATGCAATAAAGAGAATTTCTATATTTACTTTTAACTTAGGGCCACTTAAAATCTCTAAAAATAAAATTAAATTTGAATGCAACGTTATGTTTTTAAGCATATCCTAAACATAAAACTTAAAAGGTATGATTTATAGAATAGTTATTTCTTGAAAAAAATATATGCAAATATACAAAAGAAGCCAAACCCTAAAAGAGCATGCTAAATTCAATTTTTTTAATGATCTAAAATAAGAATCACGATATCCACAGAAAGCGTTTCTTCAGCGTTTACAGCTAGACATTTGCCACAAAACATTTTCTCTCTGATACTATCTACAAATTAAAGAAGGGTTTTTCCTATAGGGGAAAAAAAAAATATATATATATATATATGTTCAGTTTTTAAAGAAATAATAGTCATGAGCACAGACTCTGGGAGCTGCCTGCCTGAGTTCACACCACAGTTCTACCCTTAGCTATCTGACCTTGGTTAAGGCACTTAGTCACTTACAGCTTCTTCATCTGTAAACACCTCTACTTCACTGGTTGCTCTGAAGATTAAATGAGGTAATAAGTGTAAAATGCTTAGTGTCTGGTAAATAGTTAAGTGCCATACAAGTATTATTAGTTAATAATAATTATATGTATGTGTGTGTATGTATAAAATATATTTGTATAAGGAAGCGGAAACTTCACTACTTTGGCCACCTTATGTGAAGAGCCAACTCACTGGAAAAGACCTTGATGCTGGAAAAGATTGCGGGCAGGTGGAGAAGTGGGAGACAGAGGATGAGACAGTTGGATGGCATCACCGACTCAAAGGACACGCGTGTGAGCAAGCTCCAGAAGCTGGTGAAGGATAGGGAAGCCTGGTGTGCTGCAGTCCATGGGGTTNGCCAACTCACTGGAAAAGACCTTGATGCTGGAAAAGATTGCGGGCAGGTGGAGAAGTGGGAGACAGAGGATGAGACAGTTGGATGGCATCACCGACTCAAAGGACACGCGTGTGAGCAAGCTCCAGAAGCTGGTGAAGGATAGGGAAGCCTGGTGTGCTGCAGTCCATGGGGTTGCAAAGAGTCAGATCCACTGAGCAACTGAACAGCAGGAAAGGATCTAGTAGTGAAACCACAACCTTAACACTGACTATCTCTGAAGGGCTTCTACACTCAAGTGTGGCGGGAAAAAATGAGTTCCTAACAAGATAGAAGTATGTAACACTGAAAATCTTTTGCACAGCCCTGATTTGTTCCTCTGGTCAATACTTATATCCCAGCCCACTGGAACTAAACAAGCTGAAGCAGGGAAGAGAGCAGAACACTCTTTCCTACTACAAAAATAACACCCACAAGAGCCACTTCCGACCGACCCATCCAGGTGGACTAGATCCTCTCCCTCCCGTCCAGGCCTCTGATGGCACAGGGGAAGGGCACAGGGGCCTGCATTCGAAACACAGTCATCCAGGCCAACCAAATTACTGTTTGACAAGAGACTGGGAAATGAATGCAGGCCTGTTGCTACAGGCGTAGGAGCTAACAGCAGCTCTTATGCAAGCTCTGGGAGATGGTGATGGACAGGGAAGCCTGGTGTGCTGCAGTCCATGGGGTCACAAAGAGTCTGACATAACAGAGAAGTGAACAATAACAAAGGATATAGGAAGCTGTCCTCGTGACACTTAGGTCTTACACCCATAATTCATGAATATGAGGGATGAGATTATGCTCCCCTCAGTGTGCACATGGAATCTTCTTACTGGGTGGGAAGGATTGTTTCACTCAGCTCCCCGTGATCTAGGAGGATCATTACCATAGTCACTGAGATAAATGAATTAACTGATTGTTAGTCTCCTTCCCCACATCAGTAATGAACAGCTTGGTAGGCTTCTACATTTCGTTCAGGTCTAACAAAACCGGGATCACAAGGAGAACACATGAAGTTGTCTGAGAAAGCAGAGCTACTAGAAACTCTCACAGGGAGAGTTTAGCTTGAGATGACACTGCCTTGGAGAATAGTGCTATGTATACTTGCAGAAATGGTCCCCAAGCAGGAAGGGCCATGGGGACTGGAGGGGGAGGAGGCAGATATGTAGCTATGTTAGGAGACCAGAGATTATTGTTTTTAACCATCATACCTACCCTGCCACCTGAGATGCTGCCCATTCACTCCATTGAACATGGATTTATTGAGCCACTATTAAGTATCAAAAACAGACAGACAGATATGACAAACCACTGGTCACTTCTTTCATAAGCTCATTTCATCCAGGACAGAAATTACTAACTTGGTATTCCTCAGTCAGTTNATTTTCAGGTAAAGCATTTTATTCACAACGAGAGAAAAAGCACTTTAAAATGGGGATCAAGATAATCATGACACTGTTTAATGAGGGTGGACCCAGAGGTTTCATATGGAACTAGATTATCATGCTCTTAGTCTGACACTTCGTTTTCAAGTTCTCATCACGTCTACATCTCCTGTTCTACTTATTCAGAGCTCACCTAAGTGCGGTTACTTAGTGTCAAGGATCCCTACAGAACCTCTTACTACTTTGTGGAATGAAATATGCAAAGACCCAAGAGGTCAGCCCAGCCTCTGTCTCACAAAACAGGATTATTCCCTGTAGTGCCTCTTCAAGGTTGATCACATCCATTTTTCTCACTTACAAAGCATAATGTTGATAAAGTATAACAAACAGTTACCTGTTTAAACAGCGTAAATGACAAATTAATAAGTGAGCATGTAACTCTAAGAAGTTGTTTGTAAGGAACATGGAGGGGGGAAAAAATGATACCCTCTTCCACAGGCTGGTCAATATATCCATGAATACCAGTAGAGGGCATATTGAACCGCTGGTGATGAAATCCTGAGATCCTGGTCTGCAAACACCCAAAGGAATAACTAAGGAAACATTTCTGTCCTTGAAGAAATTATAACTGAATATGATTCCAAATTCAGTAAAGATCTGAAATGAGCTAGCATGGTTTTTCCACCTCAATGCTCCTAATCCCATTTTAAAGACTCTACGAATCCCATAACTCTGCTGTATGCTATACCAGTAGGGACTGTCATTCTAAAGTGAACGAATCATTTGGCATCAATAGTTCAGGATATTTCTTTGTAAAAACTGACTTTTCTTGGAAAAAAATAAAAAGAACCACTCTAGAGACATGTAAAAAGATTGAGGGAGAGGAGGCTTAAATTAACTTACCATTTCCTGTTGTTTCCAAAACTCTCCCTCTTTGATTAGACACTTCCTGCTCGGAGCCAAGGGTGGACTGACTAATTCATCTATCCAGCCCTGGGTTTCACAGAAATACTCTTTTCCTTCCAGTTGCTCCCGATTATCATAAGCCTCACAAGAATACTGGAGTGGGTTGCCATTTGCTTTCCCACCCAGGGATCAAACCTGAGTCTCCTACATTGACAGATGGATACTTTCCCACTGAGCCACCTGGAAAGCCCATCAAAAGCCTCAGCTCTGGTCAATGGATTTATAGCTCTACAAGTAAATATCTTGACATAATAAACTATTAAATTGCTATAGTTTTCGGCATATCAGTCCAACAGAAGTAAGCATTTGTGTGTGTGCACCCACAGAAAAGTGAACTGTAAAAGTCAAGAAGACTCTTCTTCATGTGACTAAGACCTTAGACTCTGGTTTCTTTGAACAAATCAAATTGATAGTTCCAAACACCTCTAAAATACCAGAATTTGCAATCTTATATTAACAAACTAGTTCAGTGTGGCATGGATATCGATATACACCAGCACTCAAATTTCACTTTTTATGGCTTAAATATTCACCTTTTTACTTAATCACTGGTATCATAATTGTTGGGATGGCCTGTAAGTTACTGACAATCACAACCTGAGAAAAAGTCATTATTTTTCTTCTTTGATCTAAAATAGACAACGCTTTGTGAACTTCCCTGGTGGGCCAAAAAATATAGACAATGCTTAACAAAATCCTGAGATTAATTTCAGAATAAAATCTTATTAACCAAGAAGTTAGGTTTAAAAGGAGCAGAAACTTTATGAAAACAAGAAAACAAAAAGCATAGAACTTATGAACATTACTGAATGGAGGACTAAAATCTCCATTATGTATATAAACTATGTGATGAAAATACATTGGTCAATAGTTAGTACAGAGACTAAATCTGAATTTGGTTTTCAGTCAGCTGCTTGGGACTTAAAGCTGAAGAACTATCACCATTGAGTCCTTTGAAATGTACAAATCTTATTTACATCATTTGTCTGTCTATCTTTTCTGCCTACTGGCTCCTTCTATTTAGGTTTCTTTAGAGAAAGAAGAGAACCCTCAATCAGAATGATGGAAGAAAAAGTAGGGTTGGCAAAAAAATACTCTCAGAAAAGAGAAGGCACAGAGGGAAAAAATAGAAATTAAACAAGCTGGTCTTGTACATCTCCTGAAACCACATGATAGAAATAAATCCATGGAGTCTATAGTCAGACTGTTCAGAGTGTTGATTTTATGAAATCAAGAAAACAAAATACAGAGACTCAATTTTGCCAAGGCTCTTATCTACAAAATGATGATATACTGACTTTTCAAGAACACTGTGAGAATTAAATAATTTAATTACTTTGCACATAGTAGACCCTCAACAAATGTTAGCGCTACTTCCTTCTGAAGATCACCACAAGCAAAATAACTATGATTTGGTACCTGTCCAGTACAAGCGTGTGGCTTAAACTGAACCCCTGCTACTCTGACTGGTCAGTTATATGCCAATGGCATACAAAGGTAATTTCATCTACTGTTGTTAACATAGATTTCAATACCGAAGAATATACCAAAGAAGATATTCCAAGTAAAAAGTCAGAAGCTGGGGCCACACTGCCTAGCTCAGGGGCCCACCACGAGCAACCTACTACCCCATGTATTATGTCTGACTCACCAACAAACTGGGCTGGCCAGGAATGCTTTGTTTTAAACTTACACAGAACCTCTTTTTCCTCAAATATAACATGGAAATGGAAACATCGGTGATTTTCTTCTATTTACCAAGGTAAGTATCATTAAATGATAACTATAAAGCTAGTTTCAGCTTCTTAAGTCAAGGCACCACACTTAAAACACACACACACAATATTCATTGCTGCTTGGCCCTTGAGGGTTTCAGTTCAAGACACTTATAAATACTTAAGGAAAGACAGAAAATACTAAGAAAAGAGGAGACAAGGAGAAAAGAAGAATGAAAGAAAGAGGGAAAACAGATGTAGTAACAGGGCTTGCCAAAGAGGACTCTCCCCACATTTAAATGTATCCTTCTAGATTCAAACAGATTTAGTCCAATATGCACAACTGTGTCTAACTCTACAGACTACTTAAAGCACTGTATTAGAATTCTGCAACAATGACTTACTTACTACTTGTTACTAACAAAAATTCAGTGAGGCTCTCTGATTTCCCCCTGTACTCTCCAACCCCTCTCCTTCACACTCCAGGAATAAAACCGAGTGAGTGACTGTCCGATTTCTGGATTCAGTGCTGCACGTTCTCAGTGGTGGGTACAACACCATCTTGGAGAAAAGTCTCATTCTTACAATATTAAAAAGTGAACTTTGACCAGCAAACACTTTTGTGGAAAAATCTTGTGGAGGAAAGCACTCATGGGAAAGTCATTAAATTGAAAGACAAGGTCAAAAGTCACGGGGCTTGAAAAGCAAACTACTGCCAACGGAAAATGACAAAAGAGCACAGAGAAACCTAACCCTTCAGGTGCAAGGCACTCAACTCTTGGTAAGACCGTGCCACCTTCCTTAACTTCCGTCCTTTTCACAGAAATCAAATCATGCCCATCAACTACTCATTAACTCCCCCCAAAATGGGGAGTGGTGCCCCACCACCATAGAGGAAGTGATGCCTAGCCTCGTGGTCAACAAAAAATACTCCCATTAAGAGATAATAAGCATTTTCAAATGGGGGAACAAATACCAACCCACAAAAGAATGAAAGTAATGTGATGTTTATGTATAAAAGAGTTAATTCTGAGGTTAGTATTTGTACACCTGTCAGAATGAACCTGAAATGTTTTATTTAGGCCAAATCCTAAAAACCACAGCCATGAAACATTTAGCCAGCTGTAAAAACATTATAGTTATGAACCAACATAAACTACACTGTGCATTAAACATGGGATTATATACATTTTACAGCAAACATGGAAAGGCTGAGGAGCCAAACGCTTCTGTAATTACAGCCACTGTAATTATTTGCTGGTCGGTAGACAGGCCTTCTCAGTTTCCCTTGAAAACTAATTCCCAAAGAATTTTGGCCCCAGCACTGTTCATTTTCAGTCCTCACTGAAGACCAAGAAAAGATGGTCTGAGAGGAAACTGAGGCCGAGCCTTCTAATGGAAAAATTCAATAGTTTGTATAATTTTCCACAGGACATCATAGATACAGATGCCAGCAAACACTGGGGTTTTCAGTAAATCTCTAGTCAAAACAACCAACCCATGACCAGAACACTCCAATCAATTCAGACAACGTAAAACTCTTGGATGGAACTTTTTTGAGGGGAGGCAGAGAGATCAAGCCATTTTATTGAGGCGCTTCGGGGGACAATCTTAGGGCTGGGAGGACCACGAGACCCAACATCCTTTTCCCAGCTGAGATCTCCCCAGCTTCACCATCGCTGAAAGGATGAAACACTTTTACATAATTGTTTGTGGATTTCACTTAGTCATCCTAGCTTTGTCCCCTCCCCCTTATGGTGGAATCTGAAAAACATCATTTAGATAACAAGAACCAGATAAATATAAAGGTCTGGACAGACTAGAGCCTGTAAACTCAAGTTGCCATCAGCAAAAAATTTCCTGTCTGTCACTGCCAACCCCACCACCCTTCACTCCCCCGACTTCCTGGCTGTGGGAGGAGATCCAACTTGTAAGAGCCCTCTCTCAAGTCTTTTGTAACCTTCACTTAAAGGATCCCTCTCCTATACCACCTCATCTGAAGAAGGAACTCTGAAAACTGGTTTGGAAACCTGCTCTTGAGGAAGTCAGAAACTCTCCCCAGCGACCCAAAGACTGGAAGCGTCTGTCTTCCTCTTTCCAACCTGTCCATTCCTGGGGTTGCTGCCCTTGCCTAGCCCTCCTCAGCAGTTCTCTATCTTCATGATCATGATGTTTCGGAAGATTACAGGCCCATTCATTCCTTTGCAGAATGATCCTTAGTGTGGGTATGTCTGATGTTTCCTGATGATTAGACTCGGGTAATTCTTTCTTTAGAATTACACTGTGTGTGCTCCATGCCTCATACTAGGAAGTACGGGATGTTGGTTTGTCTCTCCACTGGCAATATTAACTTAGATCGTTTGGTTAGAGGGATATTCCCTAGGTTTCTCAAATATAAAGTTACTATATTTGCCTTTGTAATTAACAAGCAACGTGTGGGGAGATACTCTGAGACTACCCAAATTTACAGTTCCCCATCAAACTTTCACCAGTTACTGCTTTTACAGTACACTGGTGATTTTGCAACTCCATCCGTCCTTTTTCATTTAGTGGTTGGTCTTCTAAACTTGAGTTGTGCTTTCCCTTCCCCGACTCACCTATTTATTGACTCAGTTCCTGTATCAGTATGGACTTACGGATTCTATTTTACGCAGTTAGTTATAGCCCGCTCCCACACTTATTTTGATGTTCAGCTTTTCCCAGTTTGGGAGCCCATCAAGCAGATCCTTGGACTCTCTTGATTATCTGACCATTGTCCCCTTCTTCCTGGCTCAAGGACTTTTTTCATGTTCTTCACTGCCAGGAACATCAGAACTGGCTTTGCATCTGGCTACACACAGCTGGGCTATGAGAGTCCTGGGGCAGCTGTAGGGCAGAGAGGAGAAGAGTGACAACACAGATCAGAGTTCCAAGCAATAGTGCAGGACGGTGAAGACGGGGACGGCATGCCAGCCAGCTTGCCCTGGGCAGGGCCAGATTCCGCCAAGATTCTCTGACGGACCAGGAGCGCTTACCGAGGAAACCTACAAGGAGGAGGCTCTTCCCTGTTCCCTACCGAGGAAACCTACAAGGAGGAGGCTCTTCCCTGTTCCCTTCAGCAGCAAATTACTTATCACATTTCACTTGCTCAGAAAATAGCTTCTGGCTCCATTTTCCATACAATAGCTTAGTAATCTCTGACCGATTTGTGAGGGGAAAGATCCTATGATCTGTTCTCTTCAGAAAGGAAAAAATAAAGCAGAGACCCTTTTACCAGATGCTCAGGAGCAAGAGCAATTTCAGGTTTGCGGGGCCTGAAGCCTGTAACATTTAACTCTTTAATAGTGAAATTACTAATATCAAATAAAGCATGCCTATATGAAAATTTCTCAGGCCCTTCCCTGCTGCTGCTGCTGCTAAGTCGCTTCAGTCGTGTCCGACTCTGTGCGACCCCACAGACGGAAGCCCACCAGGCTCCCCCATCCCTGGGATTCTCCAGGCAAGAACACTGGAGTGGGTTGCCATTTCTATAACTCTGCAAAGGGCTGTGCAAGGCAGGGGACCAGATATGTAAGTTTCATTTGCTTCATTGTAAAAATTCACCTCTGCTCAAAAGTGATTTCAGCTTCTTGCTTCAGACCCTAAGGTCTAGCAGTAGGGGAATAATTGTGCAGCATGAATAATTGTGCAGCGTGCAGTAGGGGAATAGTTGTGCAGCGTGAATAATTGTGCAGCGTGCAGTAGGGGAATAGTTGTGCAGCGTGCCCAGTCGGATAGCCCTCCAATGGTCTGAGAGAGTCAGAGCCTCCGGGTTCTACTCCAGGAGACAGAACCAAGGACATATCTATGAGATGGGCTTCAAACCCACTAGTATTATCCAGTGTTAAACAGAAAGTAAGCAGAAGTCCCATGAAAGCCTGAGAGCCATCTCTTTGGCAGAGGAGTGAAGGATCTTGTTGGCTGCTTGTTAGCCAACTTCACCTGTTCACAGATGCCAGTCTGTCCCTCCCCCAGGTAAAGTGACAAGCGCAGCTAGGCACCTAGAACCCCTCAATCAAGCTCAGGTGACAAGTCCTACCTAAAGGCATAGGTATAGCTTGAAACTGGACCTGGAAGTTCAGGCCAACAGATCTAAGAGAGACTAAGGGATCAGCTCTTCAGGCCGTGGGGAGAACTTACAGTGTGGGTCAGGTTTTCCTGCTCTGTGTCTGCCTCCTCCTCCACCGTGCTCACCCCATTTTATCTGGCACTTCATGTTCCCTGAGCCTATTACCATTGGGTGAATTCATTCTCACAGCTCCCTGCTATTGATTGTGCTGCTTTCTATGCCTGCAAGAGCTTTCCCATCTTCTCTGCCTGGAAAAACCCTGCTCATTCCCCTTAAGGCCCAGATCAGAGGCCAGCTCCTCACACTATCTCCCCTGATATGCTTCTTACCTGGTCTCCTTGGCCTACAAAAGGCAGAATTAAATCATTCCAACCTTTGTGTTCCTATAATTTTTTTTTTAATAAGTCTATTAGAGCCATGATCACATTATACTGGGGAATGACATGTAAAATTCTTACCAGCTACATTAGTACAAGGCCATATCTGTGTTCTTCTTTGAATTTCTGACAATCTCTACTGTACCTAATACAGTGGGGCTTTAAAAAAATGTTTGCTGAATTAAAGACTGTCGCCAAAACTGCAAGTGTTCTTTTATTTTTAAAGGCTGATCTTAACTGAAATAAAACGACAATATTATTGGGCTTTAAAATCATGTAAGCTGTATGTAGTTGTATATAATTGCAACATAATCGAAGCGCTGATATTTTTAGGCCTCTCTTTTCCTTGAAACCCTCCTTAGTAACCTTTGACAAAATATCAGTGTATTTCCACTGTATACGTTCTGTGCATGTACGTGTTTTCTTCCCTTTTAAAAACTTTTATCATCAAAAATTTCAAACATACAAAGGCACTCCGAATGTCATGAATTCCCAGTGCCCAGCTTCAAACCTTGGCCTGTCCTGTTTCAACTATTCCTCATACCCAATACTCTGGTCTGAATGCTTGTGTTCTTCCCCCTCAAAATTTATATTTTAAAATCCTAACCCCCAGAAGTGATGGTATTAATTAGCTGTAGGACCTCTGGGAGATGCTTATGCCATGTGGGTAAAGCCCTCATGAATGGGGTCAGTGCCTTATCAAAGAGGATCCAGAGAAATCCCTAGCCCTTTTGACCAGAAGTTAGCAACCAAGGAAAAGACCCTCAGGAAGACCATGCTGGCACCCTGACTTCAAACTTCCAGGTTCCGAAACTTTGAGCAATAAGTTTCTTATAATAAGCTGCTTATAAGCCACCTGGTCTGTGGCAAGTTGCTAGAGCAGCCCAAACAGAGTATCACACCTACTTTTTCTTCCTACATCTTAGCGCAAATCCAAGTCATCATATATTGGTAAATATTTCAGAATGTACTTTTAAATGTTATTGTCTCTTTTTATAAAAGCATAGCCATAATACCCTTATCACATCTAAAAAGTACTTAAGAATGATCCCTTAATTTTATCAAACTACTTCCCCAGGTGGCTCAGTAATAAAGAATCCGCCTGCCAATAGAAGACGCAGGTTCAATCCTTGGGTTGGGAAGAGCCCCTGGAGACAGAAATGGCAACCCACTCCAGTATTCCTGCCTGAGGAATCCCATAGACAGAGGAGCCTGGCAGGCTATAGTCCATGGGGTCACAAAAGAGTCAGACACGACTTAGTGACTAAATGACAACAATTTCATCAAATATTCAGTTACTGTTAAAATTTCCAATTGCCTCAATCCTTTCTACTAGATTTTTAACAGGGAAAATATACTGCTACTTCACACAACTCACAAACAAATTATACTACTGAAATAAAAAAGTCCGAAACCTGCGTCCTACAGAGCCATAACATGCCACAAGACTCATGAAGCCTCACTTCATTGTAATGTATTAATTATACTGTGAAATTTTTTTAAACATTTGTCCTATACAGATACAGAAAATAATTTGTTTTTAGTTCATTACCTTCTTACTCAAAGATTTTATTCCACAAAGATTTCCACTTGAGTTAGCACTACTTTTGAGTTATTCCGGGACCATAACAATACATTTTATTTTTTAAATCTTAAAGCATAAGTTTTTCCTCTTCCTGAAACTCAAGTATTCACTCTTAATTAACACACGTGCTTTCACACTAAACTTTCACTTTTAAAATAAAACTATGGTTAAAAAAAAAAAAATGCCCTCAAGAAGAATTCAAAGGTAAAGAATGCAAACCTATAAAGTATCTCGTGTAAGTTTCACTTGGGCATGCACACTAATACAAAATGTTTACATCCACATAAGAAGGCAGTGCATACAGAAGACCAAGACCAGGATAAATCTGGGAAGTAATCGGTCTCTTCAGGCAGAACCTAAGCCTACAGGGATATTCAGAAGCAAGCGGAAGATTTAAGAACAGTTCCCTAAATTCATTTCTTGATGACCCTGGACGCATAGAGTACATTTCTTGATTTGAGATCGGAAACCAATGCACGAAAAGCACAAAGTACGTGCACTTAATTTATGCAACTGAAATGAAAACCAATACAAATAACCAAACATTTACATGCAAACAATCTTGCCATTAAATGGATACTAAGGCAAAGACTTTGAGATATTAAGATTCTTGTCTATAATGCAAACATCATCCTTTTTAAATTTAGGTTTTAATACAGAAGGCTTCCCACCAAAAGCACAAAGTCACTAGAAATGCAGTTAAACACAGAAAATACTTAGTACTTCACACTAACTGATGATAAGCTGATATGGACTAGCAAAAAGTTAGGAATTATTCTGAAATAGATACAATTTTATAGGCTACAAATATTTGCTAAACACATGTCCTTTTAGATCCTCACTGTGGTGATTTTATTTGTAATTACTGTTTTCCCTGTTTAAAAAAATAAATGATTCTAAATAAAAGCAGTTTATTTTATTTAACAGGTTAAATATCCTCCCCTATTTCTGTGTTATTTACTCAGTTAACTTGTTTACTGATACTCATTTATATATGGTAAAAAGTCATATTACCATTAATACAAATTCTGAACATCCAGGTTCAAGTTAATCAAGTCATACTATATTCCTATATTCTGAATTTTTCCTTTTTTTTTTCATGTGTATTGAACCTGATCCTGTATCCAGGGTCCCCAGAGAATGGGCCCTTTTGTACTTTTATGATTCAGGGAGCTCCTTACCCATCACTGGACCTTAAGTGTTGCTCATGAGTCTCGTGGGGAAGACATTTACACACAGAACATTGCATCGGTGTGTTCAGAGCTATTACCAGCCGTCAGAAATCAAGAGGGTGTCTATTCTACTTCAGTACAAGGACATGGAGGCTGACAAAGAAACTCAAAAGAAAACACAAGTCACGTGGCGCCAACGGCCTTTTGGATGTCTGGAAGGATTCAGTTCCTTCAGAAAGTCACTTAGAAACTGCCACTCTCACTGCAGGGGCCAACCCCCTGCTTCCAAAGTCGCATTCCCTCTACCCTCTGGGGCTTTGGCCATTTCCAGACCCAGCCAAGAGAGCTGCTTAATACCCCACGGGGCAGGAAGGGAATCACGCTTTACTCAACTGAAAGTGCAGCAGGTTTTCAGGAAGCTCAACACAGCCAACCAAATTGAATCAGTAACACTTATCTTGTAAAGCAGTGTCATGGGATTGTTATTGATGACAAAGGATTAGCACTTTGGATTTACATCTCCCCTGGCAGATGAGACTTTAAAAAGCAGGGGCATTTTACCCACACACATAGAGCCCAGCTCCTAAGACCACCTCTTCAGTATCAGCGCTCAGACTGATTTCGTTAACAACCCAGGCACCTCAGTGCTGGAATCTTTACTTGCAGAGCAAGCCTAGTGCCTGTCTGGACCATCTTGCCTCTTCCTCAGCAGAATAAAAAAGTTCTACTTTTTATTCTCAAAATACAGGTTTATTTGCCTCCTCTTTTAAAAAAAATTATAGTTGATTTATAAAGCTGGTATACAGCAATATGATACAGTTATATGAATGAGTCAATGTGATTCAGACCCGGGTTCGACCCCTAGGTTGGGAAGATCCCCAGGAGAAAGGAATGGCAAGCCACTCCAGTATTCTTGCCTGGAGAATCCCATGGACAGAAGGGCCTGGCGGGCTAGAGTTGCAGAGTCGGACATGACTGAGCAACTAACACTTAGGTATAAATACATTCTTTTTCATATTCTTTTCCGTTATGATTTATTACAGGATATTGAATATAGTTCTCTGTGCTAAACAACAGGGTCTTGCTGTTGTCTCCTCTTTGATCTTTAGTGTGATTTGTGGTGATTTTGGGGGTCTGAATACAAATAAAAATTATAGGAAAGGCCATTATCATATCTTTTTCATTATAATCTCAAAGTGAATATTTGGGGCTCCTAATTAGATTGATTCAAAGACTTTGCTCATATTTTCTTAACCACAGGTTCACTATCAAGTAAGACTTTAAAAAAGTGTTTCCAATAACGGGGACTTCCCTATAGTTCAGATGGTATGGAATCCGCCTGCAATGCAATAAAGAGAATTTCTATATTTACTTTTAACTTAGGGCCACTTAAAATCTCTAAAAATAAAATTAAATTTGAATGCAACGTTATGTTTTTAAGCATATCCTAAACATAAAACTTAAAAGGTATGATTTATAGAATAGTTATTTCTTGAAAAAAATATATGCAAATATACAAAAGAAGCCAAACCCTAAAAGAGCATGCTAAATTCAATTTTTTTAATGATCTAAAATAAGAATCACGATATCCACAGAAAGCGTTTCTTCAGCGTTTACAGCTAGACATTTGCCACAAAACATTTTCTCTCTGATACTATCTACAAATTAAAGAAGGGTTTTTCCTATAGGGGAAAAAAAAAATATATATATATATATATGTTCAGTTTTTAAAGAAATAATAGTCATGAGCACAGACTCTGGGAGCTGCCTGCCTGAGTTCACACCACAGTTCTACCCTTAGCTATCTGACCTTGGTTAAGGCACTTAGTCACTTACAGCTTCTTCATCTGTAAACACCTCTACTTCACTGGTTGCTCTGAAGATTAAATGAGGTAATAAGTGTAAAATGCTTAGTGTCTGGTAAATAGTTAAGTGCCATACAAGTATTATTAGTTAATAATAATTATATGTATGTGTGTGTATGTATAAAATATATTTGTATAAGGAAGCGGAAACTTCACTACTTTGGCCACCTTATGTGAAGAGCCAACTCACTGGAAAAGACCTTGATGCTGGAAAAGATTGCGGGCAGGTGGAGAAGTGGGAGACAGAGGATGAGACAGTTGGATGGCATCACCGACTCAAAGGACACGCGTGTGAGCAAGCTCCAGAAGCTGGTGAAGGATAGGGAAGCCTGGTGTGCTGCAGTCCATGGGGTTGCAAAGAGTCAGATCCACTGAGCAACTGAACAGCAGGAAAGGATCTAGTAGTGAAACCACAACCTTAACACTGACTATCTCTGAAGGGCTTCTACACTCAAGTGTGGCGGGAAAAAATGAGTTCCTAACAAGATAGAAGTATGTAACACTGAAAATCTTTTGCACAGCCCTGATTTGTTCCTCTGGTCAATACTTATATCCCAGCCCACTGGAACTAAACAAGCTGAAGCAGGGAAGAGAGCAGAACACTCTTTCCTACTACAAAAATAACACCCACAAGAGCCACTTCCGACCGACCCATCCAGGTGGACTAGATCCTCTCCCTCCCGTCCAGGCCTCTGATGGCACAGGGGAAGGGCACAGGGGCCTGCATTCGAAACACAGTCATCCAGGCCAACCAAATTACTGTTTGACAAGAGACTGGGAAATGAATGCAGGCCTGTTGCTACAGGCGTAGGAGCTAACAGCAGCTCTTATAGGACAGCACGTCCCACAGAATTCAAGACAGAAGTGGTGGTGTAAGAGGGCTTTCAGAATCCACCCTGAGAAGGTCAACCTCAAGGTCCTTGGCTCCAGTCTCAAGGGATAGGAAAACCTAGTCCATCCTAGCGACCATTTGAAAAGATGTTAATGTACAATGAACAATTTTTAACAGATATGCTTGCGATGGAATTGTAAACATTTGTCTACTCACTTCAGATGACATGAAAAGAACCTAGATTCAGCCATTAAAGCCTTATATTACAGTCTACAAAAATCAGTTAAATTTAATTCGATGGATATGTTTTTCGCACCTTCCTCACACCCCACAATCCACACTTGGATATGAACTGGTGGTTCGTTTAGGACATGGCCCTTCCTCAACAGTTTTCCCTAAGGTGGTGTAAGAGGGCTTTCAGAATCCACCCTGAGAAGGTCAACCTCAAGGTCCTTGGCTCCAGTCTCAAGGGATAGGAAAACCTAGTCCATCCTAGCGACCATTTGAAAAGATGTTAATGTACAATGAACAATTTTTAACAGATATGCTTGCGATGGAATTGTAAACATTTGTCTACTCACTTCAGATGACATGAAAAGAACCTAGATTCAGCCATTAAAGTCTTATATTACAGTCTACAAAAATCAGTTAAATTTAATTCGATGGATATGTTTTTCGCACCTTCCTCACACCCCACAATCCACACTTGGATATGAACTGGTGGTTCGTTTAGGACATGGCCCTTCCTCAACAGTTTTCCCTAAAGGGACTTTGGGAGTATTTACACGTTCCAAGACAGGCACCGTTCTGTGGTCAAACATCTCTTAATCTCACCATTTAGTCCACCACTAGTAGCTATTCCAGAGGAGCAAATTAATAATTACTGTGGGCTTGAAAAAAAAACCGTCCAGTCACAATCAAGTTTGCCTCCTAAGGTTAAAAGCTAACCGAAGTGTGACGCCTACCATGTGAATCTAAGCACCTCTCCTAATGAGTAAGGAGCAGCCGGAAATTACAGGTTACCACCGATACCTTACACGAAAAGCTGCACATCCAAGCTAGATGGTGTCTTACAATACTAGTTATTAACTGAAGACTAATTAACAAAACCTTTGGCTCAACTGATATTCTTGTTTCTCTATTTCTTTATTGATAACATGGAACTTTGTGACTCTGTCTAATGTAGATTAATATTTTAAAGGTATCTAATCCTTAGGCTTCATGCTTCCACATTAATCTTTTGCATTTTGTTGCATATAATCCTTTTCCCACAGTTCTAATTTTAGATATAGTTAGTCCACTCGAATTAATCTTTTCCCATAGAAAGACTGGTCATAGCTAAGATCTAATAGTTTCTCCTTAATCTTTTTTTTTCCCCCGCTCATGGAGAAACATATGGATTATGTTATTAACTGTTCCTTTGACTCTCACTTTTTATTTTGAAATTACTCACTGACATGGAGGGAAAAGTGTCTTTCACTTCTTGTTCCCAGAGGAAAAGAATCAGTAATATTCAGTTTGCATCTCAACAGTATCCTTAAGAATGGGTCACATTATGATGGTCTTTAACTATTACTTAAAAAAAAAAAAAAGAGGGTAGTTTTAGAGAAAATGTACTTCCTGTATCAAAGCAAATCTTTGGGGCTAAAAACTCCGAATCCAGACTAAGGAACAGACTTAACATTAAGCTTTTAAAGTAGTCTGCATTTTTCTAAGTTTACAGAAGAGCTATCTTATGGAAAATCCCCCCATTGGATATGCTGTGGAGAGAAACATCAAAAGGCAAAGTCATTTTCACTCGGGCACATAAACTGTGATGAGCTCAGACTCAATTTCTTGGCTTCTTAAAGCTTTTGTTTGCTTTATTTTTGCACAGTGGTCTCTGAAGCCAAGAAAGTTGTCTGTTTATAGTTGTGCCAAGGAGGCTCAAACAGTAATGTCTCATTGGGACTTACCAGGGCCCAGGTACAATTTAAAATGTTAAAGACTCCTTACGTTCACAGAAATAATCCAACCTTTGTGCCTTAGAAACTTGTCTTGGCCACTTTACAACACAACATGTTTTTCCCTTGATTCTAATGGAAAATAAGTTCCAATGCTCTCCTGAAACCAATCAGAAATATTCTTCAGCTGGCAATCATGACTAGTTTGCCACTTTGAAAGGCAATAGGAGGTGACAGGCCATGTAGTCTCTGGAGGTGAAGGGAAAGCCTCTATTTTTATGTATTAGCCCCTGATTTACTTGTGTTGATAGAGACTCAATATGGCAAAGCAAAAAAATAGAGTTTTCCAGATAGACTTTATTCAATGAATTGACTTTGTTCCTTGAAAGTAGCATCTAGTCGTTTTAATAAACCAAAATAAAATCTGGAAAATATACCAAAAGTTTTTGTACTGAAAAGGTGCCGAGGCAAAAGATTTATCTCAAGAAAGACACTTCAGTGACAGGAATAATCAACCTTGAATCCACTAAGGAAAACCATTTTGTAAAACTGAAAGTATCATTTCTTAAAACACAGCAACATTTAGCTATCAAGTAAATATCTACAAAGTACTTCAAGTGCTTAGAGTTTTGATCGTACTGATAAGGTATGCTCTTTTCTGAAATACCTCGGTTACTATCTCATCCTTGCACATACTTTCATATTTCCTCAAATATCACTTTTGCTTGATCTTCTGTTTCCTGTTTCCTAAATCTGATGGGTTCAGAGGAATCCCCTCTTTGGCCCTGGGGGGAAAAAAAAAGAAGACATAGCACAGTCCACCCCATCAAAAGAATCAAGTTTGACGTCTGTTATTACTCCTTACAACTTAGATCTGAGTGAGATGAAGCATCAAACGAGTAAAAAAGATTTAAATTCAATTTCGTGGTGCAACATTGTTAAAGGATGACTGATTTCTTTCCACGCAGTGAGGTTCTGCATAGACCCTCTGAATAATGAAATGAAGATGAGGAGGTGAGAGAGAACTCACTTATACATTTTAAAAGGGGGAAAGGGACAGGGGGAAAATCTTTGTAAGGTCTTTGGGCTACACCAAGGTAAGGTCTTTTTTTTAATCAGCTTCAAGACAAATAAACACTCGTGTATCACTTTTCACTGCAAACCCCAAAGTGAATTAGGTTTAAGGTGCAAATCCTTAAGGTTTACTCCAGTTTTTAGGAAAAATCCCATCAGATTTCCCCCTAAAATTTCCAAGTGGTTACCAGTAACCACTTAACTCATTTTCTCTCTTCTTCTAACCTGAGCAGTCAAAATGCTTTTCCTTCCAACAAGCCTCCTTCCTCCCGTTTCTCTGAGGTTTTAGACCGTCACTTTTTCTGCTTTTTCTCTCCAAAGTTTCTGTGAGGACTTCCTGTACATCTAATCTTCATCCACCACCTTGCACACGGCCAGGTACATGTCAGCATCTTGACCAGAAGGCTAAAAATGATGACTCATCTGAAACAAGGCCCAAGATCCGACCTTCCTGATCAGCCCCTAAATGCCAAGCCCAAGCCCATGTTGACTGCTTTTTGCAGCTCCTAGCCGGTGCCTAGGACACTGCTCTGTCCCTGGTGTAATGATGCAGTCTCCTTCAACTCTCTTACTGAGTCTGGAGGGAAAGTCTCTAGGAGAGAAAAACACTCAGGCATTTCCAAGTCACTCCTAATTTCGAGAGAAATGAGAACCTTCAGGAAGTGCTCTCTCAAGGGCCTTGGGGACCCTGCACAAGTCATCCCTGAAAAGCACAATAAAATCTAGATGAAACAACAGAAGCTGACAGCCGTGGCCCAGGTTCAGTCCCTGGTCAGGGAACTGAGATCCTGCAAGCTTCAAGGCATGGCCAAAAAAAAAAAGCAGAGTAACCAGGGAAGGTGGATTTAGTTTCCAGATTTTCAAGGCTACCAGGTCTACTTCCAGCTCTCACCAGTCGTAAGACCTTTCTTCACAGTCTTCTAGCTTGTAAACGCCTAAGAGTACAAGAATTACGCCATGTCCTTACTACAGACAAGCCCGTGATACAAGCAGCAGAGCCCCAAGCACCTTAAATTCTATGATTAGAATCATGAACAGAGTAACTTTTGTCCAGCATCTGAAAATCCCACAAAAGAGGCTGATATCCAGTCTACAAATGCCCTGTATCCAACACAAACAGTCAAGTCTATAACGCAGAAGAGGCAAATTCTTCCAAAAGAAATGATTCATAGAAATTAATTGTTCTCTAATGTTCTCTAATTAAAGAAGCTGGACAACGACTTTGGTTTTTTAATTAAGCCCAACTTTCGCTTAATTTTTCAATATCCTGAGGTTTTGACATTCAATTCGTATAGATTCTATTAAAAGACACTCCAACTCATATCAGAATAGAAATTAATATTAATGTATATAAACTGATACATACTCAATAAAAGGAACATCTTTCTGCATAATAAAAGCCATTAAATGTGTATATTTACAAACAATAAAGAATTCGCCACAAAAAAAATGTCTTGATAATCACATGGCTTTATTTCCTATTTGTCCTTCACAAGAATCCAATTTATATTATACACATATGCTTTACTCATACACACGGCAAACCCACTGATCATATCACTCTTATGTAGAGGAAAATGTATAGGTGTTAAAGAGGCAACACCATAATTCAATTTCATAGACTCTTTAAAAAATAGTACTAATAATTACTATGATTATTAGACCATACTATGAATTGTAAGGAGAAGGAAATGGCAAGCCACTCCAGTGTTCTTGCCTGGGAAATCCAATGGACAGAGGAGCCTAGTGGGCTACAGTCCATGGGGTCACAAAGAGCTGGACATAATGACTGAGGCCACTGAGCGCATACATTGTAAAAACAACGACAGCGACTACAAAACTACAAGCACTAAAGAAACTAATCTCCAGCAGACGCACTGCTACGTAAAGGGGCCCCTCTCTGGAATGTGAGACCTCCCGCCACCCTCCTACTTTCCCATGCATGCTGTTCTTTCCTGTCCAGCCAGCCTCTCCTCTCCCGCCATCTCACTCGCTGCCTCTACGCACACCATCCCACTGTAACAACTTTGACAAAAAGGCAGGAACTTCCAGTTGCCAAATCTCAGGGTACTGTTCAGTGCCTATCTTGCTTCACGTGATACTACACTCTCCTTAGTTTATATACCACTCTTCACCAACTGCACTATTCCTTTTTCATCTCCTTTTGAGGATGTCCCCCTCTACGTGAAAGATGCTCTGTCATGTCTGACTCTGCAACTCCATGGACTATACAGTCCATGGAATTCTCTAGGCCAGAATACTGGAGTGTGTAGCTGGTCTCTTCTCCAGGGGATCTTCCCAACCCAGGGACTGAACCCAGGTCTCTCGCACTGCAGGTGGATTCTTTACCAGCTTAGCCACCAGGGAAGCCCAGGAATACTGGAGTGGGTAGCCTGTGCCTCCTCCAGGGGATCTTCCTGACCCAGGAATAGAACCGGGGTCTCCTGCACGGCAGGCGGATTCTTTACCAGCTTAGCCACCGGGGAAGCCCACATGAGGGGATGCTGTGGCTGCATGGCCTTCTAAAAACACACCGAATGTTGTTTTCCCAGGTTCCTGACCTCACTCTCTTTCTTCAGTGCTGTATACCCTCACCCAACCTCATCCACTGATGTTTCAGCCATCATCAATGACTCCACCTACATTCAGACGTCTGGGCTCAATTCTAGGGCCTATACATCCAAATGACTGCTGGACATCCTTGCAGGATGGACCATAGCCTCTTTAAACTTTGCAAATACAAAGATGAACTGATCATCTTCCCTCCAAAACCGAAGGCATCTCCTATATTGGGTAATGATACCATCAGTCACAGCTTCCCAGGTGGCTCAGTGGTAAAGAATCCGCCTGCCAATGCAGGAGACGTGGGTTCAATTCCTGGACTGGGAAGATCCCCTGGAGGAGGAAATGGCAATCCACTCTAGTATTCTTGCCTGGGAAATCGCACAGACAGAGGAGCCTGACAGGCTACAGTCCATGGGGTCACAAAGAGTCAAACATCACTTAGTGATTGAACAACAGCAAACAGCCAAGCCAGAAATCTAGACGTGNCCCTGGAGGAGGAAATGGCAACCCACTCTAGTATTCTTGCCTGGGAAATCGCACAGACAGAGGAGCCTGGCAGGCTACAGTCCATGGGGTCACAAAGAGTCAAACATCACTTAGTGATTGAACAACAACAAACAGCCAAGCCAGAAATCTAGACGTGATCTCCGATTGTTCTCAATAATCCCTGTCTCTCAATGAATTCTTGCTAGAGAATCCCCATGGACAGAGGAACCTGGTGGGCTACAATCCTTGGGGTCATGAAGAGTCGGACACGACTGAGTGACTAAGCATAGCACAGCACTCAGTGAATTACTTCCTCAATATTTTTCAGAAATAGTCTCATGTCTCCATCTTCACCTGCCACTCTCCTACTTTAAGCTCTTCAACATCTCCTGCCAGAATATTCAGTAATCTCCTAACTGACTTCCTGCCTCCAGCCCTTGTCTCAAACCCATCCTTCACACAGTGGACACAATGCTTTATCTAAAGTTGGCTGGCCGTATCACTCCCTTGTTTACAACCCTTTCTCTTCACCTATATCACTGGATTTAAGCTCTTCACCTATATCACTGGTTTCTCTTCACCTGTATCACTGGATTTAAGCTCTTGAGCATGGCATAAAATGCCCTCTGCTTCCTAACACCTGCCTAACTTACCAGCCTCTTCTCCCACCATTTTCTACCCTGAAACTTCCATCTCAACAACACTAAGTAACTTGTGATTTTATTCCAATGCCCTGTTTTTCACACCTCCATCCTTCATCCGCCCCAGTATTCTTCAAGCTCCTCCAGGGCAGGGGCGGTAGCCCAACTGGGCTGTTGCTTCATTGCTTAACCCAACATTTGGCTCATTAAAGGTGCCATATGAATGGTCAGGAATAAATAACAGAAGACATAGGAGAGTAGGTCCAAAATGAATGACATCAGTAGAACGTGCTGAAGGAATTCAAACTCACGTTGAAAGTCATTGCAATGGGGTCTACACGTACTTAACACTTTCCACACAAGAAGTGCAAGAGAGCTTGTAGGAGCTCAGTTCCTCCTCAACACCCACCTCACATCTGGAGTCATGCTCTAATATTTTTTAGAGAAAACATGTTGGCTACCCACTGAGCCTACCATCATGAGGCACAAGAGTGGGCACCTTGGTGATGTGCCAATAACAACCGCTGACATTTATACAACGTTATGGTGTTATTTCTAACTTCTCTGAAAATTCTTCACATCAGCACTGTGAGGATGGCACTATGGTTATCCCTGCTTGACAAGCAGGGAAACTGAGGCCCACATGGTAAGCAACTTCACTCAAGGCACAGAGCTTGACTATTAAAGCCCTCCATGTTAGTCGTGTCCGGCTCTTGCAACCCCACGGACTGTGGCGCACCAGGCTCCTCTGTTCATGGAATTCTCCAGGCAAGAATACTGGAGTGGGTAGCCATTCCCTTCTCCAGGGGATCTTCCTGACCCAGGTCTCCCGCATCTGAGCCACCAGGGAAACTATTAAGGCACTCAAGGCACTTATTCACTGACTGTTCATTGACTATCAATACTGACTATTCTACTGTTGAGTGGAACGCAAGCCAAGCCTCCATATACATTACACTTGGTTTCCAAAACTACGTGTGTATCAAGAATTGACCCTGAATGAAAGGATGAAAGAATCTACTTCGTCATCTACCCTCATGACTGTTCATTGACTATCAATACTGACTATTCTACTGTTGAGTGGAACGCAAGCCAAGCCTCCATATACATTACACTTGGTTTCCAAAACTACGTGTGTATCAAGAATTGACCCTGAATGAAAGGATGAAAGAATCTACTTCGTCATCTACCCTCTGAGCCACTGCTCTCACCAAATAAAGTCACTTTGTTAGTTGACAGAATCATGCCTTCTCCCAGAGCCTCACAGTGTCATCAGCACATCAAGACCTCAGTGACAAGACAGCTTCCTCTCCTCCCAAGTGAGGCCCCTTCCCCTGTTCCCTGGCTCTCTTTTGCCCCCTCATCTGTTCATATTCTTCTCTGCTTTGCTCCCAACTTCTCCTCCCACCTTTGATTACTCAGGGTGCTTTAGAACATACAGGAGGCAAGATCTCTTCTTCATAAAATCAGAATGCTCATTGCCTCAGGAGGTACAGATGCCAAAACTATTCACAAAGAAGGATTTACATTAATTGATGGATAAGAAAACTAGTGGTTTATAAAAAGGCACAGATGGAACAGGAAGTATGAAACCCAGAGAGGAAACCTTGGGCCAGGGGACAGACGTACTTGGCTAGGAGATTAAGTCCACAGGTGTGAACGGAGCACCTTCTCTGTCCAAAGCACTATTCTGGGCCCAGAAGACAAGGAATGCAAGAGACAAAAAGCCCTGCCTTTACGAGCCTCAAGCTCTGACCGCTCGCTGTTTGTGTCAGGTAGACTGGTCTGTGGAGCAGACGCTGCCACCTAACCTTGAGGCTCCTGGGAAACACTCTCTCTGTATGCTGTCCAAAAAAGGCATGTTTTAGGGCTTCCCTGATGGCTCAGTGGCAAAGAACCTGCCTGCCAATGCCGGAGACGTGGGTTTGATCCCAGATCCAGGAAGATCCCACACTGAGGAGCACCTAAGTCTACGCAGCACATAGCCACCGAGCCTGGGCTCTAGAGCCCGGAGCCGCCGCTACCGAGCCCTCACGGAGCAGCGGGAGAAAAGCCAACGCAGCGGCGCAGACTCAGCACAGCCAAGCTCTGTCATGACCTAAATGGAAAGGAAATCCAAAAAAGAAAAGATACATGTATACATGTATGGCTGATTCTGTATAGTTAAAAGTAACACAACACTGCAGAGCAACTACACGCCAATAAAAATTAATTGAAAAGAATAATAATTGCCCCCGGCTCTCTGAAGGACAGACAGAAAGTTGAAACAAAAAAGAAAATGGAAACAAGAGGAGTTTCCAAGCTGGTGGCCAATCAGCGTTGCTACTAAAAGAGCCAAACTGTAGGTGTTCATGTACAATCAGAACGCTCTATGACTTGTGACTATTCTAATATTTGCAGTGGTGGAAAGGGTCTCAGGTGTTAGCTAAAGTAGAGACACAAGAGATCGAGGAGAAAAAGTTAACTTGGAAAAAAAAAGCCTGTCTGCAAACTTAAAACCAAGTAGGTAAGGTTTTTGGTTTGTTTTACAGAATTTTTTGTTTTGCTTGTTTTGTTCTCATATTTAGTTTAGCTTTTTTTTTTTTTTTGCTACACTGCATATCATGTGGGATCTTAGTTTCCCAACCAGAGATTGAACCTGTACCCCCTGCAGGAAGTGCAGAGTCTTAACCACTGACCTGCTAGGGAAGTCCATTTGTTTCCTTTCTTAACTGTGGCATGGGACAAGAAGTTTATCAGTGTGTCATAGCAATTGAGTCACCTGTGTAAATCCCAAGTCTAAAATAAACATTAGACTCAACCAAGTTCATCTCTTGCCCTTTAATCTGATTGGAGTGACTTTTATCTTTCACCTTGGAACGATAAAAGAATATGAGTTGTCAGCAAAACAATCTGAATGTGACTTAATTCTGGGGCCTTCTCCTGTGTTTTCATATGCTTGTCAAAACTATTCAGACAGAAACCAGAGAGAAAATGTGCTTGCCCAAAAGGGAGGATGCAGAGGACAGGAAAATGGCTTTGTACCCAAGAATCTGCCTGATAGTGTACTCCACCTGGAAAGTTTTTGTTATTCTTCTTGCTCTATTGAGACCATCCAAGCAGTCTAATTTATGAAATTCTTTACTTATAAAATATGCTGGCAAATCTACTACAAAGTAAACTTCTTTAGAACTGAAGAAATAATATCCCTGTCTACAGATTGTGTCCTCATTATTTGCACAGATTGTCTCATAAATTGGCCCACTGCTCATCCTCATAATTTTATCAGCCCAAATTCAGGTTTCTAAAGGAAATTCAGCTAAAATACTGTAATACAGTATTACACTGTTCAAGATAGTCTACCAGTAAGAAATTGAGAGTCTAAAAGAGTCACTCTGAAGGTCAACTATACAAATGTGCTACAAAAGCCTATAAACTGAAATTTTATACACTGATTTTCAAAAACTGACTAAGATCCTCGGATATTATTTGGGCTTATTAAAAGACGGTTAAAATCAGTGGTAAAGAATCCACCTGCCAGTGCAGGAGACGCAAGAGAGACCAGTTCAATCCCTGGGTCGGGAAGATCCCCTGGAGAAGGAAATGGCAACCCACTCCAGTATTCTTGCCTGAAGAATCTCATGGACAGGGGAGCCTGGCGGGCTACAGTGCATGGGGTTGCAAAGAGTTGAACATGACTGAGCATGCACACAATGATTTGTAAATTTACAAGTCATTAAGAAATGGTACAAAAAAGGCACCTTGGTCACGCTATTAGATGGCAGATGGCTGCTTGAAAGAGAAGAGGAAAATGGTTTCAACCAACTAGAAAAATGAAGTTGAGTTTTCTAGCCACATTTGAAGACTCCAGCCCTGAAGTTTAGGACCCATGCCATAAATAATAAGGATGGGACGAATGAAATACCTCAGCCAACATTATAGTTCAGGTCCGTTTGAGAGATATTTTTGGAGTTCCTCCTATACATCAGGCCCAATCTCTCTTTTAAAGCAGCTCACCACACAGTGTTGGCCATTCACCCGTAAGCTACACAGGACAAGGACCACTGATGAATATGGCACTAGGAGAACATGATGAGAAAAGGAGGGGCCAAGGGTTCTGAATGGAGCGCACCGGCAGAATTAGAAAACACTCCTTCACGTTCTGCGGACTTACTAAATTTTACACACCCTATTTCCAAGCAGGGCACATGTCCATGTGCACTAAATCTATAAACTATGATCTGTTAGACAAAACCCTCCAGTCACTCCAGTGAAAGCTGAGCTCTCTTTTGCTTCTGTGGTGGTGGGGGCCTCTCAGTAACCAGAAAGAACGATGCAGATATTCCTAGGATGAAAGTCAGTACCAGCATGGCTACACAAAGTAGACTAAACGTTCACATCATAGAAATATTTCCTTCCTACTGGGAAGCGTCCTTACAAATCCACTAAATGAAACCATGAGTTTTGTGGTCCTAAGATATTCAGTGATTCACTCAAGGTCATACAGTTTGTTGGGGGGAAAGCTTGAACTAGACCAGATTTCCTGGCTCTCAACATAATATTCTTTGAGTTAGACCAACTGCACCCCAATCATGGGGATGAGACACAGAGGGTGGTGGAAGCATTTGTTATATTCGATTATCAGAAATTCTGTCTGTATTATACACAGAATAGAGGTTATATGGAGAAGGCAATGGCACCCCACTCCAGTGCTCTTGCCTGGAGAGTCCCAGGGATGGGAAGCCAGGTGGGCTCCAGTCCATGGGGTCGCGAAGGGTCGGACACGACTGAGCAACTTCACTTTCACTTTTCGCTTTCATGCACTGGAGAAGGAAATGGCAACCCACTCCAGTGTTCTTGCCTGGAGAATCCCAGGGATGGGGAGCCTGGTGGGCTGCCGTCTATGGGGTCGCACAGAGTGGGACACGACTGAAGTGACTTAGCAGCTGCATCAGAGATTACACAGCCACCCAGAAGAACTTACTGGCGTGGTACTGACTCAGCCGACAGAATTTGTGTGCTTAGTCACTCAGTTGAGTCTGACTCTTTGCCCGACTTTGTAGCCCGCCAGGCTCCTCTGTCCAAGGGGATTCTCCAGGCAAGAATACTGGAGTGGGTTGCCATGACCTCCTCCTGGGGATCTTCCCGACCCAGGGATCAAATCCAGGTCTCCCATATTACAGGTGGATTCTTCAGGTCTGAGCCACCAGGGAAGCCCTGGGCCAGGAGGAAAATGGGAAAAACCCCTAAAAGTAGCAGACATCAGCTGCTGAGATCAAAGGCTGGAGCATTGCCTTGTTCTCAGCACCCAGCACCCACAGAGCGCAGGGCAGAGCCCTCGTCAGGGGAAGAAGGGGACACCCTGGGTAAGGGGCTAGAGGAAGGAGACCCTTTCAAGAGGTGACCTCACTTCTTCCCCACAAAGCACAAGCTGCTCTGCTTGAGGACTCAGAGGCAGAAGGCGCCTGGGAATTTGTGCAGATGGAAAAGGATGCATCAGCAGGGAACAGGCCAGGAAGGACAGTCAGAACAGGGCTCTCACCAGGCGGTCCACGTATCTCCAAACACCTGCACAGACTTTCTGTCTGGTGCGCAGGGCAGCTCTAGGTCACGACGGGTCTGCATCCACACAACTCTAGCAGTCCTTGCCCTCTCTGCCTCATTTCCGCCTCCTCCTTCTCTCCAGCTCTCTTCCCCTGGCCCATTCTCCTTCATGTCCACTGATGGTGACAACAGGCCAGAGCATCTGCCCACTGCCCCACGGCCAGGGGCTGGAAAGTAGCAAAGGGGAAGGTTCTTTGGATCTCTGCCTCCAGTCTCCTCTTAGGACAAGAACTGCTGGGCGTTCCCCACCCTCCTAAAATCAGGAATACTCTCTCCAATTTCTAGGACATCAGAGATGTCACCAAGTCCATATGCTTCTCTTAATAAGAAAGGACTGGCACTTCCCTGGTGGTCCAGTGGTTAAGATGCTGAGCTTCCCCTGCAGGGGACACAGGTTTGATCCCTGGTCGGGGAAGTAAGATACTGCAAGCTGTGCAGTGTGGCCAAACAAACAAATCAACTTTAAAAAAAAAAAAAAGGGAGGACCATCCTTCTAAAGGCACAGTGGTCATGAGATTGATGAGATGCTTTAACAGCTGGGCAAACAGGTTTCATTTTATCTCCAGTAAGCAGGGGCCACGGGGGGTCCTGTACCAGTGTAACCATCAGCTCTGTTCTTATCCACACTCTGCGGGGGGTCCCTGACCTCTCAGTGTCATGCCTGCGTCACTAATAACAAGCTTAGGAGAGCGAAAAAGAGGAGAGCCACATACTCCATGAATGCCTGTGTTCCCTAGTCCTCTCCCAGAAGAACAGAGTTCTTTCACTGAGCAAGAGACTCGGTAAAAAAAAAAAAAAACCTGGAGAAAGAGATGGTCTTATTAACGTATTGACACTCGCCACAAAGTCTGGCCTGTCTCAATCAGCCACCTTCCATTTGCATCCAACTGCTCCCCTCCTAGGACTAAAAAAAAAAAAAATAGGAAAAACAAAGATGACTTCCAGATAACTATGCTCCTCAAAGCTGTGCAGTCAAGAGGAGGAAAAACACCTTTTCTAACTTCCACTGGCGCTCCCTGAGAACTCCGGACTTTGGGGAGGTATTAGAAAAAGGTTAAATACGAGACTCGATAATGACATGCCAAGGGACTCGTACCAGGGCTGTTTGAACACTACTCAGAAGCAATTGCTGTCGAGAGCTGGCGACCACTTTAAAGGGTTCTGGCGAGGTCTGCGCATAGATGCCTCCATGGTGCCCTGGGAGGAGAAGGCTGAAGCCTCCTTATTCTGCACAAACATCCTTGAAAATATTCATGCTCCATTTTTTAATTCCAAGATCACTAGATACTCATATCCAGTAATTCTTTCCTCTACGTGGCATATTTTCTTATAGTGTTCTTTGTTTAATTTTCATTTTACAAAGACACAGCTTTACGTACACAACAGTACCTCTCCTTTCTCTTGCTGCTATAGGGTTTTTGGTCTACATCTTTAGACTCTGTGTTTCATTTACTTGAAACAAGACTGTCAATTGTTTAATATCACCAGCAAGTTTTTACTTCAAAAGTTCTGTCAGTAAAACTTAAAAATGAGTATGTAACCCTTTTCTGCCCCGACAGCTAGATCATCTTCCTTTATAAAATGTGTGGTTATGCCCAGAGCACCTTGTACTTTCCACGGCAGGGTTATAAACAACCAGCCACTGACACCGTGTGACTGGCTCACCGTCCCCTGGTGCTTTATAATGATAACTAGAAAGTACAGAATTACACAGTCCCCAGAAGATACTTATAATTGAATCACGGAGCATTCTGTGAATGTTTGGGACAGTGATCAGAGGACCACAAAGTGATAGTATTTCTAACTCTCACCAGCTAGAATGTAAATGAAGCACCCTAAAATTCAATTATAAGAGTCCTTTAGGTATTAAATAATTATAACACAAATCACATTAGGGGGCAAGTGTTTTTTTTTAATTGAATTGTCCCCATAACCCCTGCAGATTTCTATTTCTTAATAGTTCGGAAAAACAACACAGCTAGAATTTCAGATTCACAGTTCTTCATCCAACTGGAAAAGCTGCACCAAACGTAGAATGTCAATAGGCTCTTTCTACTTTTGCTTTGCCTCAGGTCACTGAGTGACCTGGTAAGTGAGCTGAGTCTCACTGCAGCTCTGCTTATCCCATAAATGTGCTGCATAACAGAATGTCTAATATTATTGTGCAAATATAAAATGGCCAAAGAGAATCCACAAATTTAATTCAGTGGAACCAAGGATCCTTTGTCTATCTAAATATTCACCTACTCTTAATACCCCCAAACGTCTTATTTCTTACCCTCACCTTCATCCTCTTGTCTCCCGCATTCCTTTCCAGCTCTCTTTCTTTCTCCCTATTCGTCCCTTCCAACTTCTCCACCAGCGCTCCCTGGGGAAGGCTGTGATAGTTGTAGTAAAACCTCCCCAGTGGCTGTGGGTGGCTCCACGGTGCTCAGGACAAGGAAGACGAAGAGTTAAGTTTGGGTCTTTTTTAGTCATTTTCTTGCTTCCATATTTTAAAAGGGGAGAAGGTAAAGATTGCTCCCCTAGCTCAGGAAACTCAGGAAAGTAAAAGCCGAAATATCTCTCCCAGAACATGACTTGTGAAAATACACCATTGAGGCAAGGTTGAAAGCATGTTCCCACCATCAGGGAGCTTCTAGAACCAACCCAGCTAGTAAATAGCAAACAGGAACCCCTCATTCTTCAGGATGCTCTGACTCTCATCTGGGGCACAGACATGCACCCTCCCAGCTCCCCAGGGCTACAGCAAGGGCCTCATACTCACACCAGATTTATAGAAGAGATCTATTTTCCTCCAAATAGAAATATTTTCTTCAAGGCCAGTGATCACAAATGTAAAACTAAAGGCCTGAAAAAGTATCAGTTCCCGCAGAGCATTCCAATGTAATCTCTGATTAGTCATTAGTAGAACATCACAGAAATAAATAAATATACGTACACATACATATGTATATTTTTTTTCCCAGCAGATTCGGCCTTGGGATGACATTTGTTCAGGAGAAAAAGAAATTCACTCATTCCAACACCAAAACGAAACCATTATGGGTGTTCTGCAAAAAAAAAGAAGTTCCCTAGACTTCAAGAACAGGCTTCCCAAGCACCACTAGTGGTAAAGAATCCACCTGCCAATGCAGGAGACAGGAGACGTGGGTTCGATCCCTGGGTCAGGAAGATCCCCTGGAGGAAGACATGGCAACCCACTCCAGTATTCTTGCCTGGAGAATCCCAAGGTCAGAGGGGCCTGGAGAGCTACAGTCCATAAGGTCGCAAAGAGACACGACTGAATTGACTTAGCACATACGCACAAAGAGATCAAGAATATGGTGACATTCGGTGCTCCTCAATCAGGGTATCAACACCGCCAGTCTTCTCCTTTCAGCTCCTGAAATAAAAATATTCTGCCGCACGCAGCACAAAAAGGCTACCGCTCTTCCTCATGGGGTGTGATTGTCTCTGAAACTCGCCTTCTGCTACGTTTGCAGGAACCACTCTCCCAGGCCCATGTGGCCTTTCTGGGTCTTTTCTTGCACTCTGGAGTCAAGAAGAAAGGAATCAGAATGAGTGACCCTGACTCCATAGAGGCCGAAGTCGTACAGGACTCAGGATGCTGGTACAACTCTGGCCGGTGTGGGGCATGGTCACGGGGCAGCCAAGGAGAACCCTCTGAGCAAAGCAGAGCTAATTAGTCTTTTTATGCACACACACATGCCAGCTTCACACATTAAAAACTACACCCATGCTAAGCAAAGGGCCTATTTTAGCAATGTCTTGTGAAAACTAGATAGACGGGTATACACCCTCCCTTGGAGCAGCAACCCTGGCCCTAAGGTACTAGCTGGCTTTAGCTATCCTGGTCTTAAGAATCAAGAGGGAACATGCAAAGCGCATCTGAAAAGTACTAAACACAGAATAAAGCAATGGTGACTCTCACCAGAAGTGAGCCCTGGTGAATTAATGCATCTCTAATAACTCACTGGCATGCCTGCAGAAAATTTCCCTTTGGTTATGGAGCCACTGGGCTGCGATGGAAAAAAAGATCCTAGTTTCTCCTTGCGGAACAAATGATCTGATTAGTGATCAAAGGAAGGAGGCGTGAACACTGCCCAAGTCTGAGTTCGCCACAGTACAGCCAGGCTGGCCTGGAGCCAAGAGCCCTCCTGCCAAGGAGACTAGAAGTTTCTGAAGAGCCACCGCAGGCCCGATGCCTCGAGTCACTCGGACAAAAGCTGGTCACCGAGTCCAGCAACTGGGTTGCCAGGCACCATATGCTTGGCAATATTGTCCTCTTGCAGCGCGGGGGCCTGTGTGCTGGGCTCCTGTGTGCTGCACAGCTGTCAGCCCAGGCGCTGTTTTATCATTATTTTCACTGTTTTATTACTTTTCTGGGAATTCAAATCAGTGTAACCGCGCTTGATGCGCCGGGTGAAAAATGGTGTCTCCCTCCCCCCTCCTCCTTCAACCTAATGAATTGCCTTTTTTCATATCAAAGAGTAATGAGCACCAAACCACATAATATTTATTCATGGAACAAAAGACAGAGGGATGGAGGGGGTGGGGGGAAGCAGAAGCCGTTGCTGGGTGTGGAGAGGAGAAAAGCTGGACGTTTTAAAGGCGCTCTTCCTGCTGATCTCCAGTGACACGGGGTTCTGTGTGCAGGAAAAGCCAAACCCTTCCAAGCTCCCACCTTCAAGCTGGTCCTAAGTCAATGCTTGAGACCCTGCGGCTAAGCACTCAAAGTGCCTGAAAGTGACTCATCCCACAGAGTTGACAGTGACCTGGATCAGCACTTTCTTTCTCAGTGAAACTCCTCAACACAGCCTTCTCTCCTCTCTTGTGAGCACCAACCAGGTACATCTCAGAACATTCTAGATAGATCCCTTTTTTTCCGTATCACCATGACCTCCACTGTGGATGAGGGCTTGATCTGGCCCAGGGAGAGAGAGCCGTAGGAATAATGGTGACATGGGAGCCTTATTTGCTCATTTCTTTTATTAGATGCTGTGAATTTTACCCACCTCCCCTCCCTTTTGGCCCAAATCAAGCTCACACTCTGTTCCACGTTTTCTTTCCAATCCAAAAAACAGAAAATAAGTACAATAGTAGGAATAATTTAAGCCAACCCCTGGTTAACCTTCTTCCCTATAGAAACTGAGACAGGTCTCCTAGGCAAAGCATCCCCAAATTGGGAGGGACTACCAAGTCAAGTTAATATGCCAAATGAACCATGTTTCTTGAAGGCCACATCCCCCAACAGGCAAGTCATCAAAGTGAAAGGAACACTGTCCTTTAATGTAAGAGGGCTATTAAACAAAGGTTTCTCAAAAAACGACACAGGCTCATGCTCAGAGAGAGATTATAAGAGACACTGGGAACATTAGGAATTTTTAACGCCAGTGGCTGAATTGCTGTTTCTTCCTCCCATTTCATTGCTCAGTATTTTGAATTTCCCCATCTAAAAATCCTACTTTGTTATACACACTAGTATATATAAAACAGCTAAACAACCAGGACCTACTAGATAGCACAAGGAACTACATTCAGTATCTTTTGTAATAACCTATAATGGAAAGGTATCTGCTGCTGCTGCTAAGTCACTTCAGTCGTGTCCGACTCTGTGTGACCCCATAGACGGCAGCCCACCAGGCTCCCCCATCCCTGGGATTCTCCAGGCACAAACACTGAAGTGGGTTGCCATTTCCTTCTCCAATGCATGAAAGAGAAAAGTGAAAGTGAAGTCGCTCAGTCTGTCCGACTGTTAGTGACCCCATGGACTGCAGCCCACCAGGCTCCTCCGTCCATTGGATTTTCCAGGCAAGAGTACTGGGGCTGGGTGCCATTGCCTTCCCCGGGAAAGGTATCTAAAAAGGAATATATAGGCTTCCCTGGTGGCTCGGAGGTTAAAGCGTCTGCCTGCAATGCAGGAGACCTGGGTTCGATCCCTGGGTCAGGAAGATCCCCTGGAGAAGGAAATGGCAACCCACTCCAGTATTATTGCCTGGAGAATCCCAGGCGTGGATGAGCCTGGTGGGCTACAGTCCATGGGTTCACAAATAGTCGGACACGACTGAGCGACTTCACTTTATATATATATATATATATATATGAATCACTTTACATCTAAAACTAACACAACATGGAAAATTAACTACACTTCAATTAAAAATGGTTTAAAAAAATCTGTGTTAGGAATAAAAAATATTTTTTAAACTATGAAAAATATTTAAATTCTTAAAAATCACACCATAATCCACTTCTTCCTATGACCTGGGCCACCCAGACAGCTGATGAATTTATCTGGATAATTTCAGTCAAACCCAGTCATGGAATCCTTTGCTAAAGCAACTCTCTTGCTCCCTCCTCTTACAGTATCAGTTCTGTAAGGCTGTCAAAGCTAATTATCTCTCTTCTCTAATTTATTGCTCTTCAGTGTATCATAAACACATAGATTACAAAAAGTTGAACAAAACAAGTGAAGTGTGCATTACACTGTGAAGGAAAAGACAGACAAATAATTACTCAGAGTATCCACTCTCTGTTAATAGAGTAATGAAAATGGCATCAGGAAGAATGGATGAGAATACGGAAGCCAGCCAATCCCCCTTCCCTCTTCCATATATGGCTGTCCCCACCCCCATGAGCCAATACCAGAAACTCCTACACCATCACTTTAGGGTAAATAGGGAAGCACAATTCTTAGGCTGGCAGTCCTTTGACATTCCAGACCACAGATAAACACAGAGCCTAGCAAACCAGTGACACAGACAACCGGCACCTCAGCAGAAGGATCAAAGACACACAGTCTGCCCTGCACACACTGTCATTAAGCTCCCTTCCTTAAAAACTATTGTTACATACTTCCAAGTGTTCCAATTCCAATCTCAGACCACAAACTTCAAGTTAAAAGAAAATGCCCCTGAATGATTCATATCAGTTCTTTCAATCTAAGAACAGAATCAAAGGTTGAAAAAAAAAAAAGCAAGTCTATTTTAATTTCAATAGGCAAGAGGAGAGCTATCCCAGACCTACAAAGTACCAGTGTATCTACTGCTCTGCCACCCTCCAAGTTACCGTGACCAAGTTCATCAGGGTCTCCAGACCTAGTCCATACCTGCCCCTCAAAATTTTTTTCCAGCATAGTTATTCAATGTCGTGACAAATAGCTTTCCCCAATAGTCCTTCAACAGGTTCTAAGAAGTAAGCTGCGTGAAATCCAAAATCTAAAGGCATCGTTTCTGTGCTTCAGTGACGTAAACCGAATGTGTCTTCAACACATCCAATAGCAGCTGCAAACCATTTAGGAATTCCCAGTTACACAGAAAAAGACGTTTTCAACCTTTTAGCTGTAACAACTTTTAAACTGAGAAAGTTGCTTCTTTATATAAACCACCTCTGTTTACCCAACTTCAGAGGCTCTCCCGGGGAAAGGGCTACTGCAGGATGTGAATAGTAAGGGAATGTTACAACTGGAGAGGTGCTGAACTGCAGACCCCACTGTAAGGAAATACCTGAAGTGATTAAAGATAAATACCACCTGCAGATTCTGTAAAGCGGGCCACTGCCACAGCCACACATGTTCTCATGGTGGCCAGGAGAAAGGATGGACTGAAATCCCACAGTGGATTAGAACTGGGGACGAGAGGTGCCAAAACAGAATATGGCAGCAGGTACCTGGTGGCTCAGACAGTCACGAATCTGCCTGTAATTCGGGTGACCCGGGTTCAATCCCTGGGTTGGAAAGATTCCACGGAGAAGGAAATGGCAGCCCACTCCAGTATTCTTGCCTGGAAAATCCCATGGACAGAAGAGCCTGGCGGGCTACAGTCCACAGGGTCACAAAAAGTTGGACACAACTGAGCGACTAAACAGCATAAGGGATGTATGTTTTACCCGCTAGGGGAACTCTGGCATTATTTTCACGTAGCCATTCTGAAGCCAAAACTCAAGGTCAAACCATTAAAACTGTTGCATTTCTTTTACGAACTATCCAGAAAGCTTTGTCGAGCTCGGACATTATGTCCGATTTCTTTGCATGAATGTTAATGTTAACCTCCAGATATTCCTCTGCAGCAATTGTATCCATAGTAATTTAACTTTCTTAAAAAAAAAAAAAAAGTCTGAAACATACTTTTGATAAGATATGTTTTTTAAAAAACTCCATAATAAGACTTTATTCTGAGCATTTCTTATCTATCACAAATCACCTCTGGACTCTTTCAAGAGGAAATAAGAAAATGCTTTTTAAAGGAACTAGAAATTAAAAGTTTATTGCGGCATTGCTATATCACCAGCCTTTAGAAAGTAGTTTTTACCTAACAGCTATAGTCAGATATCTATGAAATAACTAACATTCAAAACAGAGAACCATTTATACTGTCTACCATCAGTGTAAAGGTTTAATGTTATACTTGGGGCAAAATGCAAGGCAGCTGTCCACCTTTTACATACATGGATGTCATCCTTCAAAGGAGATATCTGGGGGCTAGAAATGAAAGAAACAGATCCAGGAAAAATCAGAAGCAAACACAGAGCAAGTCAGATGACACTCCTCAGAGGGAGAGTAGACTAGCAAAAATGAAACCTGGCTGTTTAAACTTGACGGTCAGCAGAAGAGTCAGAGGCTGAAGTTGCATGATCCGAGCAGCAACTTGAAGGCTGTCTTCGTGGATCGTCCTGGCTGGCCTAGTTTCAGGATCAGGAGCAAGGCCCTTATTTCATGTGCCTAACCAGCTGTAAGTTACTGGGGCAGAAGATATCTAGCTGTCTTTAGGCTGAAGCCCCCTCCCCTAAAGGCTGCACTGTGCACACAGCTGCATTAGCTTAGCCGGCCAAAGGGGCTTTTCTCACTAAGATGCTATGTGGTGTGGCTAAATGAAGTAGAAACATAGAAAATGGCTGTCACCAGTTAGTATCTAGATCATCAACTGAAGCAGAACGTCTGGTTTACTGGAATCACTGGGGAGAGCCATGACCTCTAAAATGGAGGCCAGTCACCTACAGCTCCACCTTTGGTTTACTTCTGTGGTTCAAATCGCCACCACCGACATTCTGAACAAGTCTCCAGGCCCTACTGCCACGGTGACAAAGGTGAAACATGAGTTGGTGGTAAAGGAGATGAGGAGAGAGGGTCACCAAGGCCAGAGGTACGGGGGCCAGGAGACAGCAAAAAGGGGATCTTCTGAGAAAACAGCAGAGCCCAGGGAATTCCCTGGCGGTCCAGTCACTGAGACTCGGCCTTGTGGTGCGGGTGCTACCAGGGATTCAGTCCCTGGTTGGGGAGCTGAGGTCCCTCATGCCTGAAGGCCAAACACCCAAAACATTAACCAGAAGCAATATGGTAACCAATTCAATGAGCGAGTGAGTGTTTAGTCGTGTCCGACTCTTTACAACCCCACGGACTGGAGCCCACCAGGCTTCCCTGGCCATGGGATTCTCCAGGCAAGAATCTTGGAGGTGCTTGTCATTTCCTATTACAAGGGGATCTCCCCAACCCAGGAATCCAGCCTGCATCTCCTGCATCTCCTACATTGGCAGACGGATTCTTTACCACTGAAACATTTTAAATGGTCCACATCGAAAAAATAAAAATCTCATAAAAATGAAACAGCAGAACTAACCAAGGACCAACACGTCCAAGGATCTTCATGCTGGGCTCCTGTTCAAACAGATCTGAAAACCTAAAGGAAAGTGAGGACTGCTTCTGGGGAGAGCATGGTTCTTTTGAAAAGGCAGCCACTCACATCATCTTTTCAAGACAGAACCCTCTTTCTGGCGAAGGCAGGACAACACTGTAGCCAAGAGTATAGATTCTGGAGCCAAACTGCTCCGGCTCTTGTAAAAATACAGACTATAGTTCTGAGAATCTTACTGGAGGGCAGCTGCCATGCCAAAGGTAAATCAAAATGACAAAGAAGGGCAGTCTTGAGACCACTTCACCTGTATGCTGAAAAGTGATAGGACTTCTCTTGTCTAAACAAACACTGGAAAGCAACTGTCGAGGCAAGTCCATTTTGATGCATTTTCTTCAGTTGGCCAGGTCAGCAGGTTGTTATTACCATGTTACACAGATGACTGGATTAGTCAGGGTAATTGAACCTGGAGGAAGTGGCAGCTCACAGACCTGTGATTTTTATGACCACTCAAACCTGCATGCACGGCCACCCCAGGTACCGTGCCACCAACAGAAAGATATTTTACACATAAAGACATGCAGGCCTGGGGAACACCAAGCTCAAGAAAAGTACCGAGAACTACAAAAGTTGTTCAAGACAGTCAGTTCCCCACGTTCACAGCCTGAACCAGCGCTGGTTAACTAGACTCCTACTTCCTTCGTCACTGGGACCAGATGAAAAGAAAGAAAGTCATTTCTGTAAGATGTGTGGCCAGATATACAGCCTTTACAAATTAACAGTGTTGACGCAGACTGCAATGACACACACCAAGCGCTAGAGTTGATACTTTTTTTTTTAAGCCCTATTTTTCAAGAGATACAATTATCACTTGCCCTAAAATGGATTGTAATAAATAAGATCCAGGATCTATGTTAAACAATATTAGATTAAGAGATTTGGCTTCTTCAGAAGAAACAGACTTCTTCTGTTTATACATATTACATATACGGAAGGAAGTCCAAATTTGTGCTATACAAATCTCACATATGTACAGGGATAAATGGATAAGGATGTCCACTGCAATTAAGTAAGGTTTAATTGGCAGAAAATAAGAAACTATCAATCTCTCAAAGTATGGGATCACTCAATCAATTTTGCGATATTTTATTCTGGAACGGGGGGCTTCCCAGGTGCCACAATGCCAAAGAATCCACCTGCCAGTACAGGAGATTCTGGAGATTCCAGTTCAATCCCTGGGTCAGGAAGATCCTTTGGAGGAGGATGGTAACCCATTCCAGTATTCTTGCCTGGGGGGGCTATAGTCCATGGGGTCACAAAGTCAGACACAACTGAGCAACTGAACACACACACACACACACACACAGGTAGGTCTTTTTTTTTCTGGCTGCACCAAGTGGCTGTGGAATGTTAGTTCCCTGACCTGGGATTAAACCCAGACTGTTGGCAGTGAAAGTATAGAGTTTTAGCCACTGAACCACCAAGGAATTCCCAGGTAGTTCTTTTTCTATCATGAGGATATGAAGAGGAAGAAAGAGACAAAGGCCCTATCCTCTAATAACTGGTATTTTATTTTCATATTATTTAATAAAAGTTTTATCATTAAAAAAGAAGGATGTTGTCATCGCCAACATTTCAGCTAATTGAACAACTTCTGCTGGAACATTCTGGCTCATCAACACAGCCCATTTCATCTGTGAACAGTTTCTATTTTCATATAATTGTTTCTTTTTAATATATTAAACCAAACTTTGCTTCAAATAATCGCCAACCACTGATCCTAACTTTATCCCCTAGAGGCTACAAAGAGTGCATCTAATCCTTTCTTCACATGACAGCCCTTCAAATATTTTAAGAAAGTAATCATATCATCCCCCAAATCAGACTAAACACCTCCAGGTCTTCCAACTGCTCTTCATGTGACAAGGTTTCAAGTCCCTGTGCCTTCCTGCTTGTTCCTTTCCAAACGCTCTCTCTCTCTAATTTCTTCTAAAAGCTTGACGTCAAGCCGTGGTTACGGTGCCAGTGTGTGTGTGTGCTTAGTCATTCAGTCGTGTCTGGCTCTTTGCAACCCCATGGATTGTAGCCCGCCAGGGGCACCTACTCCAAAAAAAAAAAAAAAGGAAAGAAAGAAAACTGATCTTTCTTGTTTTTAACAACCACCCTTTAATCTTATTCTCCACCACACCAACTAATCCTCTCCTCTCCACAAAGTGATTTTATTCGAAAAACAGTGAAATAAACGTTGCTACAGAAAGCAGTGCCAGAAACTATAGAAAGCTTGCAAGAAGATACAAAGCATTTAGTATCCTTAGGATTTCCTTAGTTAGCTTATGGCGTGTGCGTTCTCAGTTGCTCAGTCATGTCTGACACTTTGCAACCCCACATTCTGTAGCCTGCCAGGCTCCTCTGTCCAGGAGTACTGGAGTGGGTTGCCATTTCCCTCTTCAGGGGATCTTCCCCACCCAGGGATCGAACCCAGGTCTCCTACATTGCAAGTGGATTCTTTACCATCTGAATCACCAAGGAAACCCAAGAATATTGGAGTGGGTTGCCATTTCCTCCTCCAGCGGATCTTCCTGGCCCAGGGATGGAACCCACATCTCCTGTGTCTCCTGCACTGGCAGGCAGATTCTTTACTGCTGAACCACTTGGGAATCCCTGTTAGCTTGTTAATGATTTCCATTAACATGTTCTCATCAAACCACAAAGACGGTTTTACCCAGCTCATCTGAAACATGAATGATGCTCTGCTGCGAGTCCAGTGACAGTAAGGACCTGGGTTCATTACTGAATCCCCCGCACCTAGAAATAGTATCCAATACGTAGCAGTTGTTCAGGACCTTGCCATGAGACCCCGGCTTCCACACGAGTGAAATAAGCCTCAGATCACTCTAAGTCTGCACTTAGGCAGGAGGCAAAAAGTGATAGGAAAGTAACTCATAAAAACAAGCCCAGCATTTGTGTAGCACCATAAAATCTTTGGAAGTCTCACATATATTAATTCATTTGAGTCAAACAACCGCTCCAGCAGGGAGATGGGAAAATGCTCAGAGATGCTGGGCAACTCATCCAGACAGGAGCCGGCCAGGCACAGGCCAAGGTTTTTTAGTGTTTGTTCTACTTTAGAAATCTTGGCTGTAAAGAAGTCGATGGAGGAAGCCAGCATGACCAGGTCAAGGCTACATTCTTCCCAGGAACTGGCTATCTACCTCATGGCAACACCGCTCCCCTCTCCACCCTGTAAGTAGTAAGAATGTTTTTGAAAAGCTGTAAAGAAAGCCACACTGTATTTCCAACATTCTAAGGGAGCTCCTTGTTTAAGGCATGGTTTCTCAGTAGCAGCAACACTGATCCTTTGGACACGGTGATTCCTTGCTGCGGTTGTATTTAGGAGGTTTAACAGCATCTCTGGCTTCTACCTACTAGACAGGAGTAGCACCCCTCCAGTTGTGACAACTGAAAATGTCTCCCAACAGTGCCAAATGTTCAGGTTGGGGGCAAAATCTCCACTAATGGAGACTCTATGATTTCAAGGAATCTTGTGGTAAATCCACTTAAATGGCAGAGAGAGTCATTTAAAGAAGCAGGGAAATATTTCAGGAAAAATTTTTTTTTCAGATACTAATGATTTTAACATTAGCTCAGAAAAATATATATTTGAGTTTTAGCAGTGTCTGCAGGTTCGGAATAGACTACTGAAATCATATGTTACTGCCATAAACTCCCAAGGCACCAGGATACTCTTTACCCCAAATGAGCAAAACCTCTCTTGCCACCCATTCCAGGAGATGCCACCAAAATCCTCACCCACCTCTTGCCTCTCTCTCTTACCGCTAGAGTTTCTTAAAGCCTTTTACTGGGAACCAGTCCCTTTAGATTCACTCTCAATCATCGAGTTACTTTCAGCATCTAACAAACAATCAAAGAAAAATAACCCACCACTGTGAGAAGGTAGTGCACTAGCAGAGCGTGTCTTTAGAGCTGTGCAATCCTTCCAAGTCACAGTTACAACCCAGGTAGAATCTGCACAAACAGACTCAGCATTTCAGCCTTTTCTTTTGAAGGAAAGGAAGCCCCTGTCCTGACATGTGTTTTCTGGAGGTGGACAGAGATACTGTGAGAGATATGGTCATGGTTCTAACGTCTTCACAAGCACAAGTGACTGTGTTAAGGATCAGAGAGTGCCTAATATGAAACATTACAAAACTAGATTCTACCCAATAGAATGGGGACTTAAGGAGTTAAGACATTCTGGAGGCTGTTAGTTTAAACATTTCATTCAAGCTTTCTACGGTTGATAAGCCATTGCTCAAGAAAGATGAGTGTTAGTTATTCTTACTCTAAAAGATTCTACTTCAGCATCTGATGCAAAAAGCCGGCTCATTGGAAAAGACCCTGATGCTGGAAAAGATTGAAGGCAAAAGGAGAAATCAGCAGTAGAGGATAAAATGGTTAGACAGCATCACTGACTCAATGGACATGAACAATATCTGGGAGAGAGTTAGTAGAGGGGAGAAGGAAATGGCAGCCTACTCCAGTATTCTTGCCTGGAGAATCCTGTAGACAGAGGAGCCTGGTGGGCTGCTGTCCATGGGGTTGCACAGAGTCGAACACGACTGAAGCGACTTAGCATGCATGCACGCGTTGGAGAAGGAAATGGCAACCCACTCCAGTGTTCTTGCCTGGAGAATCCCAGAGACAGAGGAGCCTGGTGGGCTGCTGTCTATAGGGTGGCAAAAAGTCAGATACTACTTTGTGACTAAACAACTTCAGCATAAAAGTCATTTTAACCAATGGAAGGTCGAACATAATTAAAGAGATGTGTCTAAATTTTTTTTTTGAATTTTCTTTTTTTTTATTTTATTTTATTTTACTTTACAGTACTTTACTGGTTTAGGCATACATTGACATGAATCCATCATGGGTGTACATGACTTTCCTTATGTCAGAGGAAGTACCGCAGGTCTTTTGAGATTTTTATTAAATTCCCCCAAGAATAGCAGGCACAGCTTGCCCTTAAAAAGACCCTGAACCATAGTAGCAATGGCTTTTTCTATGCACGTATGTATGGTGGCCCTAAAGGAACACTGTGCTTCTTTCCCAAATGGAGTTGCTTATCCATAGCTAAAAAGTCCCTCGACTGTTTAACAGATGGAATAGCCAGGTATATTAAAAATAAAAAACAAACAAAAACAAAACTGTGCATCTTCTCCAATCCATGCAAAGAACACTATGATCTTTAAGTATTCATTATATGGCAGGCCCTCAACTCCATCTTCTGAGTAAGTTTATCCAGTATTATTCCTTTAGTTCTTTAAGCTTTGCTGAACAGACAACAAAAAAAAGTGTTTTGTCTTTCTAAGTTTAGGAAAAGTAATTAGTCAGTTTTCCAAAAGTTCCATTTCCATCTCACAAACACGAATCAATGAATTTTTGGAATGTGTTCGTCTGAAAAGCATGCTGTATTTTTTAATGAAAATTTAATTTGGGGGATCCAATATCTCCAGCATGGTCATCTGTAAACCAACTTTTTTTGTAGTGTCAAATTAGTTTGAAACAACAGGCAAATAAGCATATTATTTTACTTAAAATGTCATGCAAAAGGGGAATAACAGCCTGAAACTGTTGTGAAGTCACTGGCATCAAGGCTAATGGTGACTAAATAACAAAGACCTGTTATTCCCTTAACCCTAGCTTAAATAATACTGAAAATCTACCAAAAAAAAAAAAAAAACTACATTGTCAAAGTCTTGGATGCAAGAGTGTAATTTAGCATTTCCACTTCTATGAAGCACTATGAACTGTATACCAGTATCATAAAAATGTATGAATGACATTTAAAAATTCAGTCTATTCTCTATGATTTGCGCTAATGAAGAATAAATGGTATACTAAATTAAACCCATAATTAACCCAAAATAATTGGTATCTTATCCAGTTCATTACTTATAAGAGGAGGGAGCACTAAAATCGTCTTCTTCTTGCTTCTTTGCATTCTTTGGTAAAAGTGCGAAAGATCAGTGAAAAGACCAAAAGGTTGGCAGCAGGCGGAGAAAAGAAAAACAAAGCAAACAGCTGGATCTGAAAACTTAGTAATCAGCCTCTGAAAACGCAAAGCTATCTGGGAGAATTAAAAAACAAATATCATGAAAATCTTGGGACTGAGTTTTAAATATGTTCCTTTTTATAAAATTTTGATGTCTGATTGATGTCACAGGTCTCTATGATGGGTTATGTGGAAAGAGATGACAGAAGTTAGCCACCTTAAGCTCAGGAATGTAGCACAGAAGTGTTAATTAATACACATGGAGCACTGATCACAAGTAAAACTCCATGACATTAAATAAAACATAAGTACTAGAGATGTCTTCAAAAATTACTGTGTGGTGTACAGAATGGTTTATTATACTAGATTCCTTCTCCGGTAGCAGCACTAATGAGAGAGAGAGAAAGACTCCTGCATTCATATCTCAACCAAAGGGAAAAACCCAATCAGGAAACCTTTTTCACAACAGTTGGCTATCAGTCTCAGAGAGATATGTAGAAAACAACTCTGTACAGCTCCATTTTACCGTTTAAAATTCTCGTCCTGCTTTGGGAAATGTCAGTACACCATATCCACGGACTGTTTATTTTCTTCATATCAGGTGGCTGAAAACCTCCGAAGATTCTAACGAGGCAGGATAGAAAGCATCAAACACGCTATCCCCCTGAAAACTCAGCTTCCCCTGATAAGACACTCAGCCTAGAGAGCATTTTAGATTATGATAAATGATTAACTATGCTTTTACTTTTCTGATCATGGGCTACCCATTACTAAATAAAATGTACCACAACCAAAGAACATACGTAACATAATTAAGTATGTATTGGTGCTTCTTCGCCTTCTTCTTTTTTAATGCTTCTTGAGAATTAAAAGACAAACCCTTGTGAAGAGAAATGAAATTTCAAAAAGTTTTTCACAAACTTAAGGCACACCCTGTGTGGGCTATGGAAAGTTTTTCAAGAGATACGGTCAAATGCTATCACCCAGAAGAGCAGTAGAACAGGATAAGCCAGAGAAAAGGTTCATAAGAAAGATTCACAAATGGTTTGACATAACAGGCTTGCAAAAACACTTGACTACAAAGCCATCAATTTACCTTCAACAGGATAAGCAAAGGCAAACCAGCTTCATTTATAAGGAGGTTTAGCCTTGGACTAGTATATTGATATTTCCTGTATCTCTTCCAGGAGGTGATGAAGCTTTTACTTTTCTGATCATGGGCTACCCATTACTAAATAAAATGTACCACAACCAAAGAACATACGTAACATAATTAAGTATGTATTGGTGCTTCTTCGCCTTCTTCTTTTTTAATGCTTCTTGAGAATTAAAAGACAAACCCTTGTGAAGAGAAATGAAATTTCAAAAAGTTTTTCACAAACTTAAGGCACACCCTGTGTGGGCTATGGAAAGTTTTTCAAGAGATACGGTCAAATGCTATCACCCAGAAGAGCAGTAGAACAGGATAAGCCAGAGAAAAGGTTCATAAGAAAGATTCACAAATGGTTTGACATAACAGGCTTGCAAAAACACTTGACTACAAAGCCATCAATTTACCTTCAACAGGATAAGCAAAGGCAAACCAGCTTCATTTATAAGGAGGTTTAGCCTTGGACTAGTATATTGATATTTCCTGTATCTCTTCCAGGAGGTGATGAGAAAGAACACTTTGGATCAGTTCAGTCGCTCAGTCATGTCCGACTCTTTGCAACCCCATGGACTGCAGGACTACAGGCCTCCCTGTCTATCACCAACTCCCAGAGCTTGCTCAAACTCATGCCCATCGCTTACATCCAACCATCTCATCCTCTGTTGTCCCCTTCTCCCCTTGCCTTCAATCTTTCCCAGCATCAGGGTCTTTTCCAAAGAAAAGACTAGAAATCCAAACACTTTGGATAGACTGTAGTTTTCTCTAAAACAGCGTTTAATCTGCTTATTATCAAATAAACAATGTGNACCATCTCATCCTCTGTTGTCCCCTTCTCCCCTTGCCTTCAATCTTTCCCAGCATCAGGGTCTTTTCCAAAGAAAAGACTAGAAATCCAAACACTTTGGATAGACTGTAGTTTTCTCTAAAACAGCGTTTAATCTGCTTATTATCAAATAAACAATGTGATAAACGCTTAAGAGCAGGAATCACATAGATTTATGCAGTCTCTAAGCTGTGTATAAATTAAGCACACTGTGAAAGTTTTGATAGTACTGATAAGTAGAAAGGTCATGCAAACAGAATTTATCCAGGTCAAGTAAACTACCACCATTTGAGATTCTGAAGGCTGCATCCTCATGCAGCATTTGTATGCCTGAATGAGAATGAACTTGTCAATTGGAATTTATCTTAAAACTTTATCCAGGGCTTCAGTTTCAAGTATAGAAAATGAACAATGTCTCATTCTGCTACAACAAACAAAACTACTTCAGGAAAAGCCATCTTTTCAACTGCATTGTTCTTTCCAGCAACTCTTGGGGGTGGGGCCGTGGAGGTGAGACCCTTCTGATACAGAGTATGTGCAGAGAAAGTCATTTAACGTCTAGAAACTATCTTTCACCTGAGGGAATGCAGCTTCAAACCCAGGCCCGGGCCATCTACTCTCTAACAGGCTATTATGTGTGTGCTCAGTCATGTCCTGCTGTTTGCAACCCCAAGGACTGTAGCCCGCCAGGCTCCTCTGTCATTGGCATTTCCCAAGCAAGAATGCTGGAGTGAGTTGCCATTTCCTTCTCCAGGGCATCTTCCCAACCCAGGGATCAAACCCACATCTCCTGCCTCTCTTGCAGGTGGATTCTTTACCACTATGCCACCTGGGAAGCCCAACAGGGCTATTATGGACCCATACAAAAACCTAAGCCCTTCCCAGGAGCCTGGAGCCAAGGAAGATTTCCGTCTCCTCACCCACCCTGCTTCTGGATTGCTTGCTTGTTTTTCATGTCTATGCTTGTAAATGTGAAAGATAAGAAAACAAATCAAAAGAGGTAAGCCTTGATTATTAGACCGCCTTCTGAACCCAAATCAAGCAGAAAGAGAACTAATCGATATTTAGTACTTTAGACATATTGGCCCTAAGAAGGTAAACAATAGCAATAAAACAGAAAAAAAATCCTATTCATCTTTATTTTTATCATCACCATTATTATTATCTGACTCTGGGTGATTGCTGCTTTTCTTTAAGGCTTTCCAAATAGAGAGCTCAATCTGAGAACTAAATATAATTGCTCTGTGCCCCCTCCCCCAGAGTCCAACTAAAATCCAGCTGCTAATTCAAGATCAACGTTTTCTTTGCAACCTGTTCTCTCAAAATTTTAACCTCATAAACAGGCCAAGTTGAAATACTCTTTCATTTCAGGGTTCTATGTAAAATTTTGAGCTAATTATCTTTAAAGAAAAAATAACTTGTAGAGGAGGATGTTAACTTGTTCCCCTTTATTTTATATGGTACATAGAATTTACATGCAACTCGGCTTAAGCTTGGAGGCTGTTGATTTTCATTACACTCATCACACAAACTTGTGCCACATATCAATGGGAGATGCACGTATGAAGTACACTTGAAGCTAAAATATACTCCTGTACATCAGTCTCATCAATAAGCTAAATTATTGTCATAAAATTGACAGAAAAATGTTATTTTCAGGCAATCATTTTTCAAGTTTAGCTGTTAACTTGCTGAACTGGGATTCGCCATGAAATGTACAGCTTACGAGTCGTCTATTCAAGTAAGCTCTATCTTTTCATTTTCAAAAGCGAGCTCTGGTTTGGGCTTGCTATGTCCTTCCAGATAACATTAGGACCCTGAACTGTCTCCCTACTGCGGGTGTATCATAACCCAGGCGCGCGCACCAGGAGTCCCCCATCTCTACCCCTCCCAGGGCCCACATGGCCCCCACGAGGGAACACAACCCAAACNACTTGCTTCTGCTCCTTCACCTCAGCCTCTGCCCTCCCTCCCTCTGGTTTAAGGAAACCGTTTGTGCTGTCCACAGGCTGGCCTCTGCCTGGTCCAGCACTCAGCACACACGGGCATACACCCTGCCCCAGGGAGGCCCAGGTAGCTTCCACGCACCTTTTCTTTGCCATGACTCTGCCTGTGTCCAACTCTGGAAGTGAGTGACTCCCAGTTGTCCCTGTGAATATTGGCAGGGGTGCACACACTTCCTCCCCTCCAAGCCTTCCTTGACACATCCCACCCCCACAAATCAGAAAATCCAAAAATTGCTTTAGACTCTTCTGGCCCTAAATTGCCTTCTCGGGGATAAGTAGCACAGGCCTTGAGGGTTTGTGCCCAGAGCAGGATTCGGTATTTGCTGTGGCTCTTCGTGAACCCCCAGAGTGGCCTCCCCCACCCCCACCCCGTTTCTGGAAACAGGCTTGCCTCTGTCTGGAGCATGGTGCTCAGGCTGCCAGCCAGACTGTGCCTGCAATCTCCTGGGAAAGTGAGGCGGCGGGTAACCCTGGTGCCCTGCGCACAGGCAACCTCCCTACCTCAGGTCACAAGCCCAGGGCATCAACAGGCTTTACCTCCAGCCAGCAGCTTCCCGCCTGAGGGGTGTGGGGGCTGGAGAAGAGACCCAGAGGCCTCAGGCCAGCGCAGGGGTGTCTCGAGCTGGCAGTGGGGGATGGGAGCTGAAGTCTTGAGCGACCCCACCCCCAGGTCTCAGGCACCAGGTGCTTGTCTGGTAACTACTGTGTGTGTTTGCTGTGTCCCCTCCTCCCCTTCCTGTCCCTACCTCTCCCTCCGTCCCCCCGGCTGCTCCTCAGACTGTCTCTGGAGGTTATGACCATCCTGTGTCGCTGTGAGAATATTGAGACGTCGGAGGGGGTCCCGCTATTCGTAACAGGGGTTGCACAGGTAATAACCCGCCTGCTTCCTCCTCTGTGTCTAACCTCCTCTCTTCCCGCCCTGCCCTGCGGGGGCCTGGCAGACTCCAGATGGACTCCCTTTTCCTGAGAGCGCGTCTCCCTGCCCTCTGCTCCCACCACCACTGCTCTGGGTGGCCGCGTGGAGCCTCTAGGGTTCCCCCCTCCCTTGACCCAGCTCATGGGGGCCTGCGAGTGGGGAGAGAAAATGAGGGCTTCTGGGAGCTCTGCCCAAGTCTGCCAGGGGGTGTCCTTGGACGCCAAGCCTACATTGAGAGTAAGCTGAGGCGGGAGAATACACAGGCCCTTTTGTGACAGAGGTGGGCTGCCCAGGTGGGGAGGGGTCCATCCTAAAGACTCCTGCGGGAGTCCTAGTCCTCCAGGCATCACAGAGCTCTGTGCCCTGTGCCTTCTCCAGGCTGACACCCTCCTGCCTGCAGCACCAGAAGAATGGGTCCGCTGGGGAGTTATGTTCGTCCCACCCCTTGACCGCTTCCAACCTCCTTGACAGGCCTGATCAGGCAAGAAGAGTCATGGCCATTCCCTGCCCCTGATTCTCTTTCAAGAGGCCTTTGAGCAGCTCTCTTTGTCACCAGACTTCAGCCTCCCCATCTGCGAAAGGGGGAAAATCACGCCCTCCCTGAGCCTTGTAGGAATATTAGAAAGGCAAGTAAAGCAGGATGAGGGTGCTCGCTTTGGGATTTTCAGAAAAAGTGCTCGAGGAATGCCATCTGTATCACAGACTTGATCTCACCTGGGAAAGCAAGCGGCCTGCTGTCTCCCTCCTCACCGCCGCACAGCCCTAGAGACGAAACCCTTTCCTGAGCCAGGGCATTTAGCAATGCAGGTCCCCATCTTCACTGGTCCGTTTGCCAGCTCCCCGCTGAGCGTCTTGTCAGCTCCAGGCACAGAGGAGGCAGCGATGGACATCAGAAAGCCCCTGCCCCTCAGAGCCTGCATGCTGGCGGGTCCCCAGGCCAGAAGAGACCTACATGTCACCTTACCCTTCTCCACCCTTCCATGAAATCGTCCTTCAGCCTCTCAGGCAAACCCGGCACCCCCACACCCTTCCTCACCCAGCCTCCTATCCTTAATGGGGAAGAAGACTGTCCCATCACACCCACTACTCATTGCTGTGGAAGGGCAGGCTTCAGGGCAAAGAAGCCCAGAGTCCCTTCGTGTGGGATGTGTAGGGGCCAGGCCTCCCTCGACACCCCACCTAGCAGCCTCATCCCCCTCCAAACCCACACTCCACTTGAAATAGCTAATACCCAGGTCCCTTTTCAACTGGGTGATATGGACCCTTGAAGACTCAGGTCATCTGGGCAGAACCTTCCTTGCCCTGAAGCTCTAGCATGACCCCAGCCTTTTCCTCCACTGGCCACATCTGGCCCCAACCCCAGAGAGCGGGCTTC